>JAWWEV010000169.1:686442-717880 GCA_035583235.1 Hafferia zeledoni | reverse complement strand
CAGCCTCGTTGCTCTTCTCTGGCCCCGCTCCAGCCCCTCAATCTCTTTCCTGAACTGAGGGGCCCAGAACTGAACACCGTTCCAGACTGTGAAGTGTCAGCTAATGGAAGAGATGTTGTGCTGGTTTTTAAGAAAGAAAGAAAGAAAAAAGCTTTATGGATACATCATAGGTAAAAATAGTGAATTATTTCAGCCAGGCTGACACAGAGAGCAGAGGTGGCAGTGTCAGCTGCACGCTGGGTCCATGGCCAGAGACATGTGCAATTATCCACCCTGGCAAACCTGGGTTGTCTTCTGTCCAAGCCACACAGCCTTAGGCATCATGCAAGGCTGTGAATTAGGAACTTCTCAGCAGCAAATTGGTACATGGCTTACCATCGAAATCTCCCAGTGCTGGGATTGCTGGTTCAGACCGAGCAGTCAATATGCTTTGTACAGAAATGGATGGCATGAACAGTTTTGACTTCATACTACTTTAAATGTCAATTCTTCCCCGTCTAGGGATTAAATTACATTGCAACTGTCACATATGATTATGCTTTTAATTGTTCACAAAATTATCCCACTCTTTCAGGAAAGCAGAACTTTCCAGAATGATTTGATAGCTCTGGTTTAGTGGCTCATTGGAAACTTAAGTATTTTTTCTGGAACATTAAAATCTTTTCTGTTTTTTTTTTTCCTTATAGCAGGAAAAAGTGACGTGTATTCCTTCCTTGCCATTTGGTGCTTACTGTCTAATATAAATTATGTTCCCAGAGAAATGGAATGAATATTATTCTGTTAAAAGGGAAGGACTGGATTACTGGAACTAAAACTGGGAGGCACAGCATAAGTGTTACAAATCATAGATACTCCATTAAAATATGCATCCTGCCACATGGTTCACTGGAGTATAAGAAATGCAAGCCTGGAAGTAGAGACTGCAGGCTCTCAGTAGTGGTGATAGCTCAGGCTATAGTTCTGCTTCTGAAATCAGCCTGTCAGTGCTGGTGCCAGTGCTGGCTCAGAGATCTTCATTGCTCAGTGCAAATCTGGCCATAGATGCCTTTACTGATCGTTATCATCTCTAAGGTCCATGGCTTAGCTGGAATTTCTCAATTGCCATAATTTTCACTGTGGAATCAATTTACCTGGTAGGATGGATTGTTCTAGCATGACACAGGAAAGCAATGAAGTGCATGACAAGTGTATGTAATTGGACTTCAGAAAGCTAATAGTGATTATAAATGTGTTAGATTGTGATCTCAGCTTTGCTGGCACAAGAGTGGAGGAGCAGTGCCATGGTCTGAGTCGGTGGTTCTGTGATTCTGTGCTTTGATGTTGGTGTGACAGTGTAAGATCTGCTCCTCCTGTCGTGCATGGCCTTGCTGATAAAGCACTGTGACACTGGCAAAGGTTTGGGCTTAATTACTTCCTTATTTAACCCTGAGTTCTCTTCATTTATATTCTTATAATTGTTTATTTCCTTACCATTCCATAAGTATACTTGAGTTCAGGTCCTGCTGTTAATGATACTTCCTGCCTTTCATTGTTGTTTGCACTTTGTTATTTTTTGTTTGTTTGTTGGTTGGTTTTTTTGTTGTTGTTGTTTTTTTCATGTTTGTTTTTAACATCACTTGTGAACTGGAATCACGCCAGGTTATTTTCTTGTAAGTGTGCTCCGAGTTGGAACACAGGAAGGTGGGCATACCATGGAAGGAGTCATAGTGATAATGGGAGACTGACTCAGAACAACCAGAAACCTTGAAAGAAAATTCTTTGGAGAATTAAAAAAAAAACTCCACTGAGCTTGACAAATGGAAGATGGTATTTTTAAGTATTGCTTACTTGGAAAGATTCTGTAGAGGTTGACAAAACAGATACTACCTAATTACCTGGGAAACCCCAGGACTTAGAGCCTATTCTTAAAAAAGAGAGCCAAGAAACCCTTCATTACATTATCAGCAGTCAGTGTCTGTGAGTACCAAAGTGTGTTGCAGCAAGGAGTGCTGGGCATCATCTGGCACAGGGACTGGGCTGGAATTGCTGGTTTAGAACACCATTCCTTCAGTGTAACTCAGCACACAGCAAGAGGGCCTCACAGGTAATTCTTATACCAAGGACTCCACTTATTAAGGAATTGGAGCAGTGACATTAACATAAAACCAGTTTGCTACTTCAAGGGCCTTGTGCCTCCAAGTTCCTTATGAAGTATCTGCATACACTGAGTATAGAAAATACAAGAAAACATGATTATTCAGCAAGTTGGGCTGAATTCTTTTGGAAAGTAGAAGCCTTCCCTTTTCCTGAATATGGTCCAGCAGGAAATAAGACTTGAAAAATTATCATGTAGGCCAGTTGATTAGCCTTTGAGATATCCTGAAATCTGTTACAGTGTTAAATTCCCACAAAAATAGTCATGACTTTCATGTTATGGTACAGCAAAGCATATCCCTGTGAAGTAGGAAGAGCAAAGAGCTGCTGGTGACTGTGCTGAGCGAGGCAGTGCCAGGCTGGGGATGCCACAGGTGCAGCCCCGTGTCCCTGAGAACGGCTTTGCCTGCCGTGCCTGCCTCGTGCCGGCAATCTGCTCCTCTTGGGGCAGTGTCAGCAGCTCTGCTCTGTCGGGACATGGCCAGCACACAGAGGGGAGTATTCCCGTGCCAATCTGCTCCCCCTGGGACAGTGATAGCACTTCTCCTCTGTCGGGACATGGCCAGCACACAGAGGGGAGTATCCCCGTGCCAATCTGCTCCCCCTGGGACAGTGATAGCACTTCTCCTCTGTCGGGACATGGCCAGCACACACAAGGAGTATCCCCGTGCAGACAATCTCCTCCCCTTGTGGCAGTGTCAGCAGCTCTGCTCTGTCGGGACATGGCCAGCTCACAGAGGGGAGTATCCCCATGCCGGCAGTCTCTCCCCTTGGGGCAGTATTAGCTCCTCTCCTCTGTCGGGACGTGGCCAGCACACATTGGGAGAGCCAGATTCTAAATGAATAAAACCCCAAGTATGAGACGTAATTATTATTCAGCAAATAAAGAACAGTCACCAATAATTGTGTGCTGTTTCAGTGAGGAAATGACAAACACAGCAGACAGGTGTGTGCCTGAAGTGATGTGAGATCACACCCGGGTGAGTGTGGAGCTCAGCCTCAGTGGGCAACACAGAAACATTTGCTTGTCCCCTTGGTAAGCAAAGCCAGGAGGAGAACTGGCCCAGGTTTTCAGCAGAGCAGCACCAGTGGAAGTTGTGAATTAATTTACCAATGTTGGGGTTTGTGACTGATCACTTATTGCTGAAGTGGAACCAGTCCCCAGCAGAGATGAAACCTAAATTTGTGTCTGCCCAAACTTAGCCTTCTCTTTCCATGAGGTTGTTCCATTGAATTAATAGAGCCTTAACATTTGCATCTTAAAGTCTTCGCCATCTCAGCCTCGGCTGCTTGATTTGCTCTTGCTGGTTAGAGGAACCCCAGAGGTCACAAAGCAGATGACACCTTAGTTGCATTTCCCTGCAGAAAGGATCTGCATGAAGGGAGTTATTTTTTCCCAAATGAAAAGATCATTCTGTCTGATAGTGTTGCTGCTGTATTGTTGGTTTTATTTCTGTGTTTGGGTTATTAAATGGCATGTTAAATTGCACCATGCATTTGCAGAACATACTGGCTTTATAATTCACAGGACCATTTTCTCCCTATAAAATTATCTCATGTCTTTCACCTGGTAGAGTAAAATTCAGATGAAATTTTAGGTTGTGCTTAGTTCATCAGTAAATAGGTTCTTTTTCTCCTGACATTTTCTATTCCAGAAAACTCAATAGCAAGTATTACCTGCAGCCTGGATATCTGGAGCTGTAGTGGTTCAGTCTTACACAGGCTGTAGGATTATTGCCAGATAGCTCAAGGGTTTGGCAGGCAGCTTTCACCTGGCATGCTTTGGGTTTAGGCTGTCCCTGCTCCTTTTTTGTTTATTCTTGAGTATCCTGATGAGCTCTGAGATTCATCTACTGCCTGGGGAAGAAAAAAATTGAGCTTATTAATTGCCAAAAAACACCATCCTCCATTCAGCAACCTGGATGAATAGCTTACCACAAAGGTGTGGGACAGTATTCTTTGAGGAATTGTGGTGTTTCTTTGTGTCCTCTTCATTTCTTTTCCTTCCTCTCCTTTTTTCATTCCTTTTCCATTTTCTCTCTTGTTACCTTACAGTTTGTCTTGTGTTGTTTACATGCAGTTTTTCTTCTCCTGCCTGATACTGAGGCAGAATTGTCTCTTGTAAAGCATGAGAACTGGAATTCCCACAGAGTGCCAGTCTCTTTGGAAAAGGGTAACTAGTGCATAAATTCTGATTTTTATCTTAAATAAATACTGTAATCAGGTGCAAACTGTAAAGATACTTCTGACCTATGCACAGAAGTTGCATAATAGAGTAATGCAATTAAAAATATTTGTTAGAAGGGATGACAAAGGCACTGAAAGCTACCTTGGCATATCATGTAGGTTAGAAGACAGATGTCTGAGTACAGAGAGAAGGCCAGAGGCCCATGTTAATGTGCCCTGATGTCTCTCAGTCTGTGTACTTAGTGGTTTCTGTGTGCTGGGATAGCATTTGAGCTAGACAGAAGGAAGTGGTGCCATGGCTGTAATCCCCCTCAGTCTCACTGCCAAAACTTCTGCTTTTTTTACCCACAAAGGGGCATTATTCCATCAAAGAAGTAAGTTTGATTGTTTTGATTATTTTGGTTTATTCTTGATAAATCCACATTTGCTGTTAGGTTGTTTCAAGTTTTTCTTTCTTTTAACAGCACGTGTCATTAAAACACATTGTGTCTTCTCTTTATATAATGCACTGATGAAGAGACTCTTCTGTGTGGCTTCTGCCATTTCACAGAGACACAATCCCTGGTTCCTCAGTTCACAGGACATTTCTGCTTTCCTGCTGCCTTACACTTTGTGAGTTGCAGGTCAATATAAATGAACAAAGAACCAGGCTTTGAAGTGCATAGTTCATTCCTGCACGGAGCATCCTTGCTGTCCCACAGAGACAGGAGGGCACTCACCAGGGCTGTGTTCCCACCCCAGCCTTGGGGCACCAGTAGTGCAGACCTCAGTGAAGTTGGTGTTTTTATGCACTGTACTGGGTTGACCCTGCTGGCTGCCAGGTACCCACTGAGGGCCATCTCTGCTTCCCCTCTGCAACTGGGCAGGGCAGAGAAAATACAGGGAAGGATTCCTGAGTTCAGAGCTGGGAGAGGTCACTTACTGATCCCCATCACGGCCAAAACAGACTCAAAGTGGGGATATTAGTTAAATTCATTACTGACAGGATCGGAGAAGCAGAGTGAGAAGTAAAATAATTTTAAACCCACCTTCCCCCCACCCCTCCTTCCTTCCACGTTCTGCCTCCTCCCCCTCAGTGTGCAGGGAATGGGAATGGGGGTCACAGGGAGGTGTTGGTTGTGCCTCTGTCAGGGAGAGGAGCTGGAGACCTTCCCCTGCTCTGGGGGGTCCCTGCCCCAGGAGACAGTCCTGCAGGAGCCTCTCCAGGGTGGGGCCATCCCACGGACAGCAGTTCTGCACAGGCTGCTGCCACGTGGGTCACTTCTCCGTGGGGTGCATACATTGGAATTCATGTGCCTGGCAGACCATTCTTCTATTGAGATACTTTGGCCATCACATCAACTGCGTTCTGTAGTGCCTCAACCCATGTTAGTTTATCAGGGGAGTTTGTTCTCATGGGCAAAACTAAACCTTTTCAGGAGGTTTGAACCCAGATCTAGTTTTAATACTTAACTGACTGAGAAGGTTTTATTAAAACTGCTCATGTGCCTTATCAGTTTCCACTAAAACTTAAAAATATGGGTAGGCAGCACCAATGATAAAACAAATATCATTGACACTTCTCTAACAAGTACTGATTTTGCATTTAAAAAGTCCCTGTATTCTGTTCTAGTAAGAAAGACTCATTTTTTTCTTTTCTAAATCCATTGCTATGGGATTAAAATGTTGCTATCAGCATCAGTTACTGATTGAATTTAGGCTGGTTGTGGTTAATTCATGTTTAGATTCATTGGTTCATGCCTGTTCACTTACTGTTCAACTCAGATAATACTGGAGATCTCTGAAAGGCCAATTTCACCCCATGAAATCAAGCAGGATTTTATTGAGGCACAGTTGGTTGCAGTTACTCTCCTTCATAGGTACCTCAGTTAAAAATAAAGCAAGTGGGGTTTTATGGTCCCAAAATGAGCAGTGAGAACCTGTAATTCCCTGGTTGTTTAAGCAAGAGCACAGTAATTTATTGCAACTGCAATAACCACAGCATTAGGAAATGTAACCTCTGAGAAAAACAGTGACTTGGTTAGTCCTCATTAGCACAGGGAGTGGAGAACCGAAGGGGAAGATGGGAGAGCTCTTTTACCGGATATAAAATGTTGCACAGGAATGGAGAAAATCTGTGTTGCATGTCATGGTGGGTACAAAGAAAATAAACTCTGGCTAAGTGTGGAAGATTCAGTTTAGACATGAGGAAAATCAGATTTCATATGAAAGATTGTGTTTGATTTTCATAGATATTAAGGATCCTGTGTGAGTTTTTCTGCCGTTTTTACCCATGTCAGTCTGTTAGCAAATTACAGAGTTGTGTTGAATACCTTCCCTTCCATTTCACTGGGCAGCAGAGGCTGTCACAGCTGCAAATTGTGGAGAAATGTGCAAAGGGAAAGTACAGATCTGAATTAATTTCTCATTTGATGTCTTGGAGGGGAATATTCCTTACTGCCTTTCACATAATTTTCTCATGAAACCTTCCCAGATAAAAGAGTTCATTCCACATATAAACCCAAGAATTTCCCATGGCCTGTTAGATGTAATGAGACACTTTACTAAAAAGCTGTTGTATGATTCTGTTTAGCATCTACGAAAATTCTCACAAAATCCTGTAATAACTAATTTGTTCAGAAGCAAGACCTGAAACAGTGTTCTTTGAGGGGTGGTTGTGTGTGTTTAATTCCACTTTGCTTGGGAGTGAAGGCTATCAGCCTGCTAAAGCCCAGTCAGATTAGTGATTTGTGACACGAGGGCTGCTTTGCACAGTGATGGCCCTGATGGGTTCCTTAGTTCCACCTCAGCTGGCACTGATCATTCAGCTGCTCATTATTGGTTCCTCAACGACTGCATGTGGGTGGATGAGTGTTCTGGGTGTCTGAAGCCTCTCGATAATTAAAAGCAGGAATGAAAGTAATGGATGTAGGATTCATAACTAGGGTGGTTTTATTTCCATTGTCTTAATGTCTGGGAGGAAGAGCTGCTAAAATGGAGGAATTTACACTTAGCACCAAGTCCTAGGTGGGAGTCCTGGGAAGGATGATGTCCCTGTGCTTGGAGAAGCAGGCTGTGCATCACATGGTGCATTTCTCACTAATGCTTTGGGGTTTGATGGACAGGCTTATTCTGTGCATCTCTGTTAAAGGTGATCTGTTTTATGGCAGGTCACATAACAGAGAGGGTTTGTTGAGACTGAAGAGACTTGAGCAGATCTGGAGGTAGTAGGTAATAATTTCATCTACTCCAGTCTGAGAAATGTACTTACTTGGCAACCTTTTGCTAAGGGATATATTAATGTATCCAAGGGAACATTTTCAGTGTGATCATTTAGCATAATTCATTTAAGAGAAACAGATTGATTTGGCATGTTAAAGAAAAATCTTTGCTGAAGTGGCTACCGTTGCTCAGACTTTATTCATCTCATAAACCTACTTTTCTTCAGGAATTCTAAATTATCTGGGGTTTGTTCATTTCTTGTCCTTTCTGAGCATGGAAAGGTCTATTTGAGACAGTCAAACTGTGAGGTATTCACTGCACCTTTTTTATTTAACATATTGATGTATTCCAAAACCACTTTCTTATCTGCATTTCTTAGGCCAGTCTGCCTTGAAATAGTGTTTTTGGTTTGGGAATGGGGCTTTGGGATATACCATCTTTCTCCAAGAAAAAAATGGAGTCTTCTAGAGAGGAAAGGGAGTTTCGGTATGAAGGCAGAGCTGTATCAGGTGGTTTTAAACTGTAATTTCAAATCTCTGGTTCACAGAAGTAGATTTATCTTACCACACCTCACTCCTCCCTATCCTGAGCATCGTGGAAAGTTCACCATTAAGTGAGATGAAAATGCAATCAAAATGTTGACATTAAAAGGCACAGAAGCCTGAAAGATGAGGAAGGAAGGAAGCAAAGGCTTTAGTTAAAAGTACCTGGAACCTGTGGCTGGATGCAAGTGGATCTTCACTGTAATCATTCCCTCTGCTTTGGGCGTTTCCCTGACTTCCAAGTCTCTTGGGATGGAGACTACACAACCTCTGTGAGCAGCCTCCTTCATGCTGGGCTGTCCTCACAGGGAGCAGGGTTTCCCTTACACCCAGGCTGAGCCTGTTCCTGCTTGTACCTTCACAGAAGGCAGAACAAGAGCAGTTCCCTCAGCCTCTCCTTGTAAGACCAGAGTTCCAGCCACCAGCTGTGTTGATGGTCCTCTGCTGACCTCATTTCTTGGGTGGGGGCCACAACTGGAAGCAGCAGCAGTCAGGGTCTGCCTTAGGAGAGCCAGGCCAAGGCAGGTGGTGGTGTCCCCCAGTTTGCTCTCCCTGCTGTGGTGCTCACAGCCCAGGATGCTGTTTGTGTGTGTTGCTGCCAGGGCACACTTGGGCCCATGCCCAGTGCTCTGTGTGCCAAGAGCCCCAAGTCCTTTGCAGCTGGTCTGCTCCCAAGTCAGGCAGCCCCAGCTTGTGTTGGTTGTAGCTTCTCCCTTCCTGGGTGCCAGTATTTGCATTTTTTCATGGTGAATTTTAGAAGATTCCTGTCAGCCCATTCTTCCAATATGCATAAATTTGTCTCAGTGGCTGCCCTGCCCTTGAGTGCAGTGACAATTCCCAATCTGGTGTCATGTGAAAACCTGTGGAGTGTGCTGGCCATCAGCTCCTGCAGACCCTTGGTAGGAATGTCATACAGGACTGGTTTTGGGATAGACATCCACGGTCCTGCTCTTGTTCCAGCCACCAGGCAGGGCACAGCCCATGGACCACTGCCCTCTGAGCCACTGAATCACAGAATCATGGAACTTGTTGGGTTGGAAGAGACCTCTGAGATCATCAAGTACAACCCCTGATCCAACTCCACTCTGATCACCAGCGCATGGCACTCAGT
Source organism: Hafferia zeledoni (assembly GCA_035583235.1). Classification (NCBI taxonomy): domain Eukaryota; kingdom Metazoa; phylum Chordata; class Aves; order Passeriformes; family Thamnophilidae; genus Hafferia; species Hafferia zeledoni. The sequence continues at coordinate 708,706 of JAWWEV010000169.1, read as the reverse complement.
GCCACATCCAGTCTCATCTTAAAAACGTCCAGGGATGGGGAATCCACCATCTCTCTGGGCAGCCCATTCCAATGCCTGACCACTCTCTCTGTAAAAAATTTCTTTCTGATATCCAGCCTAAACCTCCCCTGGCAGAGCTTAAGACATGCCCTCCTGTTCTCCTGCTGGTTGCCTGAGAGAAGAGACCAACCTTCACCTGGCTGCAACATCCTTTCAGGCAGTTGTAGAGAGTGATAAGGTCCCCCCTGAGCCTCCTCTTCTCCAGTTTTCATCCATGCAGTTGTTTACTTTCCAAAGTCTAATGTCCCACCTTGGTGCCACAAACTGGGTGATGATGTGAAGAGCCTTTCAAAATGATAGTCACTGTTCTGCCCTCACCCAGAAATGTGAGAGAAAGCAGTCAGGTTGAGGCATGATTTGCCCTTGGGAAATCCATGATAACTATTCCTAGTCAGCAGTGTGTCCTCCATGTGCCTGGCAGTGTGTTCCAGGAGGAGTCAGTGCATGACATTCCCAAGGACTGACAGGAGGGTGAGCAACCTGTACCTTGCCAGTTGTTCCTCTGTCCTTTATTAAAAATGGGAGCTGTTAGGAATTTTTGCAGAGTCAAAGTGCAAAGCATCTCTGGTTGCCTTTGGAATTACCCAGGCCTACAGTAATGATGTTTTAGACTGCTTTAACCCACACAGATGAGACATTCTCATTTTCTAATGTTGCAGTGATGTTGGGAAATGAAATCTTTTATTTCAAACACAACTATAAAACTGGTAGGCCATGTATAATTTACTGTATAAAGATTATTAGCAAAAGAACAATGGCTCAATTCGCTTTTCACTGTTTTCAAACAACTTTAGAAGTATTTCCATTACAAATGAAATGTCTTAATTAGCTTCCCACTAGATGGAGCAAATGTATGTCAACCCAGCAGAGGAATCAGGTAATACATTTTACATCAGCAGAGCAACAAATCACTTGTATTAAAAACTGCTGTTCTGTTCTTGTTAATGATTAGTTTTCTGAGTTTGGAGTGAAAGCTTCTAAGCCTTGTGGTGAAGTTTCCTACTTAATAAGCATAAGCAAAGGATACACTCTGCATGGAGCTGTGTGTCAGTTGTCATGGCTTCATGGAGGGAAGGCAGGGACTTGGGTTACAACAGAGGTGTGTCATTGTAGTAGCTGTGCTTGATCATATTTTCTGTTGTTATTTCGGATTTGAAATTGTTCTTTACAAGTCATACCCAAAAAAGTGCCTACTTGAAAGAAAATAACTGGGAAAAGTAAAGAAGCTTTCAGGTTCCTATGTGAGTCTGCAGGTGCGTGGTGAGGGATTTGTACTCCCGAAATCTTTGCTTCTTTTCTGGTCAGGCTGTTGGTTTTATAAAATCTGCCACCCTGTTTGTAACTCTTACCCATCTTTAGACCCTTACGGCTACAATACCATTACTGGCTGGGATTTTCAGGCAGCTTTCAAGTTTTCCCCAACTTTTTAGACTTAAATATATGTTCAGAGCTTTTGCACAGCATAACTAGGTCAGGATTTTCAGGAATCAATCTCCCTTTGAATTGCTGTAGGCTTTGTGTGAGAGTGGCAAACCCACCAAGTACCCTCAGGGAGAGGCAGGGGCAGGGAATGAAAACAAGGCTGAAAGGCACGTTTCCAGCACAAAAAGTGTAGCTTAGCATGGAAAATAGGTGCCAAAACTCTCTGTGACACTTTACTCAGCTGTGCCAACTTCACAGTTTTTATTTAAAAGGATTTTCAGAAGGCAGTACTCAAAAAATTTCACTTTAAATTTTGCAGTTACACTGCTCAGCTCAGACCCTTCCTGTCTCCTGGCCATTTAATGAGAAGTTTGTTATCCTGATGTATGCTCAGGAACTGTGCCATGGAATCAGACTGTTCATCTGTCCAGCTGTTTCTAATGGTGATTAATCTTAAATTGTTTTGTCTTAATCTCCTGGAGCAGAATTTTATAAGTTGACTTACTGTGAAGTGGGCAAGCAAAACCTCCTGGCATCCAGTAATAACAGGGCAACTTCTGCCCCACACTGTATGAATTCACAGCATTTATTAGTTTTAAACCCTCCACTCTTTACTGTATAACATAATCTTTTATTATCAAAAATACTTTAAACTTTCAGTGTCAAAGGGCATAATTTAACTTTATAATTAAGTTCTTTGGTCTTCACCAGAGTTTAGATTCTCACTAATCTTACCTGGAATTACAGCTTAAACATAAAAAATTGTTTTGCAAAATTTTCTCTGTAAGTAAGAAATATTTGTCCCCTACCTTTGCAAATGGACTATTTGTAATGTGTACAGGCTATGGCAGGGTAATGTGTTACTTGATGAGGAATTCCTTGCCAGTGCTTGGTGACAATTCTGCTGTCAGAGTTCTGATGTCTGGGTTAATTAATCATTTGTTAGCTTTACATTAATAATGCCACATATAATGTGGCATGCAAAAGATGTCTTTTTAAGGGAAGTGCCAAGAATGGATTTCAAGAATAGACATATGATCACTTTTAATAGAGGGCATGGTATTTGCCAGAGCATTGAGATGTCACAATATTGACAGATTAAGAACACAGGATTTTAGTTTGCCCTTTATAATGTGGGGTTTATTGTTCTCAACACTCAAAATAATTGCTTGAAGTGAAAACCTGAAAAGTACTTTTAATGATTAGATAGCAACAGTTATCTGAGGTTCTTAGTAAATTAGTCATCAAAAATAAATAATGCTTGCAATTTCTTGTTCTCTTTCTAGTGCATCAGAACTGTTGCTCTGGCAGGCTGTCATCTGGCAGAATAAAGTGTGTGATAATGGTGGATATTGTGACTAATACACAGAAATATCAGTCAGTAGCTAAGGGATTGCAGAGCACAATATTTGTGCATTTGTGACACACGGACCATGGTTTGTTGCACTGAATGACGTGTGGCCTGACATGAGGAAATTTTCAAAATATGGGCATTAGACAAATGTCCACAGTAGAATAGATAATCTCTTTAAATCCACTGGGTGCTCAGTGAAGGACTTAATAGACAACTCTGATCCTCCTGGAGTGCACACAAGCATTTCTGTTGCTGCTGTGGTATTTCCATGGCACAAATAACTGCATTTTTGCAGCAGCAGAATAAAGACATCACTCATCAAGGTGGCTGCTGTGAAGGTGTTAGTCTGCTCTGCATTTTAGTATTGATTTGTGAGAAAGAATGACTGATGGGGCTGGAGAAACCAAGATAAGATAAAGCATAAGAGCTTATAATGACAGTTTAAAGGTCAGCATTTAATTGAACCTTAGATGAGAGTGGATAGCCTGCATTCACCTCACAATGCCTCTTTGTCCACATTTACATTGTGTAGCTGGAGATTTCAGACTTGGCTCTGCATTATGTTCTAACAGCTGAGACCTTTCTTTGCAGGATTGATGGTTTCATGTGTATGTAAACTCTGAAAATGAAGGGTCTAGGTAAAGTTGTTTGGATAATCACTATTGAGGAGGGTTTGCATAAAAACCTTTGTGTTGGAGGAAATGCTGTGAAATCTAGTCAAACACATTGTTCTACAAAGCTTGGATTAAAGAGCAAATAAGCCAAAAAGCCCATTTGCAACCAGTGTGGAAAACCTGGCAGAGTTCTAAAGACTCGGGCCAGACTTCAGATGTCTTAATTATTCTCTCAAAATCCTAGTAGAAAAGGAAATTAAAAGGTCTGTCATCAGAGAGTGTTTTTCATTTCAGAGCTGCAAAGGTAATTCATATCCTGAAACCACCCAGGTGCAATTGTAATGACTTGCTGTTGCAGCCTGGAGTGGAGTACCAGGAGGGGTAAAATTCATCAGTATCAGACTTCGCTCTAAAGACGATGTGAGGCCTCAGCCTGAGCCTCCAGTGCCAAACCCACTGAGAATGCAGAGTTATTACAGTCACTGAAATGTGCAAAGGAATCCAAGCAGCCTGTGTGCCTTGTCAGCAGCACTGATGTGACTGCAGCCTTAAATTCCTCTGACAAAGGACCAGAATCTCTCAGCCCCTGTGCCAGGGGGCTGGGGCAGTGCCCTGTCCCATCTCACCTCTGCTCTTGCACCCAGCTTTGGGTCATCATTACATTTGTGATTCACACAGACTCACAGACTATTCTGAGTTGGAAGGGACCCACAAGGATCATCGAGTCCAACTCTCAAGTCAATGGCCCACACAGGGGATTGAACCCATGACCTTGGCATTATTACAGCCAAGTTTTAACCAACTGAGCTGATCTCAGTCTTTCCATTCCCTTGTTTGGAGGCTGCTCAGGCTGCAGCTTACACAGAATTTCCCCCCTCCTGCAGCACCCCTAGGGGAGAGTATTCAACAGTTCTGCTCCTGTGGCTGCTGGAAAGCACCTCCTCATTTTTTCTGTTCATTTCTAAACTCTCTTTGCCACTGTGCTGCACACATGAGTTTGTAGGTTGTTGCTGTTTGGGGTCTTGTGCAGGATTTCATTTGACTTCAATGTTCTTGCTTACATTTACTGCAAATGTTATACTTTGTCTGTCTTAATAGTGAATTTGCTGTTTATATCTTGTGTTCCTCCTGTCACTGACTGCAATACCTGACTCTCTCCCTCTTCTGTCACTCACCATTGTGGAGACTCCTGTTAGGAAGGTTACCTACAGTTTATGTCAGAGCCCTAAATACTCAACCTTAAACAATACTTTCAAGTTCCTTCTATGATTTTAACTCCAATCTTCAAGCTCTGCTGTTCTCCCTGGGCAAAAGTTCTGATGATTGATGGTAGCACCATATTTTATGCTGCACACCCTCAGAGTTCATGCCAGTTCAAACATGCAATCATCAAACATTCCTGCTGGATATCCATATACTTGCATATGGAATATTCATAGAAGCTGTTACATGTGTGTCTCAGGTATTTAATAAATAGTGAATCATGAGAGCAACATGAAAAAATCAAAAATTCTGCAGTGAATTACATAAACCAGCTTCTAAGGAGAGAAAACATTGTCATTGTCATGGTGGTTGTTTGTTCAGTTTTTGATGCTTTGTGTCTGAAAATGACTATAGTTTATGGTTTGTGATTCAAGGTTTGATAAATCAACAGTTTCTTTCTTCTTGAAACTTTGTCCTTAGTCTTGAATAACTGCACAGGTTTGGGGGGGGTGTCTCTGAATTCTGTAGTTGCAGTAATTCCAAACCTGGCAGATCTGGACTTTGGAGGGAATGGAGTTTCTGCAAGAAATGGGGGTGCACTCTGAAGGTCAGGAAATGAGCTTTCTGCAAGGAACTTCTCATCTCAGCCACAAATAAACTTTATTACCCTGAAAAGACCATATGCATTGTTAAAAAAAGACCAAAAAGTTTTCTGGCCAGTATGCTGGGAGGGGTTCAGGTGAGCACTGAGCCCCTGAGCCCTTGCTCTGCACAGGAGGGAGGAACTGCAGAGGGATCCCTGAGCCAGTGCAGCTGCAGAGAGCCCTCTTGTCCTGCTATTTGCTGTTTTTAAAGTGCCCCAGCAGATGAACAGAATGATGGGTTTGTCTTTGGAAAGCTTTCCTGAGCCTGTCATGTAGAGGTGTCTCATACCAGAGGAATTTGGCCGACCTCTTCACTTGCTGAGGTTTCCCTCTGAGGCTGCTAAGATTTACACAGCTCAACTTCACAGGAAAATGGTATTAATGGAATTCTACAAAATTCTCTCAATGCCTGTAAAATCATCTTTTTGTAAATATATGGAGTTTGCTGTGGGGCTGTAATAGTAGAATAGAATAGAATGATCGAGTGGATTGGGTTAGAAAAGACCTCCGAGGTCATCAAATCCAACCCTTGGTCCAACTCCAGTCCCTTTACCAGATCATGGCACTCAGTGCCACATCCAATGGTGTAAAGCTCTTACAGAAATCCCCTAAAATTCACTTACAAATAATGTGACTGTCTAAAATTATTACCCTTTCTGCCCTGTCCCAACATTTTGTACTCCATGTTCTGCAGAAGAAAGAGACCCTGTACTGGGATATGGGATTGTCAGGGATTCCCAGGTTATATGTTCACCTGCTGTCCTGAATGCAGCTTTGTGATTGCTGGGGGGAAAAACTGTAACTAATTTTATAAAAACCTGAGAATAGCAATATGTTCTAATTTTATTTTTTTTTTAATAATAACCCAAGTATAGTGTATCTTTAAAAAGCAAGTGACTTTTTTTTCTGCTATAAAGTGAATCAAGGCCATTACCTGCCTGAGGGCCCTGCTCAGTGTGATCCTGAGAAGCTGAAGTTACTCTGCTTTAATAACCTCTCTGTTATTGGCCCTCTAATAAGACTGTCTGTATGTGTTTCAGCTGGAGTGGGCTTGTGATATTTTATTTATTGCAGGGATAGCCACCCACAACAAAATTTCATTTTGCTTCCACACTGTAGATTTTTCAAACAACTTTTGTAACCTTTGGATACTTTGGAATTCTTCCTGTATTTAATTCCAGGACTGAAACTGAGACTCCATCACACTGTTAGTCTTTGACTGAAAATAAGATTTTCCTTTTCCCACTTTACCAGTATAACATTATGCTCATCTTCACCCCAAAATGGGTTGCTTGTTTTCTTGAGGAAGTTTAGGTGTATTTTTTACCACCAGTGTTTTATTTCTGCCAACTTGTGCACCAACTTGGAGTCCTTTATTTCTTACAGTGTTACCTCACAGAAACTATTATTTTCTTCAGTGATTGAACTTGATTTGTGTGCTCCTGGAGTAATGGAGTGCTGTTTGAACTTTGGCTCAAGGCTGATGTTGAGTTCAGTGGTTTCTGTACCACCCTCTGACTGCAAAGGATCTTTCCCAACTGGTACAAATGAATGCAGGTGGATTTGTTCAGTTTAATATAATTACCATGTTAGGGACCAGAAATAAAATAACACGACCCTACAATGCCCCTCTCAATAGATCTTCTTTGTATGCTCCTTGACAGTAAAAATATGAAGGTGAGAACATACAGCAATTCTGGATTGAAAAAATGATATTTGACTTGATTGAAAATGGGGTGAAAGTGGTGACCAGGTTTGTTTCTGCCTGTCTTTTGGTAAAGTTGTCTGATGGTCCTGCTCTTGTCATGTTTCTCTTGGCACATCTGACTTTTGGGGTCCTGAGAATGCCAGGATTTTCTAACTGGAACTCTAAATGTCAAGTTGATAGTAGATCATTCAGTAGTAGATGTCTCACCAGTTATGTGGAATTTAGTTCTATATATTTTTGGTCCTTAAAAATGTGAATTTACTTGATAATCAAGAAAAATTTCTTAAGTGTCCTATTGCATTGGCAGAACCAATATTATGTTTGGAATAGTTGATAATCCTGGAAGCTTTGTGTGCTTCATTGCACAGTGTTTTGTTAATATAAGTAAACTTACTTTTAATGTTTTATTTATTGTCCTTCATAAAGTCATGTTCATTGTGCCTTTTTTACTTGTTTATGGTAAAATTTTTGTACTTCTTCATGAAAGCCCTTCCTTTTAATAATATTTTGGTAAATGGGAAGGAGTAAATAAATCTGAAGACCTTGATTGTACAGAGAACTGATTGCCTTTGTCATTAATTAAACAGAATCCCAGAATTAAATGGCAGTTTAGGTGACTGGGAGGAGCAGACAGTGAGATATGAAATAATAATGCCATGTATACAAATAGCAAATCAGGGCTGCTTAATTTTCCTGTAGTGCAGGAACTTGTGCTGCTTGATGGAATTGATAAGTGACACATTTGAAATCCACTCTTGTCATGTAAAGGTTTCTTGGGAGACATGTATATATATATATGACTTTATACCTTCCTTGCAGCAACACGCTATTTACCCACCAAGTTTAGTAACTGCTGGAACAGGACTGGGTTTTGTTTGTCAGACACAATCTTGGATCAAGTTTTAATAAGCTTGACCTAAGCAGCAAAGGTACTAATTGTAGAAGAGAATAACCTATTTGTGCCTGTTGTCCTGCAGACCCCTGAGGAGCTGGAAGAGGTGTCTGACCTGGAGGAGGAGCACGACGCTCGCAGCCGCACCAGCACCCAGACCGAGGGCAAGACTGACAGGGTATGGCCTGCCCTGCTGGGCACCAACACTGGCACCAGGGGCACAGTGCTGCTGGATGCTGCTCCTGGGAAGCCAGAGAGTCATCCAGTGAGGCACTGAAATCTTCTTTAACTCTTAATAGGTTTCTGAAGGTGTGTGGAGTGCACAAAGCTGATGTGCATGACCTGAAACACAAAGAGACTGCAATTAAATTGAAAATACTTTGTGAACGTGCAATTAAACAGAAAAATTCTTCTGCTTACAGAAAATATTCCAGCAGGTTACAGTGTCATAAATGTGGCCTAATAGAGGCTGGGTTAATAAGGGAGGGTTCTTACAAGGGTGTTACTGAAGCCTGCAGTGTGTGACAGCCAAAAATAAGCTCTGCCTGTGAGAAACTTCACATGCACAGAAGAGAAAGGGTTTTGTATCTGGAGTGTCAGCCACGGCAGGGTGTGAGTTACACACATTTCCTGCTGTGCTCTTGTGTGAATCTGTTCTGTAGTTTATTGCTTAGCAGTGAATCCATGAGGAAATATGAAGAACTTACTACAGTGTTTGACAATGTCTGTATTTCTACAGGTTCTGAGTCTGGTGTTCCTGTTGTAGCATCATTTAACCTGAGGCCTTGACTGCATCGCTGGGTTTTGTTTCTTCTTTACATTAAAACACTTTCAGGAGCTTGAAAACAGTTTTGAGAGAGCAAAAGTTTTCTTGGTACAAAGTCAGAGTATTTAGCAAACATTCATCTTCTTTCTGTTTCCATTTTCAATGAGAGTTCAGCAAAACTGTTCTCTGTTCACAGCTTTGTGACCTGGAGAGATCCATGGGCCAGAAATGTCTGTCTCATTACTTGTTTGCTCCATACCTGGAGCAGTAACAGATCTCTCACTGCTGATTGACTCTGGTATTACTCCTGTAATGGAAATTATAAGTGATAGGACTAGTTGGGAAAAAGGAAAATAATTGAAAATGAAAATAATTATGTCAAAAATGGTGGTTTAATTTATTTCTGCTTTTTGCAAACACATTTTTTCATTCAACAAATATTTTCTTTATTAATACCCTAAATACTAATGAAAAAACACTAACCAAAATGAATGCAGTTGACTTGTGTTGCATATATGTGTATCATATGTTAATTGGCTGTAAGTTAATTATTAAAACATTGTGAGAAATGCAGTAACTCTGTGAAATACCACCTCATACAGTCTTATTTTTCAGTAAACATAATTGGCAATTAAAATACACCAGCTGCCCTTTGCAACTTAAATTAGTGTTTGTAAATGTAGGCACATTTTCCTCAAGTAAAAGACTAAAATCTGTCTTGTGGTTAAGAAAGGCAGAGCTTTCCATCACAATGTTACCCACACAGAATGTCACGGATTTTTTTGGAACAGGTACAGAGGGTGTGCTTGGTTATTTTCATAAATATCCTGCAATAAATGCAGCTGAAATTCTTCTCTTACTGGGAAAACAAAAGGAGTGGTTTGTAGATATTTACTATCAAAATGTAGTAACGAAAGATCCACCAAGGCTTTAAAAGATGACATTTTCATGTATAGACTTCTCATTCTCAGATAAACCAAAGAGGATGCTTTTTTGCAAAGAAAGCCACACATAACACTTTGCAGACAATGGCACAAAGCAAGAAGTAAATGCTGCAGGGGGTGGCTGCCCAGAGCCAGAGCAGTTATTGCTGTTGGAGATACCTCTGGGATGTGCTTCAACTTGTGCTGCCACTTGGTATTTAATCTGCATTGTCAGTGAATCTGCTGGAGTGGTTACAGAGAAACTGTGGTTAATACATCTGAAAAACCCAATATTTTAACATTATAGTATGTACATTTCTATTTTTTCTTCCATCTCTCCCTGCAATAATACAATTCCTGTAAATGTTCCTTTTTGTGGGATCTAGAGAGCAGTCATGGCTTAAAGCATTATTCTTTATCTTGGAAAAAGTTTTCCTGAATTTCAGATCAGGCTATCAGGGCCATAAGTGGCACACTACCTCCAAAAGTAATAGAAAGTGAAACCTTTGACTAAATTATACACATCCCCACTCAGCCTAAATCAATATATTGACAGAAACCTGCACTTTTTTTTTTTAAAGAGATCTTTGAACAAATTGTTTTGCTGCTGCAGCAAATGGACAATGATTTAAGGCCTCCTTATTTGGCCTGCGATTTGATGTTGGTATTTGAAGATTTATACCCAGAAAGGGCTTAGCAATATGAAGAATGTGTGTAGGGAAGACAGATTTTAAGGTTTAGGCAGAGTTTGTGTGATTTTGTGCCCTGCAGCAGCTTCCTGTGCTGTTGGGAGGCTGTTCCATGCAGTGCTGACACCAGGACTGACTGACTGTGTTCCAGAAGGGGTTTGGCAGCATTGCAGAGGAACCTTTTTTCCTCCCTGAGTTCTTTCTCTTGGGCATTTCAATGATAATAATTCAATTTTATTTATACATATCTGGCTCCATAGTAGTTCTGCATAACAGCACTCCTGGTTCCTCTTGCTTTGTCGGGAGTGTTGTAATTTCTTCTATGCCACATCTCTCGCTGCTCCAACAGGGAACTAGTGCCTTTCTTCTTTCTGTTTTTATCACAACATATAAAACCAGATGTGATGTGTGTGTGCCACTTGTAACAAAGGCTACATCTTAACTAGCAACTCTCATTTCCCTGATGCAGGAAAAAGTCATGTATTATTAATCACACCTTCTTCAGAATCTGTCTGTATAAAGAGAGAGTACAGGTTAGTGGTGAGGCAGCAGGAGTGAGATTTGACCTTGTATTTATATACCTGACTCATCTTGCAAGTGTTAGTTCCTTGATCTTTTCCCTCCGCCAATTCCATCCTTCTGAGCTGAGTGTGATAGTGCCTGTGGCCCCAGCCCCTCTGTGGGATACAGGTGAGCTTGGGCAATGTGCTGGGAGATCCCTGTGTTTAAACTGGATGGAAATACTGATTATTATTTGTAGGGTGATTTTACATCCCTGAAGAAGATCCTTAGGATCAAAGCCTTAGCTACTATAAAACCAGGTAGTGCTTGTGGATCCAAGGGCTTTGGCAGTTGAAAGTTAGACCTCCCAGTGGTTGTGTCTGATTTGTGCAGTCAGCTCTGCAGGCTGAGCACACACTAATTGTGCCTGAGGAGATTTATGCCATCGTGATCAGAGTCACTCCACTGAGGTAGTTCCTGTCTTACTACTGAGTTGGAGTTGAAGAGAAGGTCAAGTCAGAATTTGCCCAGTTCATTTTCAGCCTTAGAAGACAATGTGCATGTTAATGATCAGGGAAAAAATTTTTTAGGTGTTTAAAGTCACTTAATTAGTGACGAGAACAGCTCAGCTTAACTTCAGAGTTCCTGCTGCAGGTTAAGGTGATCTTACTGAAGAAGAGGCAAAGTGTTTTAGCTCACAACATAATCCACTTAGGGATGACAAGAGCAGAACTACTTTCAGGCAACCATCCACCCACATGTTTTTCCCAGAGTTCTGCAGACAGTGTTGTGAATGCATTGACAAAAACATCTGAGAATAAGATCATGTTCTATACAGGTTTGTTGCAGGCTGTTTGTGCAACAGTTCTGGGCTGATGAAAAAATTGATTCATGTGTGAATGAGAAAATCCAGGCTGAATTATTTCACTGTTTTATTTGTGTTACATCTTAAATACAGTGATAATTACATATGTCTGGAAATATACCAAACTCTAAGAAGAGGGACGAGATATAAAAGCAAACACCAAGAGAACTGTTGATACTTGCATAACAAGTGGTTAGAAGGGAAGTTGTTTGCCATCAAATGCATTAGCTGTTCTTATTCACGTAGCAAATACTTTACACCTAAGTTCCTACATTAGCAGAAATGCTGGCATACATTAACAGGAAGCATGTGCTATTTTGTAAATAAAAAAGCCAATTTTAGACTATTTCATTGGTTTAATTTTTATCAAAGCCACACACAGGCATGAAATAGTGATGGTAAGAATTCAAGCATAATGAAAGTAACTACTGTGATTTTGAGCAGGTTCCATGAATAGTAATTTTGACATTTAATACATAGCAAAAGATTTCCTGTCAGTAGTCATGACCTATCAAAAGCATTTAATTTTCTTGCCAATTTTTAACCCAATTTCAGTAAAGGGAAAAGATTAAGTTAATGAAAGACTCAAGGTTGGAGCAGTGTATTATGTACTATTATAGAGCAGGACTGGAAAGCACCCCAAGAGCTCAGCTAATGCAGCCACCTGGCCCCAGGTGGAATAAATACACTCCTTCCTGACATGCATATTTGTGAGCCATTGCACTGCTGTCTCTGCTTAGCTCATTGGTGCAGCTGATGGTTTATTGGGAAGGTTTTTTCTTTAAACCTCACATGTTGCAATTCAGCATGTTAATACCAGTCTTATCTCTGATGGATACAGAGAATGTGGCATTTCCTTTCTGGGTGTATAATCCTTTTTCTTACTTGTGCATGCTTTTTCTATGTCCTCTCTTTTGGAAACTCCAGATTAGATAACTCCAATACTCTCAATTTATCCTTTAAGACAGTGGTTTCTCCATGTCCTTTTGGCCTGGTTTTCTTTCCTCTGGATGCTCAGCAGCTGATGAATAACTTCTTACATTTTGTCTCCAGATTATTTATGTTGCTGAATGCATTTGGCCAGCTGTGGTCTCAATAACCAGCACCAGTGGGAGGTTCACACCATTTTGTGTGCATGCTTTGGAGTGAGTTTTGAATGAGTTTTGCCTTTTGGCCACTCCCAGGAGTGCCTGTGACTGGTATTGTCTCAGTTCTCTGCCTTTCCTTGGGCGCAAACCCTTGTGCTTTGCTCAGCTGAAATCCATCCCATGGCTTTTACAGGTCAGCCTTCAAGTTTCTGAAGATCACCTTGGATTGTAAGCCAGGCCTCTGCCACACAGCCACAGCTTGATCATATTTCCCAAGATTATTTCCCAGGAGGAAATGAGAACCAGTGGCAAAACTCTAGTGAAGCCCATATTTGTGACATGCTGCTTTTTCATCTCTAGGCCTATAGCTCTGGGACAAAGAGAAATTACATTAATATGATATAGTTGCATCATCTAAGCCAACCTTTTCAGTGAAGGCTGATGCAAAAATGGTATTAAATGATTTTTTTCTATTATCTCCCTATAAATTTATCCAATTAGAGTCTATCTAAAAATGTAGGAGAACTATCGTGGCAGCACAAATGAGGCATTCTCTGAACTTGTTCAAAGAATGCTGGACTTCAGCAACTTGCTGCAATTCTTCAAACTGGGAGAAGACAAGTGGTGACAGCAGGCAGCAAACTCAGCCAAAGGAACCCAGCTTCTTTCTCCCTGCTGTCAGTGTCACACCCCCACACAGTTCAGCTTCAGGGATGTGTGTTCACTGTGCTGTGAATTGCTGAGTATCCACCATTCTCTCTTTCACCTCTTTATCCCAACTCAAAATATTATTACCTGAGCACAAAGTTTTGTAAAATACAGTGGACACATCTTAACTCATGTTAACAGAATCACCTCAGTGGTGTCTCCATAAATGCACTTAATGCATTCAAAACACACCTGTAGAGGAGTTTTTATCTCATGCTCACCTTCCTGATAAAATGGAATCATTGAATCACTGAATGGTTTGGGTTGGAAGGGATCTTAAAGATCATCCAGTTCCAAGCCCTGCCCTGGGCAGGGGTGCCATTCCCTGGATCAGTTTGCTCAGGGTTCAGCTCAATACATGTATTTTGTGACAGAGATCTACAACGTTTGGTCAAGAGATAACAATTAAAGGGCACAGTTGGAACTGTTTTGAAATACTTTACTGTCCTTTGAGTGCCCTGGAGGGATCCTGTTCAGTGCCACCAGATGTTCAGCAGGAGCAGAAGTGAGAGGGCTTCTTGTGGCTGCTGAGTCTGTGCTGGAAGAAGAGCTGAGCTCAAATAAGGCAAAGTAGAGACATGAATTAAGTCTTTTGGGATCTCTGCCATTATCTTATAACTTATCTTCTAAGCAGGTTATTTTGTGGTTTTGCTTGTGAAAGCTCTGAAAAGTTTTTCATGTATTCAGTCAGGAAATTGGGAATTGTTTCTTTGTAACCTACAAAATTGCAGAAAAAACAGAGTTTTCCTCTCTTCTTTTCTATAGTTACATGACATATTGCAGCCTACGAAGCAGGAAGTGTTAAATAATTTTCAGAGGGAGGTTCTTTGCTATTGCTTTAATGTATTGTGCTGCTTTTTGCTGTTTCTCTTTCCTTCCTGGTCCCTGTAAGTGGTAAGACTTTGGTGGGATGGATCTGGCCAGTCATTTGGTTTCAGGGGTCAGGAAAGAAAAAAAAATGCATGTCAGTCTAAGACTTAGAGACAATAATCAGAAATTTATATGAAAGTCAAATCTTTAGAGTGTAGCCAGGAACAAAGGAAGGCAAAAGGCCAGTTCTTTGGGTTGGGATCTTGTTGGCAAGCAATGCACCAGTGAGAGAGGAGTGAAAAGCTTCAGCAAGCAGTGACTCCACATGTGTCCTGACATGACCTTAAAAGTTCAGTTTCTCTGAGAAGGGGCTGGAATGAAAAGCAACACCAGTGGCACAGGGTAAATCAAGTTGCAAATGGGAGAATGCAAATAACATCCCCCCAGTGCTGGAGACTCCAGCTATAATAGCTGTCTGAGGAGTTAATTCAAGAGAATTAAAGAAAAACAATCTATGCCTTTTTAATACAAGAAAGAAAATATCAAAAATATAACTGCTCTTCTCACCTAGTCTTAATTCTGTTATCTGCTGCTGCAATAAAACCATTTTGTCTTAGAAGTAATGACAAAGTCATTTTCTGCTGGTGGACAAAATAAACCTGCAGTCATGTAATAGCAGTCATTCAATTTAGATCTTTATTTCACAATTACCATTATGTTGCCTATTTTGATACAAAATCAAATCCGTGCTTAAAAGGCTGTGTATCCAATTGTTTTATTTTGTTGCTGTACATGGTTTTAAGGCAGTGTGAAGGAAAGGAGAGAAAAGCCAAGGTCAGAATTTCAGTTTCCTTTGCCCCTTTGTTCCTGTGGATAATGTGTCTCATTCCACCTGAAGCTCATTATTGTTGGCAGATAGCAGGATCCTCTATGTCACAATTCCCTCATTAAAATGTCATTTTTCTTGTAGTTTCAAGATCCAGGCCTGTGATCTTGCACACAAAACAGTATTGAACTGGGGGCTAGGAGATGCCACAGACATCCACCAATCAGCAAACGTGCAGATCATAAAATGTTCTCCTCCCTCTGTAGCCCAACTCTTCATTTTTGTGTTTCATACCTTTCCTATTGTTGTGGTTTAACCCCAGCTGGAACTCAGCCCTCACAGCTGCTTGTTCACCCCCCACCCTGGTGAGGGGCAGGGAATAGGGAGGATAACACTGAGAACACCTGAGATAAAGCCACTTGGGTAAGGAAAGTAAAGCTGTGCAGTCAAACAAAGCAGAACAGGGAATTCATTCCCCCTTCCCATGGGCAGGAGCTGCTCAGCCATCCCAGCACAGCAGGGCTCCATCAAACACAGAGCTCACCTGGGCAGGCAAACACCATCACTCTGAATGTCCCCCCTCCTTCCTTTGTCCCCCAGGTTTCTGTGCTGAGCATGACCCCTGTGGGCTGGGCTGTCCCCTGGGGCAGGTGGGATCAGCTGTCCCAGCTGTGTCCCCTCCCAGCCCCTTGTGCCCCCCCAGCCTCCTCTCTGGGAGGCAGGACAGGCCCTGGCTCAGGGTGAGCTCTGCTCAGCAATGACTAAAACAGGATTATTTTACCAAAATGATTTCCAGCACAAACCCAAACCAGCCCATACCAACTACTGTGGGGAAAATTAACTACCCCAGCCAAAACCCAGCAAGCTTATCCTACAGCCATGAGGAAAGTATCTCTTGGTCTTCTCTGGTCTATTTAGTTTTGTGGGTTTTATTTTAACAAAACAAGAGAATTACTCCTCACAATAGGTCCACTTTCTAAGTCCGTGACTGTAGGGTAACTCCAACCTCTGTATGGTGGTTCCTTCCACCTTAACCATTCTGTGGTTCTGTGTGATTCTGGAATTATAACATGTGGGGAAACCTGTAATTTCCAGTAATTTGTATAAATGAGAAAATGAAGCCTGTGACAGAGTGCTTCTGGCATAAATAAAATCTCTGGAAAGACATGGCTTGGAAAACATGCATTATGTGTAAGAGCAATTGCCCGTTACAGTAATTATAAGTAATTCAGCATCTGCCTTATCTTTCCACTTTATTGATGGTAGGTAATGTTTTATAAACAAGAATAAGCCACAAAGTATTTATTGTTTAATTGCAGAGTGATTTCAGTGTGATAACAGTTGCTGCATGTAGTTGTGAGTCCCTGGTGGCCCGAGGGGACCATTCCCAGGGAAGGTGCTGGGTGAGAACCACAATGGCAGCAGAGCCATCAGCACCAACAAGCCAAAGGTCTCCTCCCTTCCTGGGGGAGAATCACAGACTATTCTGAGTTGGAAGGGACCCACAAGGATAATCGAGTCCAACTCAAGTCAATGGCCCATAGAGGGGATTGAACCCATGGCCTTGGCATTATTACAGCCAAGTTTCAACCAACTGAATTAATCTCAGGGTTGTAGAAGGTGTTGTGAAGGGCCAGGACTTTCCCATGGCCACAGAATATCTTAGTCCCTGTGTGCTTCCTGGCCTGGTCCTGCCACAGGAGGTGTGTGTGACCCTTGGCTGGAGCAGGTTGGTGATCTTGCTCATGAAGAAGAACATGAAGCAAAATATTTCTCTCACCATCCTGCATTTTCAGAGTTTTTGGAAACCTGACTCACATACTGATTTCTGACATGTTCATCCCTTTATCTTCTGCAAAGACAGAATATGCATATTTGAACAATTAAGCCTTTTTTGATTCTTAAAATGGTAATGTAGAATCTTCTCAGGAGAGAGAATGTGCACCTGAAAGTTTTAGTACAATTAACCCTTCTCAATGATTATTTCCTGCCTGAATCAATACTGCATTTTGTAACTTGCACATATATCATACTTCAAAACACTTATGCTCTTTAGCCTTAAGAAACAGGAAAAACTGTGAGTCATATTTCATAAAGGCTCCTTGGAAGAATTTATTACTCTTTCTCTCAGTATGTTAATATTAATGATTTCACAAACACCACTGACCCCATTACACTGAGATAATTTATTTGGCACAACCAAATGATAACATACAGATTTGGAAATTTTAAAGTGCTCAAACTCGAATGGTGGCTTTTTAAAATACAGATACATATACAGTTTTGTTTAAAAATGGAAAAATATTCTGATACAGATGTTTTACAAATCAAACTATTCTATGTTTTAGGCCAAGATGACTCAACTGCCAGAGGCTGAAAAGGAAAAGATAGCTGAGCAGGTGGCTGACTTCAAAAAAGTCAAGAGTAAGCTTGATGCAGAGATTGAAATATGGGATGACACCAGCAATGACATAATTGTTCTGGCCAAGAGGATGTGTGTGATTATGATGGAGATGACAGACTTCACAAGGTAATTATGCAAAAAATGGGTCTTCAATATTTCTAAATGTTGGAGGCCATTGTCATGTCGTTATGGCAGCAAACACAGTTTTTAATGTCAGGTGACAGCATCTTTACACAACTGAGTGGCTGAGCTGATGTCACACACTGGGGAGTGGCACTGGAGTGTTGGAAGGCACACCTGAAGTTTGGAACTATGCTTGTCCTTAATTGGTTTTCTGTGTCTTCTTTTCCTAATATTTGGTCAGGTTTTTGTACATCTTTTAGCACTCTATTTCTGGTCTCACTGAAAGGGAACAAACCCCCAAATAATCCTGACTTTAGGCTGTGGTTTTGTCTCATCTGTTTTCTTTCTACTTGCATCAGACCATGCTGTCAAGCATAAAACACACTGTACAGAGCCTCCATGTGGCAGTGCACATTTTATATCATGTTACCTGCTCCTGCTTTCCTCAGAACTCTGGGATGCTGCTGTGTGTGGGTTTGAAGAAGGGAGTGTCCTACAGCAGACAGCTTTCAAAGCTGGCATGTTCTTCTGCTGCCAGGATATGTTCTGTGGTGCTCATTGGACAGGAAACCACCTTAAGGTCAGGAGCTTTTCCTGCCATGCACTGAATTAAATGTGCAGTAAATGTCATCAAATTAGTTATACCAAAGGCAGAGGGTGGTGGTGTCTGTCCCCTCCACCCCAGGTAACAGAGCCAGCTCTGCCATGGGCTCCTGCTGGGGGACACAGCATTGCATTTTGTCACACTGGCACTTCCCAAATTGGCCTTCATGTGAGAGGGATTTAGACCTGCATGGGCACCTCTGCAATCTTGTTCTTTTTAAGAGTATCTGATTTGTACTGAGACCTTTGAAAAAGAACATGCTGTGCCATAAAGTCAATCTTTACAATTAGTCACCTCTCTCGCCAAAACTCTTTATATTTCTAGCTTTAGATAATCAAAATTAACAGGCCAGCTCATGGTCTCAGTTTTGTGCCTATGGCTCTCAACTGGCCACAGCAGAATCTGCAGTTCCAGGGTGAGAAGGAGCTCTTTTTGCAGTGCTGCTGATATCCAGGGAGTCCATGGAGAGCTCTGAAACCACTCTGCTAACATAACTTACTTGAAAGTACAGTGAAAATGTTTTGTGGAAAGAGAGTGAAAATCATAGCCTGTACTTCAGGGTATGGTAGGGAATATGGTCCATTATTGGAAGGTGGATTCTGATTATTCTCTTCCAGATTTTAGGCAATGCATTAATCTTTTTACTTCATAGGTGTTTGGATTATAATTTGATGTATGCAGGTACATACAAGTTTATATTCCTAAATTATGTGTTCAATACTTAAGTTGTAGTTTCTTGGGAGTAGGACTGTCCAATCAGTCTTTTGTTCACTTTTTAGGGCTCTTGGTCACAGACATCAAGGTCACCCTGTAACACTGTACATACAAAAATGTACATACAAACACTGTACATACAAGAGACTTCTGTATCTTACCTAACTTTACCTCACAGCTTTATAAAGCTGGTTTTGCACATGTCCTTCAGTAATACAGTTTCAAGTTTTGTTTCTTCTTTAATGATGCCAGATGAAGTCTTGTGAAATGAAGATTTGTGTCTGTGTGAGCAACAGGTGAACTCCTGTGGCTCTTCCGGTTGTCGTGGCCGTAGGTCCTGAGAAGCACAGCTGGCCTTCTCACTTCCTGCTCTGCAGAAATCTGGGAATAGAATCCTGGAGTTGAGTAGGAAAAGTCCCTTAAGGTCACAGAGTCCAACCATTAACCCAGCACTGCCATGTTCATACTTGAACCACGTCCCCAGGTGCCACATCCCCGTGGTTTTTGAACACTTCCAGGGATGGTGATTCCCCCACATCCTGGACAGCCTGTTCCAATGGTGGACCACCCTTTCAGTGGGGAAATTTTTCCTAATATCCAAAATAAACCTCCCCTGGTGCAACTTGAGGCCATTTCCTCTCATCATGTCTCTTGTAACCAATCCCACCTGGCTACATTCTCCTGGCAGGGAGTTGTAGAGAGCAAGTTCAGCCTTCCTTTCTCCAGGCTGAACTTTCCCAGCTATTCCCTGCTCTGGGCACACAAAGGATGTGGCAAGAACATGTACAGCAAAGCACAAGCTCACCTTAGGGCTTGAGCTCTCCAGTCTGTAGCTCCAAGTTCTTGAACATGGAAGAAATAAAAGATTCTGACATTTTATGTTTGTTACATCAGAAGTTACTCAGAAAAACAGTAACTTTCTGTATTTATTTGTTACATAAACTGACTTCTGTTTCTCTTCAAATGGTATTACCTTGCATTCATTGTTATTTAATCTCAGTGAGAGCTTTTCAAAGTTTTAGTTTTTCAAGGTCACCTTTGCATTTGTGTATTACCCTGACCATTTATGCAACAGTAAGATATTCCACTAAAACCAAGTCAATGTTGGGATGAAAATAACTCATTATTCATACAGAAGGTAATTGGGAATGATGGTGGCAGAAAGTATGGGTATGTATAGCTCAGATCATTAACAAAATACTTGAGGATGCTTTCAGTGCAGGCCAGTGGCAATCAGTGATCACTCAGTGGAAGTCAGGACTGCTGTAAACAATAACCAGTATGGCTTAACTTCCTTATCTGATTATAGGGCAGATGCCTCTGATTTTTTTGAGTCTTGGCAGAAGGGACTTGCAGAACCTCATTTGAAACAGTTTTTGTCATCCTGAACAGTCATGAGCATGTCATCTGCAAACAGACACACTAGGCCAGAGCACTGTAATTATATGTAAGACATATTCTTCCAGCTTTTTAAAAACTTTTTATATGACACATGTCATAAGCTTACTGAAACTTGATGCTGAACCTTTCTGTGGTGAGCTGTCCCTTCACTGCAATGGCAATAGGTCATGGTCATGGTGAGCTTATGCCTGACAGAGGGAAAAGTGATTGAGCAGGAGCAGAAGTGCATTGTTGGAAGTTTGTAGCCGCCAGCAGCAGCTGCCCCTTGGTTCTATGAACATGGTTAATGGAAAACTCATTATATTGATTACTGGTTATATGGAGTAATCTATTAATCTGTTAAAAATTCTGTTAACCCCCCATCATATCTGCAGTAGGAAGCTTTGGCCCTGCTGGGCAGAAGTGGAGGCCGTGGACACCAGGCATTTGCTCTGCTGAAACTGTGGCCCTCTATTCCCTTTGGACTCCAGCAGACTTGTTTGTTGGGCATAACATGCAAAGTTCCTGCTCATTTTATTCTGTTTGCTGAAGGTTATTGCTGCTAGAAATAAGAGTTGTCCTGACTTTTACTTTGGTGAAAATGAACTGGATTGTAGCTTTAATTTCTTTAGGAGGGCTACAGTGAATGATGCAAAAAGACCAAGGAGTGTGAAATTGTTCCTGTGTTGCCATGGCTTTAAAAGCAAAGGCATTCAGTGAAGCTGAGGAACAAATGAGCTATCAGTGGATCTGCTTATGTTTCCCATCTCCAGCCTGTAGCTGCAGTCCATCCTTGTGCTTCTCATGGAACACCATCTCAGCCTGGCTCTGCTGGTTCCCCCAGGGCTCACCACAAACCTGCACTGCTGCCACTTTTGGCCTTGTGCCAAAATGAGCAAAGCCTGGGAGATGGTTCCCATGTGCCTCTCACTTCTCAGCCTCCTCTGAATGTGCAAAGTGCTTTGTCACTTCTCTGTTCAAACTTGCTGGATGTTTCCAGAGCACCTTATTGGGTCAGGATCTCTCCCAAGTGCTTGTCTGCACCTCCTCCCAACCTGCCTGCTGTGCAGAACTGCACAGAACAGGGGTGGGCTGGTTTTCAGCCTTCACTCAGCTGGTCTTCCTCATCTGGGAAAGCAAAAGAGGGATCTAAAGAGAAGATGGAAAGTCAAGAGGGCAGTTCTGTGGTTACTGGTATTTGAAGAGACCGTGGGACAAAAAGGTGACAGAGGACCAAAGAGAAATTCTATTCCTAGTCAGGTTTATCCCTGAAATTCCTCACTGTAACTCCCTATTTCATTTACTTTTCCTGGTGCCCCTTTCCACTTCAGAGTTATCCATGATCCTCCTGTTTCCTGTTCAGTCCCTTTGAGATGCTTCTGGAATCCTGTGGAGCTTTTTCATTGCACTGTAAAATCCACTGACTTAACTGCCTTTTTGTGGCCCTTTCTGATCTTCAGATTCCCTTCAGTTCCATCCAGCTCTTCTCACCCATGTGGAAATCACATGTCCCAGCTCCCCTGCTGAGCCTTCCCCCTGGTTACCAACCCAGCTTGTCACTGCCACAAAGGATAATGTGCCTCTATTACCAACCTCCCTGAACTCACTCATTGCCATTACAGCTCCTGTTAAACTTCAGTATGAGTTCCCCCTTTCCCTCCTCCCTGCTCACATCAGGGAATTCATCCATCAGCATTGTTTCATTAAGCAGTCTGGGATGGTTTGGGGAGTCCATAACTCCTTGATGGTTGCATTCTGACCTGCATATGAGAACCAGAAACTTTCACTTTAAAATGGAGTATATTATCAAAAATCACTCAAAGATTGTGAAATTTTTGTCAACAGTGGTGTTGTCATTAGAAAGGACAGAGTTATTTTGAAGAAAATTACTTAGAATCATAGAATGGATTGGGTTGGAAAAGACCTCCGAGATCATCAAGTCCAACCCTTGGTCCAACTCCAGGCC
>JAWWEV010000169.1:672242-682842 GCA_035583235.1 Hafferia zeledoni | reverse complement strand
GTTTTTCAGCTGAGCTTGGCCGTGGCACTGAGTGCCATGATCTGGTAAAGGGACTGGAGTTGGACCAAGGGTTGGAGGAGCAGCACTGGGCCCAATGTGGAGCCAGCTGTGCCTTGCAGCAGTTCAGGCTGTGCTCTCATCGTTCAGCAGGGATGGGCAGAGGGGTGCCAGCTCCTCAGGAAGGGGCCTGGGCACCCCAGAGGTGCTGTGGGGTTCCACAGGCTCAGCCACTTTCCAATGGGGCTGTGCCTGTTCCATCCATGGGCATCCTCCTCCTTGTCCTTGGGCAGCAGGAGTGAGATCCCGGGGCTGTGAGGATATAGGCCACTGTCAGGGAGCAGCAATAGCAGAACTGTACAGAATGGGGTTGGGTTGGTATTTTGATGCCTTAGGGATTCACTCAAGATAGCAGGACATTTGTTTTCCTGTGCCAGAAGGGGTTTAAGCTTACTTTTCAACTTCAAGAGTATTAGGCTAAAAATTATCAGGAACGGTGGGAGATCCTTCCTTCTTTCCCCCAAAGCCCACCCTGCAGCCCAGCAATGGCAGCTGCCCCCTGAGGGAGGCAGGCCAGTGTCCATGGTGCTCCCAGTGCAGACAGCCCTGGCCCTGCTCAGTAACAGCACTGGCACAAGGAGCACAGGGTGCTGATAGCCATTGGCATCCCAGGCAGGGCAAACAGCAAAGCAGCTCTGTGGTCCAGTGAGGGGCAGAAAGGAGAAGGGGCCAAAGCCAGAGTCCTGTATGTCCATGAGCAGTCCATCCAGGAGACAAGATGCTGCTGGCAAAGGAGGTCCAACTCCATCCTGAGGGTGAAGCTGTAGATGAGTGTACATGTGAGTCAGGGCAGGGAGTGGGGTGGGTGAAGGCCACATCTTAAATGGGCGTCTTGGGCCAGTGGGCAGGGCACTGTTGGGGCACCTGGAACAGAGGGAGCTGTCCCTGCTGGTGGCTCAGCTCCACCCACAAGGGGAAGCCAAGATGATGCCCAAACTGGGTACAAGGTCACGCAGTGAGGTGTTACAATCTGCTGTTCTCATGACAGAGCTCAGGGAAGTGACAGCCTTCGTAGCCTTCTCCACCTGGCATGTCACTGAGTCTGCCTTGGGAACTTCAGTGCCCTGATGCAAGACTTGCTTTTATGTTTGCTTTGCTCAAGCTGTTGTTGGGTAAGAGCACCCAGCAATGCCTCCTAGGAAATAAAGAAGCAGTCATTAAAAAGGCAAAGCACCTCTCCCAGCTTTTTCCCCCTTTAAAATATAGGCCTGTTTTTATTGAATTTATTTGCTATATTTTGTACATGCTATATATTTTTGGCTATAACACCATATGTTCAGGTTCCTCCTGAATTAATTAGCAGAAGTTAGAAGCTTAAACCTTTGGAGAGTTTCCAGGAAATAAGACTGGAAACTTTTGCAGTTATCAGCTGCTTCACTTGAAGGGTAGGCACAGCACTGAATTAATTATGATCAGAAATTTGACATAAAATACTAGTTACTTTTTTTTCCTGTGAATTTAATGCTGATTCAAATGAAAGTTTTGCTTACTTCTACAAGAGATCTGTCGCCTTCAGAGTATGATATACACCCATATTTCTTGTGACAATTAATGGTCCAAGAGTGAAAAAAAAATGGATTTATGGCAGTTACTGCACCACTGACCTGGCTGGTGTTCATGAAATAGAAGTCTGGAGCATAATTGTCCAGGCAGAGTTTGTGGACTTGATAATGACAGTACCCAATGTAAAAATGAGGAGTTAAGAAAGAAGGCAGATAGGAAAATAGAAGGGAAACAGCTCACTGGGATGCTGTTTTATAAAGCAGAAGAGAGTGCTTGTGGTGCTGTATGGGCTCTGCAGTGCTGCCACCAGAATGTGCTGATGCTCTTCAGAGAGTTGCTCGTGACTACCAGGAGGAGATGACTCTAATAAAGTGGTGCTGTTTCCTGGACTGCCACTCTGATCCTGGGGAGGAGGCAAGGGGCAGTCTGGAGAAGGGATTGAGGAAGGCTTGTAGGCAGGGACTTCCCTGCCCTCTTCTTCCCTCTTCCCTCAGAAGGAACACTCTCACCTTTGTATATCAAGGCTTCTCTATCAGAGTGTAAAACATGAAAAAATGTTGAGGCTGCAAGACATATTTTCCAAAGCAAGGAGATTTCATAATACAAATGACCTTCCTTTACGTTCACATGTACAACAAATCATAAGCATTGGAGAAAAATCAGGTTTTGGCCCTTTGTGTTCTGGATGTCTCTCATATCATTTAAGGTGTAGAAGAGGTGAAGGCACCTCACACCCTACACCCAGGTGTTTGTGGTACCAGCCAGAGCCTCCCAGATTGGCGTGTCTGCCTTTGCACATTTGGTACACCAGTGGTACATTACAGGCTGGGAAGAAGTACAGTTATATTTTTCCTTACTGAAATATATTACTTCTGTCATTCCTGGATGATTATTTTACTATTATTTTCCCCTCTTCCCTAAACTGGGTTACAGATCAGTTGTTTGACAGCACTGCAGCACTTGCTATAGTCACCCTTCTCTGTGGGGTTGAAGCCATGGTTATTTCAGAGACATGAGCCTTTCATCTTCCTAAAATCACTTATTATTCCTCATCACCCTCTTCACCCTACCAAATGTCTGACTTTCTTCTCTCTAAGTGATCGATCCACAGCAACTAATTTTGGTTGAACCTTTGGTTTCTTTATGGCCAAGAGTCAAGCTAGGATGGAGCTGCCATCCAATAAACTGTAATTGCTCCCAGAAGCTGCAGGGTTGCAATCAACCTTACTGTATTTTCTATGTAATTAATTTTATTTAGTAACCTTTTAGTTTAGTTTTCTTTTTGGAGTGTGCATACTTCTGAGAAAAAACTGTTCACAAATGCTCACCTTGGGAGCACGGGGAACAATAGAAACAGTGCTGAACTGCTGCTTTCTGCTGAAATTACCACTGGAGCCTGTTCCAACCTTTTTTAATTAAACCAGGACCTTTCACAGTTCACTCAGCCTGGCAATGGTTTTCACACTTTTTTCTTCCAACACTGGACACCATTTTTTAACACACGTTTTTTCATTCAGTACCTTTGGCAGCTGCTGTTTTGGTCCTGCTGGGGATTCAGACTCTGTGTTTCTCCTTAAAATGACTCTGGTATGGTAGGGAAGGGGTGATGCTGTCCAGCATACCCTGGGTGGGTGTGAGCTAATGGAAGGAATTCAGAGTTCAGGAGTGTTGCTTCATTTCATGGTAAACTTATTGAAAAGCTACTGTTTAAAGATACCTGCTGTGGTCATACCTGTGTCACAGACAATTGACATCATCCCTCCACAGGCACCTCTATTACTGCCCTAAAATAAGTAGCTGACACTGTCATTGAGGTCGTCTTCAGATTGATGGAAAGGCCACGGGTCCTCAACACACTGAGAAAGAAAATAAACACAAATCCCGGCAGAGCTGTAAAGGAGGAAGGGAGGGGTGTTGTGAGCACAGTTCTTCCCCCAGGAGTGAGTGCTGTCCTGGAGACAGTGCTGCTGAGCAGGGCAGGGGCAGAGGAGGAGGAAGCACAGCAATGTAGTTTCTGCTTTTCACTATTCAGGTCAGCTTCCCACTTCCACTTGGATGACTTATCACCAGTTCTGTTGCTGTCCTGAGGTGTCTGTTTTAGTTTCCCTAGAAGGTAACTCTGTAAGCTAAGTCTAAAATTAAGACAATCTTAACCATTTACACTAACAACTTTGATATATTTTTAGCATTAAGCAGTGGCTTATTTTAGATTTTGTTCATTGGTTTCAACATCTTTTTCCTGTTGGCTGAATCATCTCTGCAGAGCAGCATATTCTTCAGTGAGTAATGGCTTAGAAGCTTCTTCTGTATGCATGGGCCTGTGGTAATTGCTAGACATATGGTAATGCTCTGCTCCTAAATAACTTCCTTTTTTTTTTTTTTTTTGCTAAATAGTTATAAACAGATCATAGGTCCCAGCTAATTTAGCACTTCAAGGTTCCTGTGCTGGAATATGCACGGTGCCATTCCTGTCTCTGGAATGTCTTCATTAGTGCTGCCTGGTCTCTGCTTTTCAAGTGGGGCAGTCAGAGGCAGCAGATGATGATAACATGAGTATTCTAAAAGTGATTTCCTTGAAGAGTTCTCAGTGCTTGTACAGGAAAGGCTGAACTGCAGGCACCAGATGCTGGACATCTGTTCTGGGCAACTGTGAGAGCTCAGTGCTGCTACACCAACGGTCTGGCATGGGGTGGGAAACATGGGATGTGGCAGGAAGAAGGTGCTGCCAAAGCAGTTACTGCTGTTGGAAGGGGTATTGCCAGTCTTCAGTCAGTATTGCCTTTCATTTTGCTTTTATGCCTGAAATGTGGTGTTTGCATTTCCAAGTGCTCAGTGGCCATAAATGTGCAGGTCCTTCCCAGACTGATCCCTGCAGTTCACCTGAGTCAGGAATGGTCTTCTTTTCACCTGGGGTTTTTTGCAGCTTTTCTCTACACAAGCAATAATTTTGCTTTGGCACTTGCAGTTCAGTCTGGATTAATAAGAGGGAATGAGTCTTTAATTTCTCATGTATTTTTTAACTGATTGTGGGATTTGTTTGGCTTTTTTCCTCCAAGGGCACTTTCAGAGCAGTCCATCAAATTCTTCCCACGAGCAGTTCTTGCCTGCAGGGTGGCAGGCCCTGAGGCCCCCCAGCCATCAGGCTCTGGTGGAGCTCAGGGGCTGTCTGGCTGGTGTTTGAAGGACAGACAGTTGGCTTTGAGAATGCACATTATCTCCTTGTTCTCCCACATTCCCAAGGGAGAACCACTCAGCTACATCTGCCCTTGGCTTCTGGCAGTAGGAAACCCAGAGAGGGAGGGTGAAGGAAGAATGATTATGCAGAGGTGGTAGGGGAAGTCCCCACTAAGCCATTATTTGCATCTTTGCTGCAGTGTGGAGCCTTCATCTTGTGTTTCCTTTGCAGAGCTGGGCTGGGCAGCATTTTTGAGTGAATGAATTTTCCTAGTCCTTTTGCAAAATTTCCAAGAGTTGTCTTCCCAGCCAATAAAGCTGTACAGCCCCTTGATTCTGCTGATGCAATGAGAGGACTGTTATAAATGTAAAAGATACATAAGTGAACATGTGTGTTTAATGGTTGCTGAGCTGTGATAAAAGCAGCTTTTCCTATCAGTGCAGCAGGATATTAGTACAGAAAGAGACCTTCTCATGGGCACAAGCCTCAGAGCTGAAACCCTCAAGATTTTGTCAGGATTTCAGTGAACAAGCAGCTGTCTGTGCTGCATTCCCTGCCAAGGCAGTAGCTTGTCCCAGAAGTTCTCTCCAATTTTAAGCACTGTTGGATGAGGAAGCAAACTGCAGTTATAGTTTTAGGCCTTAGAATAAAATGTGGTGTAATACAAAATGTGCTGTAAACAAAGTGGGGTTTTTATTCAGGACTATCACATTATATTTGGAGCATGTTTGATTCAACTGAAACATTCTCGGAGGATACTTTCCGTTTTCAGTCCTGGGAGATTTCAGCCACCATGGTACAATTATCAAGTTTCTTTCACTGTAGAGCCTGTGCCAAACATGTTTCCAAATGCTTTCATGCTGACACGGCAAAGGGACAGTGACACTTGCTGATGACAAGTAACTCACCCGATGGAATTGTGTCACTGTGTCACTTGTGTGGAATGCAATTTTCTGCAGGAACTGTGTACCCCTAAGAAAAGTTTCCTGCCTTCTTGGCATCCTTCAGCAATGGATTCCAGCCAGTGCCCATGTTCTCCTCTCGCTGCTGTGTGGCTGCAAGAGAACTTTCTTACTGATGTTTGATGAGCAGGCAGAAATGAAGACCTTCCATGTTTTAACTGCTCTTTCCTTAGACTCATGTCATATGTCAGTGTTGGTAATTCAGAGCGTTATTAAAAATCTTTGCATGTATATTACTTTGTGTCTTGGCACTTGAGATATGTTATTGTAGGAGAAACTTTGCCACCTCCAGCTTTTTTAATTAAGTTTCATGGCTGCTGAGCAAATCCTGAAAATGTGACCCCTGAAAGCTTGGGGGGAAAAAAGGAAACACAAAGAACTGCAGATGTATTTTTTCAAGTCTCATGGTATTTATTCTAGTTCTGTGGTATTTTGGAGCCTGACTCATGGTCTTTGAATGCTTGAGGCTGACAACAAAGATTTCATCCACACACTCTACACGACACTACGTTTACATAAGTAGAGCAATGAGGAGAGCCCACCATGAGAAATGTGGGAGATTTGGGAGGATGGGAACATCATAACCCTTCTCCTTCAGTGCTGTGGGGCTGTTGATAATGCTGTGAGTCAACAGTGTAAAGGAGAATTTGCTTACTTATTTCCCCCCTACCCCAAAGCATGAGCATGGAATGTGTCAAATTGATCAAGTACAAAGAAAATGCATTTCAGTCTAAAATTGTCCTTTTATATTCTGAAAATCTGAAATTAGTTTCCTCTTTGCACAGCATTTTCAAGCCAGGTGCTTTTTCAGTAGGAGCTGAGTAAATAGTACAGAGATGAAGACTTTGGCTTGGGGCTGGAACTGCTTCTTCTGGTTGTGCTTATTAGGCAATTGGAATATGGAGTAAAAAGAAGACTATCAATGTCCTGTTTTGGTGTGGGGAAATGTTCTCTTTTCCTCTGGACAGCAGAACCAAACAGAGAAGAAAAAGCACCTGCAGCCTGCAATGCATGACAATATTTGGGGTGTGTTGGTGCCTGGGGAGGCAGAATTTCGGATCTCTGCATTCCTGAAGAGAACTGAAAGGAGCCCCTTCCACCTGGTCACCTGTTTTGTGATCACCAACCTTATCAGAGAGCACTCTCTTTCAAGGGCTCTCTCTTATCAAAACACATCTGTATTAATTGTAGCTGATTTTCATGCTACTTACCATATTAAAGGAAGTTTCTTTAAAGTCTTTCATACCCCATACATACTATAAACACAGTATGTTGTAGCATCGTTGTTGAAATGAAACTGCAAGTTAATGGTGCTTTTCAGAGACCATAGCAGTAAAGGAGGAGTTTTTTGGAAATATTTGGATAATTGATTCAACATATAGTCAGAAAGTTGGGTGGTATTTAGAAGATGGATTACTGAGCCATTAGCAATATGATCAGATATCCATATTAATAAACATCTGTCCCAATGGCCTAACAGATGTGCTAGGTGCATATATAACATAAAATGTAAATTTTTGATGAGTACTTTGTTCTTTTTTTATTACACAATGCTTTAATTACATTCTAGATCATGCCATTTATTTCAGCTTGCAACACTGAAAGTGCAGATTTCCTTAAAAAAAAAATGGTGTGAGGACAGTTTTCTGATAAACTCTAAAATATGATTCTGCTAATTCAATGAACTATTTTTGAAAGGGAATTTTTTTTGTCTTCCACTACCAACTTAGAGCCTGTCATGACAGGTGTGTTGCAGCATTTTGGTTCTGGTGCTTCTGATGTGGTTCCTCTTTAGGTTGAACAGCCCCTTAATCCCAGTGGCTGTTGAGTTTATAATGCATGGCATGAGGAGGGTGCAGCTTCCTGGCTCCCTTTGTACATGTTCCATTTCCCAAGCAGGCAAAAATTGACAGTTTGCTGAAGATGAAACTGGAAAACTTGGTAAATGCAGTTATAAGGCCAGAAAACTGACTCCCCAAATCCAAAAAACTCTTCCATTCCCATTTTCTGCATCCAAAACTTCATTCAATTGAAAATCCATTTATCACATTTGTGAAATCTTTTACCATTGTGATTTTTTTCTTTGTGAAACACTAGATGGGCACTCACTCTGACAGACAATTTTGCAGTAATTTTAAACACCATTATCCAGACACATCTTTTTGACCAAAAATGTTAGCAACTTCCTGGTAGCCCAGGTGAGCTTTTTAATCAGATTTTGGTATTAATTTGTATTTTTCCAGAGATTTTTCAGAAGACTGAGTCCTTTGTCGTGACACATTGGGTAGTTACATTTACAGTTGTACCACTGGGGGGTCTTGTTCTTCAAGTAGTGTTTAAAAGCCATTAATGAGAGCTGGAGGGCACAAGTGTTTAAAAATATGATTATTAATAGCACTCTGTAACCCCAGGAGTAGGATGGCACGTGGAAATTCTGAAAATAGCCTGGATGGCCATTCACAAGGTGACGTTACATGTTGGAAAGGCATCAGAACAATTCCCTTTGGAATCAGCACTTCAGTGGAGGGACAAACCCCTTCAGTAAAGAATGTAACAATGGGAAGTAGTGGCATGAAAGAGGTAAAACTACTGAGCTGGGAATCAACTTTAAAAAAAATGAAAAATGATAGAGGGAGGGTGAAAAAGAGGTTTGCAGAGGCTGAGTGCATGGAGCTTGAAATGCCACGAGACAGATGTGACCACAGCATGGCCTTCTTTCCAGCCTGTGATATTACTGCCATTAATCAGCTCTGCCAGTTCTCCCAGTTTGCTGCTGCATCTGGGAATACGAGTTCCTTTTTCCTTTCCCCTAAAAGAACTGCTTCTGAAGCCCTCTCAGGGCTTGGTTCACATGGGAAGGAAGATACTTTTTGTTCTTCCAGCTGCCCTGTCTCCCCTCTGTTCTTGCAGAGGGGTCCCCAGTGACACCTCAGTAACCTTGACTGAAAGGTGAAATAGTTTGGGCTTTCATGGTTAGACATGAAAATCTTGAAGACATGACCAGTGTGCAGCCTTGAGCTTTAGAAATAATCCCCTCTACTCCCCCAAAATAATTCAAACAGCACACTTTTTGGCCCATTTTGTGGTTTTTGAGATGTGGATGAGGATTTTTTAATTGCTATGATTGAAGAGATAGTCAAGAGGAATGAGAAAATTTGAGATGAGGGATTCAGAATTAGAACTGTGTTGTTGATACAGCTCTTAGTTTAAATGTGTTAAAAGCCCTCTGAGCAGTGTTCACACCTGCATGTGTGAACAAGAGGCTTGCTCCTCTGTCTCCAGGTAGGCTGTGACATCCCCTCTGCAGGGAACATGTATCTTCTGAGTCTTGTGACCTTCTAAATGTAGACACACTATCCTGACTTGCAAGGCAGTCTCCATGTACAGGCAGTCACTCCAACAGGGGGGGAGGGCTGTAATTGTCTGGCCACAAAATGTATGTGGTGGTTAATGATATGAGCTGTGACATAGCTGAGATCAAACTGGAATCATTAATCCACCTTCCTTTGCAATTTCTACAGTCCGCTGATTAGTGGGATTGCAGTCAGTTGGGTTAGGGGGAAAACCAGATCAAAAGTGCAGGCTCAAGAATGACAGATTGGTCACAGAGCACATAGAAATGCATAATTACAGCTATTTGGGGATATCAAACAGCTGCCACTATTACTCTGCATTACTGAACCAGAGGGCTCATTCTGTGACTCGAGTTCATGACAGTCTTTTTGTCTTGCTATAGTTCATGAAAAAGAGCTCTCTAATCTCCAGCTTTGGTGTTTTCAATGGCTGTTTTTGGATAATCAGTTTGCTATCTGCTTTGTTTGCTTTCATGTTCAAAAATCCAAAGATCCATTAGAAGTCAGTGTCTACATCTTCTTTTGTCATCCCTTTTTTCCAGGACTGAGTGAAGTGTACCATGTATTTCCCTGGGGGTTTATGAGGGTGCAATGAAAAGCTTCTCTGCAACTCCTCGTCCAGAGGGCAGTTGGCACCTTCAACCTTTATCTTGGCCTTTCTGATTTTAAGTGTTTAGTGATGCATCTGCCAGAGTACCCAGTGCTCTTCTTCAAGTCCTTTGTGTTTCTAAATTGCATTGATATACTTTGTGTTGGTTTGTTTTCTACACCCAGACCTGTTCTTACCTACCTGAGGCTGGAGGGGGAAGTTCTTTCTGCTCACTCATATCTGCCATTCATTTTAGTAAGTGCTGAAACACGTGGGTCAGATCCTACCGTGCACTCTGTTCCTGCTTTGTTCTACAAAGGTCTGCCATTAATGTAATTTTTTTTGCTTAATGACACAATTAAATGAAGAATAAATACCCCAAAAATTGATAGCATAGTGGTCATAAAGCCATAACCTCTGGCTTTTGGGATTCACTGAGTTTAAATTGCTGTAACAGGTCTTGCTGCAAGGCATGTTCTGAGGGTAAGGAGGTAGTCTGGGTATACCTGTGGCTGGATTCTTTTAAAGAAAAGTGTTAATAGTGATTTTCACATCCCTCTATTTGCTTTCTCTCATTGGAGAACTGAAAAAAGTGCACTTTGAAAAACAAAGGGAGTGTTCCATTTTTTAAAGGTTAGAGCACAGCAAGAGGATTTTTAGAAGACAATATTGACTTGCTTAAGTGGCATTGCTCTGTGTTTGCTCTGGACTGCTCACATTCATACTTGGTATCATTAGTAACCTTCCCATGCCTTTCTTCTGCTTCCAGGCTGTTAAGATTTGCTTTTTCTAGACAATGCTGTAACTCCTGTTGAAAATTCAACACGTAGTGCACAGGAGTGGGGAGCTGATGGGCCTCTCTGCAGTGGGAGTCCTTGAGATAATCATAGAATCACAGAATCATAGAATGGATTGGGTTGGAAAAGACCTCTGAGATCATCAAGTCCAACCCTTGGTCCAA
>JAWWEV010000169.1:656442-668441 GCA_035583235.1 Hafferia zeledoni | reverse complement strand
TCCAGCCCCTCAATCTCTTTCCTGAACTGAGGGGCCCAGAACTGAACACAACACTCAAGGTGTGGCCTCACCAATGCTGACTTCTGTCTGGGTGTAACTCTCCCCTGGGCTGTGAGAAGGTGCAGCTCAGAGCTTGGAACATGCTACACATGGCCAAACACCTCTGCCAGCAAGGCCAAGACACCTCCTTTGGCCCTGCCCACTTCCCTGCACAGGGGAGCTGTGCATTTACAGGCCAGTGTATGATGTGTGTACAATTCTAATGTTATTTGTTCATTACCAAATAGTTTCTGCTCACAGCCAGATTTAAAACATTTAAAAATCCCTGAAACACAGTCCGTGAGGCTGTTGGGTGGTTTTAGAGATGTTAAAATCTCTGGGTAATTTCTGTTCCTGACAGGAAAAGTAGAATAAAGGGAGATTGATGAGGCAAATAGCAGAGACCTCCTGCAGTCACCAAAACTCAACTGTAGGTGTGTAACACAGTGATTAAAAATGACAGGCATCCAAATGAAAGCCATGACTGGTAAGGTCTGCTGACCTTAGTGACTGAAAAATGAAAGTGTCCTTTGAAAAGCTGCCTTTGGAAGCAGAAAGAGATGGAGAAGCATCTGAGAGATAATGAGAGTAAAAAGGGCTGAGGTACATAGAGTTGATGCCTGGTTTGGATACAGAACTTGCTCACTTTGGATGCTGTGATATTCCCTCCCATTACACTAACAATGTTTGTGTGTGGCTGTGAGAAACAGAGCAGAGGAACATCTGAGGAGAGAGTCCTGGTGGCACAGGAAAAAGAGCCCATGAAATAGCAATCTGGGGTAACCAGTCTCTACATCTGTAAGTTGTTTCCTCTGGAGCTAAACTAAACTTGAGTTTCATGGATGCATCTGCATGGAAAGGTATAATCAAATTTCTTCAGCTGTGCTATATGATACAAACCACCACTGTTATTAGGATTTAATCTCTGTTTTTAATAAACTACTACCAAACTCAGAAGTATTTCTATGTTTACAGGCACTTGCAGAGCCGAAAATCTCAGACATCCCATACTTAGATTTGTGCACGTGGACACCCTTGGATGTTTGGAATTCTCTTGTAGTCTTTGATGAGATGAATCATCAAAGGGTTCAGTTGAAACCCAGCTCAGTCCTGCTGCAGGAGGACAACTTCCCATCTTTTTTACTATTTTTATCACTACAGGCTTTTGACATTCTTTTTTTTTGTTAATATTATTATTTATTTAATGAGTCTAATGTAAAATCTGCTGGTAAAATAATTTAGTAACGAAATGAGCTTTGTGAAGCACTTTTCATCTTCAGATCGTGAAGTGCCTTTCATCTTCAGATCACAATGACAATTTTATAATTTTATATTTTTATACACAGATAAAAATATTTACCTAATTATATGGTATTTTGGTTTTTTGTTTCATGTATATACCTCCTGCAGCTGATTGTAACTGGGTAGGAATTGAGCATTTTCATTAACAAATTTCATCAGGGTTGCAAGAGAGCTCTGAACACCTTAGGGAAGATTTGAACTTTGGGATTTATTAGTGAAGGGAAAGGGTGTCTGTGTGCACAAGTGTAAGTATGGGAAGATCTCACAGTTCTTGGATTTTCATCTCTATAAATAGTGTATGTGAGCACTAATATATACAGTGTATGTTTGATTGATGCATCAGTCAGACCCAACAAACACAGCCCTTTGGTGCTTTGCTTTCCACACTGTGTTGTTGCTGTGATTAGTTTTGTCAGACTTCAGACTGACCAACTTGTAGTCAGAGTTTTGGCTGCCCTTCCACCTCTCAGGGTGCAGGCACAGCTCCTCTCCTGACACACATTCCTGGGAGTTCCCTCTTCACTTCTGCTTCATGTTCTCCATATTATTTTAAGCTGTAGTTCCAAATTATAAAGCATCATAGACAGGTACCATTATTATCATAAGTACTCAAGTAGTAACAGCATTTTTCCCTATGAATTCTACCAGGATTTCTCAGTTCCGTAAGTGTCATGATCAGGATGGTAGAGCTCCTCTGCTACAGGGATGGTGCAGATATATACATACATATATACATATATATGTATGTATATACTCTGCCACATAGAACTGCATTCTGAAGCAGGAATTCCTTGCTCTTTAGCCATATGCTTTTTAAAACTGGAGACCAGAAATAGCACTTCTAGGGATGATTCTTTGCCTCTCCTTCTCACCTTTCACCCTGCAGCCAAGTTTTCAGTGCCTGGATTTCTCTAGCAAAGTCTATCCAGCTGACAATATAGAATATGTGAGCTTAGAAATGAGTGTGTTTTGTCCTTTTCCTGTTCAAATAGCTGTATTGCTACTTCATTTATCAAAGCAGAGAGGAAGAGAACACAGATCCCTTCTGTGTTTATGGATTATCAATGGGCATGACACCGAAATACAGAGTCTTCATGGTGTTTTGTGAAATTAGCAGAAGACTCAGATTTTCCTCAAAGACCACAACTGATCATGGTTTTGGTGAAATTCGGGGAATTTTGGGCATCACTATCAGAATGGAAATGGGCAGACACTAAAGGCAAATCTGCTTCTGTGTCGTACTCAGTGCTGAGAAAATTTTTGATTGCTGTGTTTTGGTCTTGGGTGGCACAGTACAGGAATTAAGAGCAACAAAAATAAAAAATGACTGGGTTCTTCCCAGGGCAAAGCCTTCTGGTTAATAGCTTGGCTTTATTTTGTAGAACTGGTGAAAGCAAGGGCGATCTGGGGAGAGAAGGGTGACCTGGATAAAAAAACTGCCAACACAGGGTCAACAATAAAGTATCCAGACAGCAGAGCAGAGAAAGAGGGAATCATAGGACTGATATAAAGTTGTATTGATTTAAAAAAAATAGCTGCAAATAACAGTAATTTTCAATTCCCATTTAACTGCCACACTGGTGTAAAGGATTTAGCTGCATTACTGCACTGGCCTTCATTTTCAGTATTTCTTAAGCCACAGTTGCATTACCATTCTGTAATGGTCTGGGAGAAGGGGGAGGTATGGGAGTATAGTTTGCCTCCTGCCAGTTTAACTCTAAGGAAAAGTCTGGACTTCTGTACTGTTTCTGTTCAGTATTATTAGTGTCCTTCTTAATTGTAACTACTTTTCTCAAGCTAATTCTTAATTCCAAATCTGGCCTCTTAGCCCATTTCCTTCTTCTTCCCCATCAGTATCCAGTTTAAGTTCATTAAGCATTCTCTGTTTCCCCTTCATTCAAGTCCTAAAGAACTGAGCAGCTCAGACACCAGGACAGATCCCAGAGAAACCAGGTTCCTTCTGTTTTTCCCTGCACTGTGACAGCAACCCTCTGATAACCAGTCTGTCTTGGAGTGTGCTCTTCCAAGTTTTGCACCTCCTTTGCAATTATTTTATCTATATTCCACATATGTTTTAGGCAGTTAATGAAAATGCAACAGAAGACAGAACCTCCTCTGAAGATACAGGGTATTTACAGCTTCTAAGCTTTCCAGAAGCCATAAAAGCTTATTTTCCATTGGTCTGACAATATTTATGCTTGAAAAATCACATAGGCTCTTACCTATCTCTTTGTTACAGTCTGGATGCTTCCAACTTGTTTGGCTATGAATTGGTAGGATTTATTGGCCCTCAGCAGACACCATTTGGAGCTGATGGACAAAACAGGGTTGGTTGCTGTGCCAGCAGTGCTGCCAAGGGGTCTGGCAGGACAGCAGGGGCTGGGGCAGCTTCTGCACACTCAGAGGCACCAGCCCAATAAAACCCATTCCTCTCAGATCAGCCTGGGTAATATTCATTTGCAAAGTAGATTTGTTTTGTATTTACCCCACTCCAGCTGTAAAAAAGCCTGTGCTTGGAACCTCCACCCCTTTACTTGTCTTCACAGACCTCCTGCCAGTGCAGGAGGGCAAAAAGGAGAGAGAAGAGAAACTTCATTTTCAGAATTACAGAACAGATAGCAAGATACATGTGCTGTGTTCACATTGCCTGGAACTTTACTGTCCCGTTCCTGGGTCCATATAATTCAGCCATTTTTGTAAGTCTTAAATGCCTTTACTCAAAAAAGGTACTTCTACCTGCAAAATACTATTTATTGCAGAGAGTTTATGGCCATTTACCTCATGCCTTTTAATGTTTTTTCACACTGTCCTTTTCTGATGTGGCTGCATTTTTATTTGCATTGTATTTATTTTGTTAAGGACTAGACCTGCCTCAGCCATTGCATCTGTAAATGCTGAGTGGGAGTTTGGCCTTAGCCAGTTAGTTTTGCTGGCATTAAGAATTCATTTCTCTTGATTTCCAAACCTGTAAACTCAGACAGGGATAGAAAATACGTGAAACTAAAATCTTTCTTGCATATGTATCTGCAACTCTAACGAAATGCAAAGGTCAGCCCTGGGCCCCACCTGTACAATCTGCAATTCCCTTTGCCCTCAGTGGGTTCCTGAGGAGCCTCCTGTCTGTCTGGCTGTAACTGATACAGATGTGCAGCCAGCTGTAATAAAAGAGGGGTTTGTTGACAGACATGATTCTGAAAAGTATAATTTTTCATCCTTTAACACCAAGAACTTCTCAGATTTCTTCTAAAACTGTGCACATGGAGCAGGGAGGGGCAGGCAGAGCAATTCACAGAACAGAATGTTTCCCTCAGTAAGTTAATAGAGCATTTGTAATGAGTGAGGTGTGAATCCTGTTGCCTTATCCCTACTCCCAGCACTGCACACAATCAGTAGGTTAATAAAAGGAAAAACAAACTTCAGAAGCAGCTCATGGAATAGAGATCAGGATGTGTGACTGGAATCCAGATTTCTGACCATGCCAGTATTGCAGTTATTTTGCAGTGGGAAGGCAGAAGAAGGGGAAACACCTGGTGTGTTTGGGCAAGAACTGCAGGAGGCACAGGCAGTACCCTGGAATGTAGTGACAGCTGAATTATCTAAATACAATAGTGTATGTAAAATGTAATAACTGTTTGGGAGTATCTTTCTGTCTCTGTGAATAAGGTAATGGATGTTCCTTATAAAACCAAACAGCAGTAAATTAAAGCACTTTTCCCAGGAGAAACATGTACCTAAAGTACATGACAGTCCCCTGGATGAGAGCTCTGACCTTCTTCACAACGTCAGGAAATACTCCAGTTGACTCTCACCAAGGAGCAGCCCTTGGCAACACTCAGCCTCATCCAGACCAAGGCTCAGCCCTAAGGATGGTACAGGCTGGGGCTGCTCCCATGGACACTGCCTGGCTTTGGCTGGGATCACCACACCTGATCCATAGCTGAGCTCTGGCTGGAACAGCAAGAGAGAGAGATGAGCTGCTTGGTTAGTACAGGCTGGGGGTTCCTGCTCTGCAGTGCCCCTGGAAAACCTGCAGTTCCAGTGAGAGCTGTCAGGATTTGCTGAGATGGAAATGAGGAGTGAGGATGGGGTGGTCAGTGTGTGGAGCCCAGGACTTCTCTGTGACAGTGGCCACTCGGCTGTGGGATGGAGCTGACAGTGGTCACAAAGGTTTAAGTTCACACCTTGAAGTGCTTTAACTCACTCCTCAAGTGTGATGGTGGTTTGTGGTGTTGGGTGTGTTTAGGCAGG
This sequence comes from Hafferia zeledoni, assembly GCA_035583235.1. NCBI lineage: Eukaryota > Metazoa > Chordata > Aves > Passeriformes > Thamnophilidae > Hafferia > Hafferia zeledoni. Next base: position 662,852 of record JAWWEV010000169.1, on the reverse strand, counting down.
AGTTTCTCTTTGGACTGCAGAGCTCTCTATTGCTGCTTCTGGTGCAGGGGAAATACAGGACATTTGCTGAGGTGAACAGTAGGGAGAAGCCACTCAGCTTTGCTCAGAGACAGGACACTTTTTCTGGGAAAATATGATGGGAAAAGCTTTTTGGATTTGAAATAAGAATACAAGCTTCTTTTATTGTAAGAATTAAGAGAGCATCGTTGCTGTTCAGAGTGAAATTCCAGTGTGAAGGAAGGCAGAAAATGATGCCCCAGACCGATGACTGCTGCCCATTGCAGTTCTGCTGAGGCAGCCAGGGCCGGAGCTGCTCTGCAGGGACATGATTTGTTGGGGCTTGGAGCAAGAATGATGAGATTGGGCACCTTCAGTCTCTCTCTCATAATTATCCAGAACCCTTGGTGTTGTAATAATTAACATAGTCCAACATTTTTTCATCTTATGATTGTACCTTTCAAGAAACATTTCCATGAAGTTCACTGGGTTTTTTTCTCCTACACCTTTGTGGAATACTCTAAACTGCTTTCTTTGTTTACAATCCAACTGTTTTCCTTCTAGTTAGGCCTAGCTGGACATCCCTATCTCTCATTTATGGCCTATTCCCAGTTCTCTTGTGGGATAGAACAGGTGAGTTGAGCTGTAGGAACAATCCATCACTGCCTTGGGGACATAATTGCTTGTAAATATAGTACTTTGTGTCTCCTCTTTGTTTTCACAGCCTTGCATGTGTTAGCAGCTTAGCTTTATGCTTCAAAATAGTCAGGTGTGAGGAAAATAGATCTATTAGATCTTCCATGCAATGAATCCAGATCAGGAATTTAGAGTCTCCTCTATGCTATGAAAGTGAAATCACCGGGAAAGGATTTCAGGAACTGAGTGTGTCAGATAAAGTTTGGCTTTAAACATTACAGAGACAGGAAGCAGGGGAAAAAACAGTAAGATAAGGCTGACTCAAAAAATAATAAAAAAAGTAAATTACATGGTTGCCATAGCAGAGAAATTAGGATTTACTTAGGGAGAAAGGTGGAAAACTCTATGAAGAAGCAACTTCGTGGTACTGTCCAGCAGATGATACTTGGTAGAAGGATTTTTTTTATCTGTCTAGTCCCTTATCAGCTGTAGGTGCATGAGCCAAGCTAATGCATGCAGGTCTGCACTGTCTGCCACAGTTTGGGATGCTCAGCTTGTGGTGCAGGAGGATCAGGGACTACAGCTGTAGAAGGAAAGGGATGCTGTTACAAAGATCTGGAGAGAGAACTAAGTGAAATATCTGGGAAAATGTTCCAGAGTTTGAGATGGATAGCTCAGGAAACAACCTTCCAAGCAAAGTGCTTTTTCATACTTCAAACTTGCCAGAAAAAAAGCAAGTGGATGTAAAACTGGTAGGAAGCTGTGTAAGGGCTGGGGAAAACAGCCTCAATGATTTAAGGGACTTTTTGTGTCTCTAACATCTGGATCTAGGGAGTAAATCTGAGTAAGTGGCATTCTGAGTCTGCTGCTCTGGTGGTAAATCAGGAAAACTGGAAATTCAAAAGTGCACATCTGCACCAATATCATTAGAAGGAAACACGCACTGAAAGTGGTAATCATTCACCAAAAAATGTGAAACTTCTTTCTTAAATTTAAGATAATAAAATCATTGGGCTGGAATAGACCTCAGAAGGGGACTGATACTACCCCATCACTCATAACACGTACCTGTCTGGTCCTGTGCATTGGCAGCGATGCCAAAGCCTCCAGGCTGCTCTACTCTGCTTCCCCCTGAGCTCAGAACCTCATCTGACCCTGCTTTTCCAGAGTGGGAGCTCCATCCCACCTCCCTGATCCACTGTGGTCCTGAAGCCCCTTTGGAGACTGTTACCATGTGTGTCCTGCAGCTTCTCTTGCTCCTGCTTCCTCCTGTGTTCCACTGAACCCTTCCATCTCTCCTTATGGTTATGACGTGTCTAATCAGCCTGTTTGCAGTTTCCCATCATGTCAAAGCTTCCTTCATGGAACCCCCCACCAGCAATGCAGCTGCAGTCTTACCCAAATGGAGAAAGCAGGAGGGAAGTTTTGTTGAGAATATCTATCTGTTTGTCTACCTTGGTGTGGCATCTGCTGCTTCCATAACAGCAACTGCCTCACAAACTCCTGTTCAGGCTGACCCACTGTAGCAACTCCTCTGGCTTCCCAAAAATCTACTATATAGGTGCTGTCTTTCTCTCTCTCTCTTTCTCTAAGCAGTTAGTTAGTTATGTCCAAATTTAATGTTTGCAATTGCTCCCACTGAAGTATCATGCCATTATTACTTTTGTTTTTCCTTTCTGTTCCTTCCATTTGCCTGGGGATTCAGCGGATTTGGTGTACTCTCCCAAGGGTTCTTTGCAAAGTCCTTAGAGCTGCCAAATATCCTACATTGCCACTAATGGTTCATTGAGGCAGTTAAACCTGTGCTTTATGTCAAAGGCTCTGGATTTGAAGGTGAAAGAAGGAGCACAGACAGTTCTTGGTTGCGTGGCAAAGGAGCCATCCTTGAATGAGTACCTTGAAGTGCTGGGATTTCAGCAATTTGGAATATAAGGCTGGGCATTCCTAACACTAAACCTTTGTTTCCAGGCTGAGCTGTGGCTCATAGCTCAGAACCATCCTGCCCCACATCTCCTAGAGACTCTAGCAGAGAATTTGAACCATTGGTGCAATTAGGTGCAAGTGGAGCAGAAGTCTCCAGAACACTCAGTGTGAGGCTGCTCTAATGGCTCTCATGGTGGCTGTATTTGTGGTGAAAGGAAGTACTTGCTGTTCATTTGTTTCACATAACCTTTCTTGGGTAGAATTGCTTCATTCTCATTAGATCTCTGAGGGACTTTCACAGGTACAAGGAAATTGCTAGTTTAATTGAAGAACTTCACCTTCAAAGTACTCGACCAGTGTATCTTCAGGTGTCAAAAGCGCTGCTGGCTGATGCTCACAAGAATTTCCTTAACAGAAACAGCTTGCACTGTTTCACCTCTCCTGTCCACTGCTTTAATTCTGGATTGTCTTCACCTTTGGTGTTTGACAGGGGACTGGGCTGCACCTTTCCGGGAGGGTTCTGGACTGTGGGTAGTTTGTAGAGCAACTAAAGGCCTTGCTGTGGACAGCTGACAGACTCTGGCCTTTGCAACCTGTCACAGTGCAAATAGCAATGGAGAGCTAATTAGTGGCCTGAAGTGGTGGGGAGGGCCAAGGTGCAGCTGTGACTTTTTGGTTGTGCACCTGACGGTTTGAAGGGAAAATACCAGGAAAGGAAAATGAAGGGTATGGGTGAAGTTTGAAGCACTTCATCCTGTACACAGGGGGATTGCATTTGCAAATTCATTCCCCACATGCCCTATTATTCTATTATAAACCAATTATTTTGCAAAATAGATTTTTCATAACAAGAAGATGCCTTTCTGTAGAAAAAATAATGTGTAAATACCTGATTCTAAATGGCTCCAAATGTGGGCTTCAAAAGTTGATAAAAAGGAACTGTAATTAGTCTGCTCTTCCCACGGGATTAACAAATAGTTCTTTGCTAAGCAACGTGATTAATCAAGAAAAGAAGAGATTAAACATTATCTGCCAGGTTATGTTGTCATCACTGTATTTTTATTGAATGAAGTGTTTGTATAGTTATATATGATAGTATTTTTAGGCTAAATGAGTTTTCTACTGAAATGGTAAGTCTTCTTTATACATGAAGCCATACTGACTTGGAGGAAAAGGGTCTTCTCATTTGAACAAAGAACTACATTAATTTTTTTCAAGTTGTCTGCTTCCTTTGTCCAGTGTGGAACTTGTAAATTGATATGGGGCATTCAGGAAGTAAATGTTTACATAATGAAACTAAAGGTATTCACTGCTTGACAAACTGTTCACAAGAACTGGTTTCCTAGACTGAAAATTCGGAAGAAATTATGAAATTGTTTGGAAGGTGTGGCATATCTGTATTTTGAGTGGCATGTGTTAGTTGATTTGCAGCCCTGTTCATATATCTCTATTTGTGCTTGGCTGCACCAATTAAATTAAAAAACCCACTAAAACAGGTATCTATAATGACTCTGAGAATACATTGCAATGCTGAATTTCCTTTGAACATATTAACTAGGAAATTGTGGGAAGGAGAGGAACTTCATATAACTCTGGGGAAAGCAAACTGCACACGAAATCCCTTAAGATCAGCATTCGGCATGGGTTGTCTTCCAGTATGGAAAAACTGTGTGACATCCTTCTGGTACTTCTGCATCAGCTGATGCCAAACAATACACATTTGTGGGACGTGAAAACAAACCAGTTGGGACCGGGGGGAATTAAATTACTGTCGCTTGTGTGGATTAGCTGCCTTACTGAATTGAGTTCTGTGCCTGATTTGCACAGGTATGGTTTATTCTCAGTTTTGGAATAATGGAGCAGGTTCTTTGTTCCCTTTGCAGGGGCAGAGGCCCACTGAAGCACACGTGTGATGTCATCAATGCAGCAAAGATGATCTCAGAGTCAGGCTCGAGGATGGATGTCCTGGCACGGCTCATCGCGGACCAGGTGGGTAACTCAGGCAGCAGAGCCTTAAACTGTCCCAGACCATCCATCCCCAGCCCCGCTGGCACCTGAGGAGGCCACTCACTGAGCTGCTCCTGACATCTTTAGTCTGCTGCCTGATTCTCCTTCTGTTCTCCATTTCCGAAACAGTGAATATATAGAGCCTGTCTTAATGTATGTGGGGATTCTCTTCTTCATACACATCCATGGGTCTGTTTTTATACACTTACAAACTTAAAGATGTGTACATTCACAGATGAGTATGGGGATATATTTATCTACATATGCATTTGTACGTATGTATGAATAGTTGTCAGCTGCCTTAAGCTGTGAATGCAACATTTTGGACATATATATGTATGTATATATAAATGTGTGTGCATGCACATATGTGTATATATTTATATATTGGAACAACTGTGAATATACACACACACATATATATACACACTATATAAACATATTATATATATAGATACATTATATATATACACACATATTTTATATATATCTGTATATATATCTCTGTGTGTGCGTGTATATATATATGTGTGTATATATATATATATGTGCATTCACACACACACAAATATATATACAGATATATACATAAATATATATATAAAGCTATTGTCCACTTTACCCCCAGCTGGCAACTAAGAACCATGCAGCTGCTCAGTCACCTGGAAAAAGTAGTTAATCTCATGGGTTGAGGTAAAAAGTTAAATAATTTAAGCATAATGAAATGTAACAATAAGAAGAGAAACATCAGTGATGAAAGAGAGGGAGAGGAGGAATGAAAGCCAAGAGAAAAAAGTGATGCACACACAAGGGCTCCCCAGGTGCTGACCCATGACCAGCCTGTCCCTGAGTAGCCACTGATCCCTCCCAGGTCAGTCCCACAGTTTTTGCACTGAGCATGGGGTGGGGTGGAATATCCCTGTCCTGGCCATGGCCCCAGCTTCTTGTGCCCCTGCTCACTGGCAGAGCATGAGACACTCCAAAGTCCTTGACTCTGGGTAAGCACTACTGAGCAACAACTTCACCATTGTGTTACCGTCGTTATTCTCATACCTAATCCAACACACAGCATTGTACCAGCTACTGAGAAGACAATTAACTATCCCAGCCAAAACCAGCACAGCTGGGAATGCAGCCTTTTAGATGTGTGGTCTAGTGCATTATTGTCTGACTTGGGTGAATTACCCAGGCACAACTGGAGTTGTTCAGGTGAGTCAGCTGAGCAGTGGGAACACAGGACTGTTGCCCTGTACAGAGCTCTGCTGAGTGGGCTGCTGGCCAGGGCAGGTGCTTGGCCTCAATACCACGCTAAGGCCACTGACCTGTCTGTCTTCCAACTGTTTTATTTGCCCCCCTAATCTCTCTGTAGAGTTACAGAATCCGTGCCTTTGCTGTACCTGGGCTACCCTCCTTCCAGCTCTGCCCCCCTCCGGTGGCTGTTTCGGCCTCTGCAGACCTGCAGGCTTGAGGTGATTCTTTTTACCATTGAGAAGAATTATGTATCATCATCAAACCCCAAGTGTTAGAGCTGTAAGGTGCACTTTATTTCCACTGGGTTTTTAACCCCCCAGCAGGACACCCAGGAGCAGAGTAACAGCAGCTGGCTGGGAGCTGCAGTGGGGCCTCAGGAACCAAAACTGCAGCCTCCCCACTGAGTGGGATGGTTGTTTTGGGGCCAGACACTCCCAGTGCAGGGAAATGGCAGTGTGCAAGGAGCACATTTCAAGCACTTCTGTTCCTTTGGGCCTGCCTTTCAGGCCCAGGGTAGCACAGCTGGTTAAAACTTGGCTGTAATAATGCCAAGGTCATGGGTTCAATCCCCTGTGTGGGCCATTGACTTAAGAGTT
>JAWWEV010000169.1:633946-656342 GCA_035583235.1 Hafferia zeledoni | reverse complement strand
TAATGCCAAGGTCATGGGTTCAATCCCCTGTGTGGGCCATTGACTTAAGAGTTAGACTCGATGATCCTTGTGGGTCCCTTCCAACTCAGAATAATCTGTGATTTTGCGGTATGGTCACTGTTTCCACACCATCACAAACTCTCTTTTACCTTCACTTTTTATTCCCATATGCAGGGTGTGCTCTCCTAGTATCTATGGAGCAACAACAGTCTGTCAGTTGCTATCATGTGTCTCCCTGAATTCCAGATAAGATGAAGAATTTCTATTTTGCATCTATACAATTGTGATCAGATTTGTGGAAAAACTATGTGAAATGTCTTGAGTCCTCATTTCTGATCTTGACAGATATTCTTCCAGCACCTCTCTCTTTTCAGGAGCATTGGACAATAGCTCTTCAAAAGATTTTATCAATTACAAATTAAAATTCAAAACTGTCACTGATACATTGCAGAAAATGATGTGATATCAAAGCCAAAGATGAGTAAGGGTCATAAATCCTTGCTGGTTTTAGAACAGAAAATCCACTCTTGTTGAAATATTTCTTGCAGATAAAGGAAAATTTTAGGAAAGAAATATATCATCTATGTTATTACAGTGACTCCAGACTAGAAACGTGAACAAATCTCAGTGTGAGGAAAAAGTATTCATGAACCGTTAGTGCCAGTAATTTGTATGTACCCTCACAGCTGCTGGGAAATGTGAGATAATTCAAGTTATTGTAACTGTTTTACTGAACTATTTCCATTTGTTCTGGCTCAGAGTTTGCACACAGCTGATGCCCATGAGCCACCTGAGCCCTGGTATTGATTCCTGTGGCCTCTCATGTACATCTGAAGGACACTCGTTACTTACAGGTGGTGTTTGTATTTTAGATGCAATTTCAGTTTTAAGGACTAAAAGCAAATGAGCACATACAATTAAAAGACCCAAACCCAAATCAAAATAGGAATCAAAGCAGCCCTTCCAGCTGTGAGGAACACAACTACATGTTGACATGTACCAGACTTAGTTAAAATGAGAACCTTCCCTTTATTCCTCCTATTTCAACCATTCTTAAAATGATCCTCTCATGCCTCAGATGGCTGGAAATCTCTTAACTTCCATAACCTCTTTTTGCCTGTGCCAAGTCATCCTTTAACCCAGAAAGCTCTTTTCTCACTTGGTGTCTTTTAATCTCAAAGGTGTTTTCAAAGACAGTAATTCCTTTTCTGAGCTGTTATTTTGCCAAATTTCCTGTGCTCTGCTATCTTGAGTTTTAAAATAAAATAAACTTTATATCCCTCTGGGCTATCTAATAGCTGTTCTCTGAATTTGGGCCAAACTGGAGGAATCCTTCAAGAATTTGGTGCCCAGACTAGACCATGAATGTCAGTAAGGTTTTTACTAATGCCTTCCTCAGCAGCATTCAGACTTTTCAGAGGAATTATTTCACATGTAGCCTTTTGGTAACATTTAAATTATGTGGATTCTCTACTGCGTGGAAAAATAGATGTGTATTATTTGCTTCAATTTTCAATTACCTGATCTTTCAAGGTATGGGTCCTTCCATTATTCCTGCACATACTTTTCTTGACTGTCCCACCACTTGCAATCAAGCTTAGGCTTCCCTCTAGGTGTTTGTTACCACTTGTGACACTGTCATTTGATTAGGCCACATCCCTTTGGGGTTCAGTTTGCCTTGACTCAGCTATTGCTCTGCCTTTGGAGATACCAGGCCCACAGTAATGTGTGACAGCATTGTCAGGATTCAAAGCTACACACAAGGAAGAAAAGCAAAACCTCTTCTTTTCCATCTCACTCAGACCTGAGCAGGGACCCAACAGAAGCAACCACTGCGTAATGAAGAATCACTGTTGTATCTCTTTGGCCTTTTCCTGTTCATAAAACACTTTCAAATGAATAGTTTTGATTCATACTCCATGGAATTTCAGAGAACCAAAACTGAGAACTGTGTAATTACATCATTCATACAGTTTTTGTGAAACTGTATTTGCAGTCTTTTATAACTCATCAGCCACAACAAAACCTCTCGGATGCAATTGTTCTTTCATTTCAGATTTTTTTAACTCCCTGTCCCTATGTTTGAAGGAAAGGGAGACAATGTGGTAGAATGAGCAGAATTCAGTTATATTTCAGTCCATGCTCACAGCACTTTTAAGATGGCTCAGAGTTACCAACTGTGAAAATAATCACAGTACAGCATCACCATCAACCCAGGCAAATGGATCACAAGTACACTGATAATAAATTTAGTTTAAAATAAGATTGTTATGAATTCATTGTCAAATTTGTGGCCTGGAAGCCGTAAGATAATTAAGGCAGTGAGTACATCGTGCTCTGATGGAATGTGCTGAAGATTAAGGTCTTTATTAAGAGCCTCCTCAGTGTTCCAGTTGTTTTACACCCATTAGGATCCCAGTGAGACTGGCACTCAGACTGGGAGGGGTCATTGGAAATGCTGTTTGCCAGCCCTGATTAATGCAGTAAGGAGAGCACAGTGACAATATTCTCACATCCCTTCAGTGAGGGGAACCCCACGTGGTGCAGCATCCAACAGGCACAGCACACGTTTACAGTAGAGGGTCTGTGGGTGGTTATACCCAATATTAATCACCTTGAAGACACATTTGGATTCTAGAGAAATGCAATTGACTTTGTTAACAAAGGGATGAAATCAAAGTAAAGCAAGAACATTATTGTATCCAGTGAGAATTCCCAGGAGAATTGTTTGTCTAGACCTCTTGTGCCACTGCTGTGCCAGTGCCTTTTCCACTGGGATTGTGAATGTTGGTTTCAGTCTGGTTTTAATTACTGCATAATTTTAATTTATCAAATCACTTCTTTCTGTTAGGTAAAATGCCACTGTGTCTTTTGGATGTGGGTCAATTCTGATCCTGCCCTAATTAACACCCCCTGCCTGCAATGTGTGTGGGAAAGGACCTCTCATAATTTGCTGGGATCTCTAGCTGAGAACATGAGACATTAAACTGGTAATCATCAATTGCCTGTGGGTTGATTAACCTCAGACTTTGTTAGTTGTCCTTCTGTTGCAGCCCAGTTTGTGGTTTCACTGGTGAGCAAGTGTTGCTTGTACCAGATGCCTGTGAGCAATATGTACAAGATTCCTTATGGACTGTCCTACACAGTACATTTCTTCTGACATCTGTTGGTGGCTGAGCTGGGTATGCTCTAAGGCATGGGGCTTTAGTGTTTTGTAGTATTTTATCTGGCTTAAAGTAGTGCAGAGTGTTATCTTTACCCCTGTAAATGCCTGTCCTTGGTGTTGTGTTGGTCTCCATCTTCAACCTGTCACCTGGGGAAGTGTCTTGGGTGAGTGACACTGAAATGACCCCCCCAGACTGCAGGTACACTCAGGGCAACACCCTGTTGCTGACAGCAGTTAGTAGTGAATGCTTACAGAACTTGGTGGGATAAAGCCTTTCATGATACTCCCACAGAATGGTCTCCCAGCCTCCAGAAGCCATTCCAGAATATACTTAACCAAAATATGAAGCCAGACACACAAAATAGTCCTGGATAGTTTTTCAGTAATTTGTCCAGTAAATTCTTCAACCCATGTAGGCTTTTAATACAACCATTGTGTAACAAAGATTTCTGCCACTCACCCACCCAGTATTGAGAACCATTTCCTCTGTTTTGAACCCAGGGTAGTTACTTTTACTGGCCCCTTGGGTTTGTAATGGAAAGAATACCTGTATTCTTTAAAACCTTTGCTGTCCTTACGTGCCTTGGTGTGGGCAACGGAGGGGAAAGATGCACCAGATCTGCTCAGGGATGTGGCACAGAGTTGTAGTTGCATTTCAGAGGACTTTTGCTGTGTCATGCCAAGCAGTTGCAGTTTTGGCTGCTCCTGGCACTGAACCAGCGTTCTCACAGAACTGTTTTAACCTCAAGGTCTTGTTTTTGAGTGGTGGTTTTCCAGCTTTTGATGCATATCCTCTTTAGCATTCCTAAAATAGTACACATTTCTTCTCTAGTGCTATGTAAGGGAGACAGTAAATGTGACAAGCCTGACAATATCATTATATAAGAGTACTATATAATAATTATTCTTGTCTCTGAATTTCCCTAATTAACACTGTCAGTGTTTTAAGTGCATGAGACACTATACTGGCATCTTACCACCCTGTATACCTTTCTCTTGAGTTTTTCTGGCTGGGGGGATAAAATCACAGTGTAATTAAGGGAAGGAAAAAATGGAGGAGGAAGAATCTCATTCCAGGAATACACCTCATGTTGATATAATTAGTTGTGATGCTTGAAGGTGTTACAGTTGTATCTGACTGGAAGTATACATTTTTATTAATGAAAATAAAACACACAATGAGAGTTTTCTAACAGTCACTGAGATATCAGTATTTAAATATTGATTTGGGCAGTTCTGAAAGCAGTGCTAAGTAAGGAAGAAACAAACACATATTTTAGTATAGGGACTAACACTTGGAAAATGTCACACATAGAAAGAGAAGATGGCAGGAAAGTGTTCTGGCTTTGTTCCCAACTGTGCCAAAGCACAGAAAACATTTTAGTAACAGATGTAGCAGAGCACACGGTCAGGACTGATATTTAAGTCATATTAATTAATTTTAAATTGTTCACTCTGACCTCCCTTATTTAATCTTACCTTTTCCTAAGTCTAAAGCATGAACTTGTTTGCTTAACCAAACCATTGCATAGTTGTGAAGATAGAATTGCCACATCACCCTTTTAAACACACTGATGTTTCTTCAGCAAAGCCAATATTAATTACTTTATTAATTAAGTAAAATTGGTGCCTTTTCTGACTTCTGGCAGGTTTTGGATTTAAATCCACTGGCCACAATTCCATAAGATCAAAAGTTTCAATAAAGTCATGTTTATAAAAGCACAGATCATTGACTGATTGCTGACTGTGTAGTTGGTGGGAATGTGTATTTTCCTTCTGAATATGCAAAGTTTCCTGTCAAAGTGACTGTATTTATTATGTAAGTTCAGCACACAGGCCAAAAACACAGCTCTGAAGACTAGGGCTGCATTGCTTATTTCTCACACTTGCCTTTTCCAGCTGTGGATTGAATTGAATACAGTCTGGATGGAACACAAAAGACTGATAAATCATATTACAAGATAAAGCATAACATATAAATGTTAACATGTCTCTGCATGTATGTTTACATTTGCCCACAAAATGCAAGTTTATATGGCCCACATCACTTTTTAATGCATGTATTTTCTTCAATAGAAATCCTAACCTCTGTGAGAAGGAAAAGTAATTATTCCATACAGTAAAGAATGTGTTCAAAAATATTGCTAAGGCAAGTGTGGCAGTGATGAAGAATGAATATGGGGAATTTTAGGATCTTCCAACTATTACATTAAAAACCTTCACAAGAGGAATGAATTGTGCAGCCTGAGACAGCTGCAGCAAAAGGCAGGGCTAAATTAATGTACAATTTGCATGCTCCTCAGTGAAGTATTGACATGATTCCTGAGACACAATTTTGACTCAGCTATTGCTGAAATGCTTTATGAATTGTTCTTTTCAGTGCCCAGACCAATCGTGCAAACAGGATTTATTGGCTTACCTGGAACAGATCAAGCTGTACTCCCACCAGCTCAAAATCTGCAGCCAGGTTAAAGCAGAAATCCAGAACCTCGGTGGAGAGCTCATCATGTCTGCTGTAAGTAGGAAAATGGTGTCAATTACTCTGGGAATCAGCAGAAGTGTTGCATTTGAGTTGGGCTTTCCTGTACTTGTGAGATCACAGTATACGCTGAGCTGGAAGGGACACACAGGAGATGTTCCAATGTCACCCTAAATCTCACTTTATGCCCCATTTTTTACACCTACTTGGCACAGAGGACTAAGACAGTGAAGCATAAGACTCATGGCTTAAAAGGAATAGCAATCACTTGTTTGGTTTTTTCTCTTTTACATTCTGCAAACATATTAAGTATTGTCAGTGTTATTCTGAAGGAGTTTGGTGTTCAGAACTGCAGCCCCTTTGGGATGATGGTTCATTTACTCCCACACGTGGAATGTGCACATGTGTGTGTCTGAACACAGAAAGGGATCCTCAGAGATGCCTCCAGGGCAGAAGGAAATGATGAAGGACATGCTCCATGTCTCCAGAAGTAAAGACAATTAAGAGCAAGGTCACTTGATTCTTGAATGATTTGCTTGATTTTGCATTCATTTAAGAGTTATTACCTTCAATATGGCCAAGTATCACTCACCATGGAAAATATATTGTTATGATTTTGTGGAACTTCTTTGCACTTGTCCTCAGCACAGATCTGATCACAGCCATCCATCAAATGCCTTTGACTTCACATCTTTGACTGTGTTATTACCTGCAGCAAACAGGATTATGATTTCAAGGTGTAAATCTGCTAAATGGTACAAAAAACAGGGAACAAAACTTTCCCACCCCACACTCAAACCATTTAAATACTCTGCTGTTTAAAAGAACCTCACATTCACGTAGTCTGGAACATACATATATATATCTATCTATATCTATCTATATCTATCTATATCTATATCTATATCTATCTATCTATCTATCTATCTATCTATCTATCTATCTATCTATCTATCTATCTAAAGATAGATAGATAGAGGTAGATAGATAGATAGATTAGATTTCACTCAAACTATTATTACATTTTAAATAGTATATAAACTAATCAAAATTGAAACCTTTGTTGCTGATGTGAGATTTGAAACACTGATTTTTTGGGGGATATTTTTGCTGGCTATTCAAATGATAATTTAAAGACCATATTTAAACCTCTGGGTAAGTCATTTTGAATCGAATGTATAATTTCTGAAGCAAATACTTGTTTTCACTTGGGTTGTACATGTTTCTTTTCACCAGCAGTTCTGTGAGCAGTGTGGGTTATACTAAAGCCAAATATCTTTGTTCCCTGCCCTTTGTGCCCCAAACTCTCCACAAAGCTCCCCACATTGCCCTCCAGCTGTGCCCCAGGCAGACCATGCCACCACGGGGGCAGCCACCCCCTTGGGAGCCAAAACAAACTGGACTGTCTCTGTCCTTCTGTCTCTGCAATCTCTCTTTTTTTTTTTTTTTAATTATTATTTGGATTTCTCATTCTGTGATCTGGTGGAGATTTATGGTTTGTCTTTGGTTTTCTTGTGTCTGCCTCTGGAAATTGGACACCAGCTGAGTAGTAATTTGAGAAGTTGCTGGAGGACTGACAAGTGAACAAGTGCACAACACAAATAGATAAACTGCTGAAAGGTTACAGCTTCTTGCACATGATGATGAATATCTGCTTGGCAAATTTGGACTCCACAGGCCCCTGACATGCAACAATCTGCATACCCCATACTGCACAGACAATCTGTCATCTTCCTGGTTCTCTTTCCAGGGCTGAGCACAACTGATGGCTGGACTTACTGCAGGGAGTTTTAGAAGCCTGGATTGATCCCTGCTCTTTGTTCCTCCCACTGTAACAATACTCACATTGTTTTCTTTGCCGCCTTTATTGTATCACACATATGTCACCAGTGGGAAGTACATAATCCTGGTGAAAAAATTTCAGTTCTAAAAATGAACCCCCAAATTTCACTTTATTTGATAATCCCAGAGGAATGACTAGATCTTAATGCTGCTTCAAGGAGGGAGGATGAGAACATGTGTTGTGTGCAACCAGAAACTTCAGGAAAGCAATTGGTTGTTCAAATAAATGCTTCAATAGTTCAATACACACAGTTAAACAGGTGCTTAATTTGGAGTAAGTGGAAATTATGAACATGCTTAGAGTCTGGAATGGTTTCAGAGTGTTGTATGAAATCGAGGTGAGTTGCTAAAGCAATCTTGGAAAATGCTCCACCAGTGACTGTACTTATTATTTTTTTAAACACAGGTGGTATGGTTAGTCCTTTAAGAGACAAACTGTCAGTGCTCCAAGAGGGCTGTGCTCTCAGCCAAAGCCTTTTGGAGTCAGTGGAGACATACCTGGTTGGTGTCAGTGGTTCTGAAATTGGAAGTCTCCCTGGTCCATATTGGGAAGGGGAGGGCATTCATGATTGACTGTACTCAGCTATCCCTTTGCAATTAAAATTGTGATTGTGTGAAAATGCAACCCAACCAACAAGCAATGGCTTTTTGTAAGGCTTGTCCTAATCTATATGTAAATTAACTACGTATGTTTGACTTGCTGCAATTTTAGGAGAATATGGGAAGTTATGTTGTATGGATAAATAAGCAGAGAGGGAGACCTATTCACCACTGATACAAAATTGCTAATTATTGTATTGCTTTTCTTAAAAGCTGGAGCAAATTCCAGCTTTGAAAGTCCATGTGGGGCCTTTAGAATTGGATTATGTTAGTAGGTTATCTGGCCTTGAAAAAAGTGACCAAAGTTCTGGGGGAAAAAGTGAAGTTCTCCCTGTTCTTCCCTCCACCAGAAGATATTAAGGAAAAAAATCTACTACAAAATATGTGAGTCAAAACTGCAGCTGGAATAGGATTATATTCTCCCCAGTCCTGATCTTCTCTCATTTATCTGTTTAATCTAATAAAGGATGGATTCAGAAAAGGAGACATCAGGCATGGTTAAGAAAAAAAGAGGCCATGCCCTTGCAGATGGTAAAGTTTTTTTGTGCTTTTAGTGCAAAACTTGTGAGTCTCTAAGGATCTAAAACTGTATCCATACTTTGAATAGTCAAGATCTACTACAGGGAAATATCTCCTGGAATGAGCATTAGGAAATAATCACACTTACAGGGTGCTCCATTTCTTGTTTCCCTGTTTCCCCAAGATTTCTCTCTCCTGCCTCCATGAACTCCCTGGTCCTTGGCCATCCCTCACCTGCCTCTTGGTGGTTCCTCACAGTTCCCTTTGCTATCTCCTGTCCCCTTCAGGAGCTGTGACAGCTGTATGCTCACAGAAGGGCTAAATTGCAGAGCTAAAGTGAGAAATTGCAGATTTCCACATTCTGATGGTTAATAACAGTGTCTACACTGTGTGCAGTGGGAGGGCCTGAGCACAGGCTGGTGGAACCCACATGAAAAGCACTGTTGGAAGGTGGCACTTACATGCACAACACACTTCTCTTCCTCCAGCCATAAGGACTGTGCAAAGGATTTTGGAGTTAAATCAGCCTCAAGGAAAGTTTCTCTCAATAAGAGTAGCAGTTCATTAAACAAAATGCCAAGCACCTTCTACTGAAGTGAGAGGAAAGAACAGAGGGATGAAGAGCGGGGGATATATTAATCACATAGATCTGTAAAGAAAGACCTGTCTGTGTGAAATACAGTTAAGTCACAGCATCTGTCTTACCAGTATCTTCTTCTGGATGATGCAATGGCACAGCAAGTAAAGTAGACATAAAATGGCATTCAGATTAACCTTGACCCTGAGATTAGCTCAGTTGGTTAAAACTTGGCTGTAATAATGCCAAGGTCATGGGTTCAATCCCCTGTGTGGGCCATTGACTTAAGAGTTGGACTCGATGATCCTTGTGGGTCCCTTCCAACTCAGAATAGTCTGTGATTCTGTGTACAGTACTGTATAACAGTGGCCAGCAATGCCATGGTGTGAGGGCACCTGTATCTCTGCCAGCAGCCAAATGTATTCTCACCTATATAAGCCCTGTGGTGGAGGAGGAACTGCTGACTGCCAGCACAGCTGGGTTTGGGACTCACTCCATGACAACAAAGAGCATTATGCATGTGAAAAAGTATGTTGAAATCCATAAACACAGTTCATAGCCATTCATTCTCTGCACCATATTATCTTCTTCAGCTGTTCTTCATCTGTGTCCCCTGTAACACTTCTCTGACAACCTCCAGTGGAAAGTTTCTTACCCAAATTAATGCCCCTGCTGTAGCTTTAGTAAAGCTTCAATAGGCCGGTTTGCCTGGGGCAGCTGGCATGCTCTGGGAAGCATCCAGTTGGTAGTTCTCTTGAGAAATAAGTTCTCTCATAGGAGATAACTAGAATTAGGAGTTCTCTCCTCATTTAGAGGCTTTTTGACTTCAGGCCATGTAATCTTGCAGTCTGCCTTTCTCACTGTCCTTCCCTGGGCTCCAGTACCTTCACTCTAGACAGAGCCCCAATTACAAAGGTTATAGGGGGTCAGGTACAGAAAAAGAGAAGCAGAGATGTGGATCCTTAGCTTCTAATTCTGCGTTCACTGCAGTTTTGTTATTATCATTCAGTAATAATTCCTTGACCAGGGTTTAGTCTGTCATGCTCCCATAAAACCTCTGGTTTTAAGTACTGCAGCTTGCATTGCCTGTTTGTGAGCTGCACAAGGGAAAATGGTGAGGATTCACTACACCTTCACTGGGAATGATTAAATGGGAAATGGACATTTCCTTGTATTAATTAGAATAAATTTGTGCCTCTTCAGGCACAAAATAATGGGGTAGTATTTGCAATATCCAGACTAACAGTAATTGAATTAATTTAACACAGATATGCTGATAATCCCTTCACAAGTCCTGCATAGTGGTAGGCTTGCCCCTTACCTTGCCAGTTAGCTCTTTATTCCAACAATGACTTTAAGTAAAGAGAATTATATCACAAGGCAGAAAATTAACAGATATATTAATATTGTGCTCCCTCATTTCTGTCAGGCAGCTCTATTTTGTGCTATTTATAGTCATTGTCTTCTTGTACTTAATTTTATGTTGTATTTGGCAAGGGCGACAAAGATTTTTGACCTTAAAAAGGACATATCTGGAAAAGAGAGTTCTGAAGAGTTACAGTCTCCCAGAATTTACTGAGTGGCACAGAAAAGCCCTCTCAGGTTGTCCAGCCTTACCTGTGCACTGAGGATGTGCCACTCTGGTTTTCCTGCAAATGTCTCATTGTTGTAGTTTGGAATTATTATGCAAATTCTCTCTCCTGCCACTAACAGCCCTGGGCAGGAGAGAGAATTTTCATAATAATTCCAAACTACAACACTCATTTATCTTCAGCTCTTCCTCTTGGTATCCCAAAAACCAGATTTAACATAAACAGTGACCTAAGTCCTCTTTGTGCCAAATGTAGGTGCTTTAATGCTTCTTCCTTCACACCTCAAGGCTGGATTGCACTGTCTGGTTTCCTCCCTGAGTTCCCATGCCCATTACACCAAACGTTCCCCACACGGCATTGCTGTGAGGGTGTTCCAGCTCTGGGGGCTGAGAAACACAGGGCAGGGTGTGTGGCACCAGCTGAGACACAGGACAGGGTGTGTGGCACGAGCTAAGAGACACAGGGCAGTGTGTGGCACCAGCTGAGAGACACAGGGCAGGGTGTGTGGCACCAGCTGAGACACAGGACAGGGTGTGTGGCACCAGCCCTGGGCTGGCACAGCCCCAGTCCCAGGGTACCCAGAGCCCAGGGAAGGATGGCTCTCTGCCCTCGCTGCACCTGGAGGCTTTCAGTATCTCTGAAGAGCTGGCACTGTGCTGAGCCCTGCAGAGCTGCCCCTGTGCCAAGGGCAGAGGTGACAGCAGTGCATTTCTGTTCGCTTTGGGGTTTGTGGGTGTGCTTTCCCCCCGATCAAGAAGTCGGGGTGGGCATCTCTGGGACTGCAGAGAGGGCCCAAAGGACCAAGCACCAAGCTGGCAGTATGGGCTGGCTAACAGCCCTCTTGGCTTACTGCAGGGACATGGATTGTGCCACTCCCTTCAGTGCCACTCTCCTGCTTTCAGTGCTGTGCAGCGTGCAGTGGACAAACATCCCTTTGGCCCTGCTTTAGGTGCCCAGCAGCTGCTCTGACACACAGGGTGCCTCTGTGCACCAGGGCCATGGCCACTGCTCCCTTTCAGCCACTGCATTTCTCCTGGCTGCTGTTGCCCCATGTCAGTGGGGACTTGTAGCTCAGTTTGTTTGAACAAATGGGAAGGCTCCTTGCAGGGCCTTACACCGTGCTTAAAATGACTTCTTCTTTTGGTATTTGACTCTGAAAATATTAAAATGTCCATTTTCTAAAAGGTGATGTTAGCCCTCAAGAGCTGATATATTAAAGTTTTCGTCTACTGAGAGGTGACAGAAATGTTTCACTTCCTGGGAGGGTTTTTATGTAATAACACTACACCTTTCTCTGCTTGTGCTAGTGCTGGCAGTCTGTGTGTATAGAACTCCTGGCCTTTGGAAGCAAAGCAAGGCATAGATTTTCCTGTCAATGACAGACATCTCAGGGACTGTGGCTTTCTAAACTGCATCTCCTGAGAAGAACTAATTCAAAGCAGGATTACAAGACAGTTAACTTTGCCTAAAAATTATCCCTTATAAAGGGTTTTTCTCAAGACCTGTTTTTAAAAAAATAGATTCCTTTTTTTTAAAAACTTCTGTGGAAGTGAAGGCAGCAGTACTTGGGAGGGACTGAGATAACTGCCTGGCTAAGCATCTGCTCCATTTTGGTGTTGCAGAGGAACAGTTTTAGAGCCTTTATTGGAAGCTGTTTATCATTTAACTTGGGCACAGGCCTGGTCTAATTATAGGACTCAGTTTCAGTTCTTTGAATCCTACTTAGCCTGAAGCAGATTCTGGCCATGGTTAGCTATTTATTTCATTAGATTCAATTTCCTCACCTGAAAAATGGGTAAAACACACAGAACAAACCCCAAATATCCTTGAGGTTATAATGCAATCATTGGATGGACAGACAGACACAGATAACCAACGGAATAGCCACATTTTTAGGAAAACTCAGTTCATTGAAAGGAAACAACCCAAAGAGTGAAGCAGATTTCCTGAAGCCAGTTCCATGAGTGGGGATGAAATCTCTCCAGTATCCCAAAGGGATGGCCAAGCAGAGGTGAGCAAAACACTGAGGGCACAGTTTCCATAGGAAAAGAATCACAGTGGCAACTCTGGCTTATTTTCTCTACAACCTGTGCTGGGATTGAATCTGTGATAGGTTTTATGTATCATCTGGCAGTTGTATGAAGACACATGGCAGGTAATGAAGTGCTTCCAACTCTTTAACTTTCCCCTGTGCTTTCTGGACCACCCATCTTCCAGTGTCAGTGTTACATCAAGATCTCCCTTGCCATTAAAATGAAATTATCACTAGTGTGGCTCAGAAAACAAGGCAGGTGTTCAAATGCTGGCCAAGAACAAGGGAAAACACTGATGTCTTCAGCAGCCAAGAGTTCACTCTTAATAATGCACCTGTTTGGGTATTCTGCTACTTTGAATCTTAAGGGATTAAGTGACTTTATTTCATATAGTGGCCTCAGTGAAAGAACCATAAAATAATGCCCCAAAGCAAGTAGCTAAACGTAGTAAAAAGAGCAGAACTAAAGTCAAGAGTACAAAGTAGTAAGCACTCCTTACCTTAAATGCAGCACTATCAGACACACTGCTCTTTACAGAAGTGTAGAATTCATGTTATTTTCAGATGTAGCTGTCAAAGAAATAAAAATTCAGTCTTAGTCTCTCAGTATAGCGTAACAAAGGAAATTTGCTTTTAGGAATGTATGTAATGAACCTTATGGTTCAATTAAGAGTAATTTTAAATAACTGACTTTGTTTCCAAAAGAATTTTAAGTTCAAACTTCAAATGCTGATAAGGGAACTGTGTATTTGATATTCAGTTCTCAGCTTCCACCTGTACAAAAACCAGAAGTCTGGTTGAACTGTAAATACCACCCTGGAGATGGTAAACAGGCAGCTGGTAATCTGTTCTCAAACAGGAAAACCTGAGTTCCCTGAAGGAAAGAAAAGGATGATCAGAGAATGGAGCTTTGGGAATAGGGAAGTTTTGGGTTTAACTGCTACACCAACGACTCCTGCTGACACATGACAAGGCAAGATTTCTTAGTGCACTGAACAGAACAGCAAAAGTTTCTTCAAATTCTAACTCACAATTCTCTCACTCATTCTGAATATTAAAAATAATTGACTATATTAGTTATTATACTGTTTCACAGTAACCCAGTAATGGATTGCTATTACTGCTGAGACATTAAAATTTATAAAAAATAGAATAATACAATGCATGTAAACAAACAGAAAGTTTCAAAATGCTTTTTTTTTTTTCTAAAAACTCCCTTTTCTTCAGCCTTGTTACTCATTGGAGAGTTTCCTTACTTGCACTCAGGACTCAGTGCAGAGGAGGAATTAAAAGCACTGGAGACAAGAGTCGATTCCAGCAGGAGTGCTGCCAGTGTGATGTTGGTGCTGGTGCTGGGGCCTGGGGGAGTGGGTTTTTTCCTAAAATAAAGTACCATCATCAGGTCTGTATCTTCTGTGTTTCACCCCAGTGTGATTCTGTAATAGTGGAAACCAAGCACTAATACCCACAGGACAGCTGAGGAAAGGTATAGCAAGGGATGTGTTCCTACAGCCTTTAATGAATTAGTGTCTTAACTGCCACAGGCAGACCTGTGAAATGCAGAGGCTGCAATGGTGCATCTCCCTGCACAATACTGAAAGAGTAAAAGTGGAATCAGGCAAAAATAAAACAGCTTTTAAAAGTTTGGAGTTGGTTTGTTTGTTTTGCTAGTGAATCTTTATGTACCACTTGCTGTGCATTGAAGAGTTTGCAGCTACATCTCTTTAAGTGAAATGAACTTAAACGCTCAATGAATATTTTATCAGTCTTTCATTTATGCCAAGTTTCATTTCATCAGTTTTCCTGGATATGAGACCCTGAAGAGCCCGCTGAATATCTGAGATAAAAGCATCCAAGCGAAGACAGTCCTTGAGTACAGCAGCTTTATAGAAGAACAACAGATTTCCACCAAACTGTATAATGCTACTGGCATTGAGGTATAAAAACAGCTGCTCTCTAGAGAGAAAAAAATACAGATTCAATGTATGGCCTGATTCTTCCCATCTGTAGTACATGTCCAAGAACATCTTCTAAAAGCTTCTCCACAATACTGAATGTAGTTAATATCCCCACCTGTTCTGAAGAAAAATGTGAGATAGCTGAGGTGAAAAGATGGACACTGGGATGCTGCAGATAATGTGGGCAGAGCCTGAAGGGTGGCACTGACTGAGTCTCCCTGTGTCTCACTGTGTGTGCAGAGATGCCAAGAGGAAAGTACAGTTCACGGTGATTGCTGACCTGCTCCACCTCCACACCCACCCAGCCCCAGGGCAACTGCAGCACCCCAATTTAGACAGCAGCACCCTGATTTAAACAACACCCTTAGTGGTCTGTAGGTCACTTGCCTTCAGCAGGGGGCACACAGCAGCTGTTTCTGGTGTCTTTGGGTTAGGTATCTGCAAGCCTGTTTGTATCTCAGGGCATCTTTTGCCAAGCTTGGAGTGTGGCAGAGGTTCAGTCCCTCTGGCGTGCCAAGGGCAGTGGAATTGAGCCACTTCAGTTTGGCACAGCTGCACAATTGGGTTTGGGAGTCAGTCTTTGGACCTTTAGTACCTTGACAGGTGTCCACTGGCAGAGCCTGGGAGGCTGGCACTGCCACATCTTGGTTTCCAGTTATAACCTCATCAAAAGTAGGGACCCATGAAGTTGATTTGCTGTTGACAGTAGATATATATGACTATAGTTTAAGACATAAAAATACAGTTTTCTTGATCACAGTGGTGGGCTGAGGGAGCTGTGGACTGTTGTGAAAGGAGCCCCAGATGCCAGAACAAGATAGTGACTGTTCATTTTCCAGAG
The DNA here is from genome assembly GCA_035583235.1 of Hafferia zeledoni. Classification (NCBI taxonomy): domain Eukaryota; kingdom Metazoa; phylum Chordata; class Aves; order Passeriformes; family Thamnophilidae; genus Hafferia; species Hafferia zeledoni. The sequence continues at coordinate 640,736 of JAWWEV010000169.1, read as the reverse complement.
GAGAGGAAAGGCCAAGGAAATTGTAATGTTCACCTGAAAGGATCCCACTTTGTGAAACCATCAATGTTTCATAGTTACGCTAAAATCACAATAAAACCAGCTCAAGTTTTGTGATGACCTTTATCCTGCCTGGATGCTGCCAACTTCTTCTAGAAGCCTTTTCCCTTCCCTGCAAACAGAATTTTTTCCTGCCCACCCCCGGAGCAGCATTCCTGGATGTGCCACTGGCACCCCAGCCCAGCTTGTTGCCCTTCCTGTCATCCTCCTCCTGAGCCTCCAGAGCAGCTGCAAAAAGGTGAAAGAATTACAGCCACTGAAGTCACAGAGAAACTTCAGGGGGAAAGCTGCCTCTTAGCCCATACACCCTCTGCCATAGAACTAACACTGTCTTGTCTCTTCACTCAGCAGCTTCACAGGGCTGGAGAAGAGAGTGTGTATGTATTGACCACTGGGAGGGAAAAAAACATTAGTCAAAGCTTTTAAGAAGCTGTCGGGATTATGGTGTTGTCAGCTCTTCTGGAAAACAACTGATAATTAAAATGTTGTGTGTGTATGCACAGGTGTGTCTGTCTATAATGAATCCTCTGGTTAGCATGAAAGAAAAACGTTCCTATGAACTTTTGCCTCTCTCCTTCTCATCAGGTAAATACATTGTGACAGTATCCAGCAGTGTGAACTTTGGCCAGGACCTGGCTCACCTGGCACAGAGTGCTGCTACAGCCCAGCCAGTGTCCCAGAACAAAGGGCTGTGCTGGCACTGCAGGCATGGCAGGGCTGTCAGGACAGGGCCCCTGAGCTGAAACCTTACTGACAGCCTGGGAGTTTGGAAAATGGTTGGTTTAAAGGTGGTATTTGAGGTTGGGCTTGGGGGCCACCAAGTGCTGTGAACTCCATGTCAGAGCATATCCCAGGAGCTGCAGTGCCAGGCTGAGCTGAGTTGAGGGGTGCCAGCCTGCTGCCCTCTCTCAGTGCATGACCCACAGCCCCAGACCCAGCTCCTGTGCCATGGCAACCCACTGCCCTGCACAGATTTGGAAACTGGCCTTTCTAGAAGCTCTCACACTGCACCAAGGAATGAACTTCAGCTGCCATCTGGTACATTTTACGCCTTTTCTGGGAGTGTACAGATAATTTCGGTTTGCCATCACACATATGTGTGCATTCAACCAGGCCTCTTAAGTTTTAACTGTGGGGTGGAAGGAGTAAGGGTGTTTTGGGGTTTTATTGGCACTTGCAGAGAGAAGCAGCAAGTGTTGTATTAACTGGAGGGTTTTTCTGCCAGTTCAGAGGTGTTTCCAAATTGCAAGTAAATGCAGACACTTGGCTGCACTTTTTATTTCTGCCTTATTTGCAATCAACATGTTACTAAGTGTTACACAATCACAGTGAAGACAGACAATAACACACTGCTCTCATTTGACCTGGCAAAGGGGGGAAGCCCCTGAACCTTCCCTAATAACTCAGTTTGCCCAGCTGTGTGTTGCCAAAGGCTGTGGGGTTGGGCTGGACGGCAAAGTGCAAGATCCCTCTCCACTAAACCCATGGCCCTTTAGAGAACTGCCCTCAGTGCTTTTACAGAGGACAAATGTTTCACAAAGGGAATGTTTAAAAGGTGAAGAGGTGCCCCTTCAGTTATATAGAATATTCCTACTATTTTTTCCATCCAAACCATAGTGAGCTCCCTCAGTGCTACTATTTTCTGTTTCCATGAGTGCTGATGGAAAATCCCTTTGGTGCAACACTTGCATGCCTGTGCAGGTGCTGCTGAAGGTGGGAGCAGGTGATGGGGGCTAGTTTGTTCTGCATTCTGCCTCAGATTGGCACTTCTTAAACAGTTGCAGAGGCCACAGAGTCAATGACCCCTTTGTGCCACCCTCCTCTTAGCTACCCTTACAGATCTTGGCTGCTGGGACTGGGTTCACAGCTCTGACAAAGCCTGGCACTGCCCAGGCTCCAGCATTGCTCCCAAACGTGTGTGGCAGCCTGGAATGTGGCAGGAGCAGCTGGAAACCTTGCCTAGTGCTGTCAAAGGGTCACATTTTCACAGCCCTTCTTTGAGTTGGATTCATTAACCAGGAGCAGTAATTGCAATGAAACCCTGCAGACATGCATCAGCTATTCATGTGTAAGTAAGCAACTAACATTATCTATATAAGCACTTATGTATTCCACCAGCCCAAACTTCTGTCTATCACTGTAAATCTGAGCAGGGGAACATGAACACAACGATCACACACACCAAAGGAAAATAAAGAAAGTAGGTTTTAGTGTGGTAGCCTTGATTTTTAGCTGTTGTTACTCCTATGATTGAAAGCACCCCGACTTCCCAGGCTAATGTCTATGTCTCCTTACAGCTGGACAGTGTCACTTCGCTCATTCAGGCTGCCAAGAACCTCATGAACGCTGTGGTGCAGACAGTGAAGATGTCCTACATTGCATCCACTAAGATCATCAAGATTCAGAGTCCCACTGGCCCACGGCATCCAGTTGTGATGTGGAGAATGAAGGCCCCAGAGAAGAAGCCCCTCGTTAAAAGGGAGAAGCCAGAAGAAATCTATGCTGCTGTCAGAAAAGGTTCTGCAAAGAAGAGAATCCATCCTGTTCAAGTCATGAGTGAATTTAGAGGCAGAGAAATAGTCTAATGCTTTGGCACCTTGTGTGTTCCTATCTTGAATTTCTGATGATTTTTCATCTTTTCCCCCCACTTATTTAATAATTATATATGTGTTAATGTTTTGCTTTTCTCTACATCTATAAGGTAACACTTGCTTAAATTATTTGAAAATGCTGTTGGATTAATTAGAAGCACACAGTTGAAAAAAAAAAAAAGCCAAAAACCAAAGCAAAAAGAATTCTCTTGAAGTCATAAACTCTCCAGTGTTTTCAGGAGAGCACTTTGAGTGATGCACGTGGGGCTGTGCTGTAGCTGGCAGGGGGATGCAGTGTGGCAACCTGCTCCAAATCACACTGCATTCCTGAGCATTTAGGTGCCTCTGGGCCAGGGAGGAGGGTGGCCACTACTAAACTCTGTGTATTTTGTGACATCCAGCTTTTAAAACGTGGTGCCACGGCGCCAGGTCCCTGCTCAGCATGATCAAGTCATGGTCTGATGTGACCTGAGAGTCTGGCCCTGAGCTTGGGTTTACACTGAGACATCTGAAGAGCTCCCCTTGGCCAAGGCTCAACCTTGGAAATGTAAGTTTAAAAATATTTGATGAGACACACAAAACATGTAACAACATGGATGTACTAATGTAATAAAAAAGCCCTGACTGCAGCACAGCAGTAATGAGAGCTCTTTAAAAGGCCTGAGGAAGCATCAGCAGGAATTGTGTTCTGCTCCCTGCTTGTTCTGTGAGCCCAAATAAATGTGCTGGTGTTACATTTGGAACTTAGATAAATCAGGCATTAACAACAAAACCTCTAATTGCTGCACAAAATAACAAAAAATTAAATAAATCAGTGTGTGAAATGCACATATCCTGAATCATAGAGATGGAGAGATTTCTGCAAGGTATCTGTAGGGATTTCAGTTACTTTTCTGATGACAGCAGAGTCCTAAATGGAGGATTGTGCTGCTAAGTGACCTGCTGAATGGCTGCACTCTGTCTCAAAGTACATAATGCAGCTAAAGGCTGTTAGTCCACACCTCTGCAACATACTGCAGAGAAATAAAATGCTTCTAAATCCATTTGAATCTGCAATCCACATGCACTAAATTCTTTTGAAGAATCTAACTTGCCTTCCCTGCCATGTCATGAAGTTCTCCCAGACTACACTTGTTGCTCAAGATGTCTTTGCCTGGCAATTCAGTAGATCCTTTGGTGAAAGGGCTCCCTCCAAAGCCAGAACTTCATGATGTGCCACTCACTGCCATTATGAGGCAGCTCCAGTCTATGGGCTGCTGCTCCCTTGTCATTTATGACCATGTTTTGCACAGCACTGCCCTGCCCTAGCACAGCATGGGCAGCAAACCCAACCACAAATGGTGCCTCTCCTCTTTAGGGCTGCTTTGTTTCTAAGCTCAGGATGGGGGGGCAGTGTCATTTCTAGACTGATAATTAAGAAACCCCATGAAACCTACAGTGCTCATGAATTAAAATTTTTTTGTAGGTGATTATTCCACCTTCCTTAACTTTGCTATCTGTTAAATGAAACAAAAGGAGAAGCCTGAAAGAAAAATTACCCTGTTCCAGCTCAAGTTTCCTCCAGCATGTTTGCATGAAGATCTTAGTGACACGTCCTGGCTTTGCTGGTCCCCTCAGGGTGACAGGGCCAGCAGGTCTTGTCACCTTGGCTGTGGGGGTGCTACTGCCTTTAAACCCTCATGTCTCCAGGTTAAACCTTTGACACGGGTCACCTTGATACCAGCTGTTTGTAACTAATGCCTTGTTACTGTATTATTAATAAAAAAAGCATGTACACCACTGAGGTGTTGAGTATTGTGGGACTTTTTTCAATGTGTCTCATCCTTGGTCTTCAAAACCCAGTCCAAAAGGCTGCCAGGTTTGCCAATAGGAGCACCAGCCTTCCAGCACACTGTGTGTACCCTGCTAGTCTGCTCCAAGTGAGAGTTTTTCTAGCATTGGTATCACTAAAGCACAGCTCTATGGCTTGGTTTGCAGTGCCAGTCACTGCTCTTACCCTGGCCATACTCAGGAACCAGTTTGATCTCAACACAGAATTTATTAGGCAAAAACCAACCCTCTAAATGGACAACAAAATCAAACCCCACTTCTGGATTTAGAGAAGCGACCAAAGAATGATAACTTAATTATATGTAGACTCTTTTCTTGGAAAAAGTTCAATCCCAATGAAAACATAAAGTTTATTCCTGGCTGGGGCTCATTCCCCCCTCAGCAAAGCAGGGCCTGCCACTTCCCTGCCACTGGATAGTTCTGAAGGAGCATGTACTGCTCAGTGAGTTTGATTCTGCTCCCTCCTTCCCAGCCCCAGCTCTCAGAGGGTCTCACCTCTCCCTCTGCTGTTCATGCCTTGCCTCCTGTTTCAGTGTCTGTGTGTCCCTCAACAACTGTGCTCTCAGCTGCAGCTTTGAGAGGCCCTCCCATCCCAGCAGCTCAGATTGTTTCATTAGCCTGCCTTGGCCTCTCCCCATCATCACATTACAGAGCAAAGTATGATGGATGATTGAAGGCAATTTTATATAAAAAATTTCACTGCAGCACTTAAAAATGAGATTGACTGTCATTGCTGAAGAGGACAGATCCACATCATTTCCATGAATCCCAAAGCTGTTGAATTTTAATTGTTTTTTAATAAACAGCTTGGTTGTGCCACTCTGCTCTTATTACTGCTGCTGTTGATTTCTTTAGTATTTAGCAATTCTAATTTGTAAACAGCAGCTTCTGACACTGCAAGTTGTGCTCAGCATAGTTTGCTGTGACTTCATGATTGCCTCGACTCAGTGAGCCCTTCCTGGAGTGGCAGGGACACTGGCTGGGCTTTGGAGGGGAGGGTGGGGAGGAGGTGTAGCCCTTCCTGCACTTACACCAAAGAACTTTTCCCCCAGTTTAACCTGGGGAAGCTCTGCAGCTGCATCTCTACTGAAGACACACCCAAGCAGCCCAACATCAGGCCCCGTGTGAAGTTTTAGCAGGGTTTAAAAAGGCCTCCAGCTCTTTTGGAAAGGTGATTTTTGTTCTGTATTTTCTGTGAGTCCACAATTGAGGCATATGAGAAAAAACAAACATTAAAACAGTCATCATCTGAAATTTAAAAGCGTATCAGTAGAATAATTAAATAATAATTGAAGAGCAAGCAAACAATGCTATGCATTTAATTTTGGTTGTCCCTGGGAGATCATTAGAACTGGCTTACCCTTTCTCCTGAGGTGGTTGGTTAGTGGGCTTGTTCTTCTGCACAACTACTTCCTAAAGGGAGGAAAACACACTAGCACTGCTGATTACAGAGTCAGGGATTTTGTGTTGTGCACTGAAAAGTCTGTTGCTTCACTGAAAAATATCACCTTTCAAATAACAAACCACTTTGTGGGAAATTTCTTGGCATAAAGAAAACCAAAATACATTCAAAGCAGAAATGGCAAACAAACCATGGCAATGCTTTAAAGCCCCTGTTGCTGTGGTCAGAAGGACAGACATGTTGCTATTGTCCAAGGCACTGAAGGCTGAGGGACTAATTTTTGACTCCAGCGTACAAGCAATAGTTCAGATGAAAGCTTGCATTGCAAGTGGTGGATCTGGCAATTTTTATGTTTAAGAAGCTGCTTACAGGATAAAAAATATTCATATTCTACTTCCTGGTGGTGAAAATGACTGTGTTAAAGCAGGATGGAGATTACAGAGATGCCTTGTCATGCACGATGAGGTTTCCTCTGGACTTTCCAGTCTTTTATCAGCCTGGCCTCTTCAGAGCTATTGACTTCCCTGCTGCAGTTCTTGATTGCTTTCAGAGAGGACAGTCAATGACTCCACAGCAGCCCAGAGCAGTGTGGCAGCTCCTGAGCTGTGACAACCTGGCTCTGTGGCACTGCCCAGCTCCTGAGCTGGGGCAGCCTGGCTCTGTGGCACTGCCCAGCTCCTGAGCTGTGACAGCCTGGCTCTGTGGCACTGCCCAGCTCCTGAGCTGTGGCAGCCTGGCTCTGTGGCACTGCCCAGCTCCTGAGCTGTGACAGCCTGGCTCTGTGGCACTGCCCAGCTCCTGAGCTGTGACAGTCTGGCTCTGTGGCACTGCCTAGCTCCTGAGCTGTGACAGCCTGGCTCTGTGGCACTGCCCAGCTCCTGAGCTGTGGCAGCCTCTGTGGCACTGCTCA
>JAWWEV010000169.1:597885-633846 GCA_035583235.1 Hafferia zeledoni | reverse complement strand
AGCTCCTGAGCTGTGACAGCCTGGCTCTGTGGCACTGCCCAGCTCCTGAGCTGTGGCAGCCTCTGTGGCACTGCTCAGCTCCTGAGCTGTGACAGCCTGGCTCTGTGGCACTGCTCAGCTCCTGAGCTGTGACAACCTGGCTCTGTGGCACTGCCCTCCCATGGGGGCAGCATGTCAGAGGGGCTCAGGGCTCCGTCAGGACTGCTGGGTCTGCTCCCAGAGCTCCCTCAGTACATGGAAACAGCACAGGGAATTTCTCCCACACTTCCAAAAGGCAGGACAGAGTACCATGCCCAACCAGCCAGCAAGGCTGAGGATGGGAGGAAGGAAAGGAAGTTTTTTGGTCAGTCATTCAAAGGAATGATTTCTCCAGGAAAGCAGAATTTCTCTCTCTGGAGTCAAGGCATTACAAGGAGAAAGGAAAAAAACAGCAGAAGGCTTTCCTATGCTTTCCTCTCCCCCTACAAACCCAATCCAGTCCTCTCTTTTCTCTGTCCTAAACTTGCTCCTAAGTGCAGAAGAGCTAACTATAAATTTTGCATTCTCCACCCAGATGTCCTCTTACAGAAAGTGATGCACACACTGCAAACCTTCCTAACAGCCAGTTGAACTGATTGCTTTATATTACTTATTTTTATCTGAGGTATTAAGGACCCCACACTCAGGAAGATGCAGAGTCCAAACCCTCACTGCTGCCTGTCAGAGCCTGACTAACCAGCAGCCCGGAGAAGCAGGGAGTTAACCATTCCTGCTGTTCCTTGTGTAGTAAGTATTGGGTGCAAACGTGTTGTATGGTTTGTACCACATTCCTGTGCTCCACATTTCACAGCCCCAGCGAAGCCTCCTCTGAAGGAGAGAGAACAGCCCTGCAGATGGCACATTCTGTGTGGATGGTAAGCAGTCACTCCAACATTCCAGTGTCCCTCTGTAAGCACCAGCAGCTGGGGCCCTGCACATCTGGCAGGTGGCTGCTTCCACAGCTGGCTGTGTTTTGCCCCTTACTGCCAGGTGTGGGGGTGGGTTGGCCTGGACTAACACCTTTTACTGCTGTTCCTCATCCGACACACTGAACCCACACACTGCAGACTCTGTGTCCTTCAGAGATCCACAGCTCATATGATGTTCAGGACTTTAAGTGGGGCTGGGTCCTCCATGGCTCCACAGAGCTGCTTGGCTGGCTTGTAGGAAAGATTAGCCAAAAAAAATCCACTCCCCAGCATTATTTGTACCCACCTGTCCTATTCCCTTCTGATCCACCTTTCAATTTCCCTCTCTCCTATTCTCCTATCACTATGACAGCTATGCTGTCCTTCTGTGTTAGCTTCCTGTCTTCTGTCCTGGACTCTGCAGATCCTTTAACAACAGGACAGCATAGAAGTTTCCAGTATTTCCACTCCTATTTCCCAAGATCCTGTTTCACTATTTCTTCTTCTCGAAACACTACAACAGAAGAACAAGGACAAATGGTGTGTGGCCAGCTCAGCAGCCAGTGAAATCAGCACAGCTATTCTGTGTTCACTGGGAAAATATCCCCTTGACAGTAGTTCCTGTAGTCCTTCCTCTGCAGCAGCTCTCTAAAAATGCTATCCCTCTGGCTGGCTGGCTAGGACTGCTCTGTCACCTTGAAGTTTGCTTTGCACAGGTACAAAGCTTGCCACCAGTGAAGAGATATGCTCCCCAAAGAAAATATGTCTTCCTTGCCCTTTCCTCCTGCTGCATTTTTAACAACTTGTCTTTATTTAGGCATGTCAGGGCCAACTTTAAAATACCAAAATACAAAATATGAAGGTTATTAATACAGCACTGCAAAGGGCAAACAGCTTATTGGTAGTGTGAGCTATGGAGTCACATGGGTGGGGTGGCACATCCTCCAGCACTCTGTTATCATCACGCCTGGGCTGATACTCTATTAATTTTCTGCATCACCAACAGCTGAGGACCAAAGCTGACAGCCAATAATACATGAGTCCACTGCAAGCAAAACACATGACAAACAAACCTCCCCATCACCTCCAAAAATATTAACAGCAGAATATAACGATAGAAAGTGCACGGCAAAAGAAGGAATGTAAAGAAAATTGTTCCTGAGTATAAGAGCCCTGACAATTTGGTTTTTCATTAACACAGTGTTTCCACTCCCAAGCAGCTGGACATTTCTCTTTTTCACTGCTAAGTGGATTCTCAGAGTGTGAGTGTGCTAAAATGAATTCCTGTGCTTTGATTTTCCGAGGTATCAAAGCAGAGGAAGTGAGCAGCAATTCCTGTGCTTTTGCTTAAGGTACTTGGGACACATCCCCCACCAGTGGCTTGGGCATTAAGAGATGTGTCTCATTCTACAGAGGGTTTTCTGTCAATTAATTCTGGTTGGCTACTCATTAGATAAAACAGGATGTCTCTTTTGTTACCAAAAGCAGGTTCAGCCATATTTTAAAGGGAACGATTTGCAAGAGGATTTTTATGTGGCCCCTTTTTTTGTCAAATTTTAATTCCTCATCCAGAAAAATGTATACCCTCCTATTGCAATCTCTTTTTCCTTAAACAAGGCATCATCTAAAGGTGACTGGTCATCCAACCACATCTAGCTATGAGCCCCACATTTTGGCACAGAATTTGCCACCAGGGATCTAAAGCTTCCAAAGCTTATTTCCAATGAAAGGGGATTGAAATAGAGACTTGAAACTTACAGACTACACTTTTGAAATACTAGTTAAATCTTATTATCAGTGGTATTTGACTTTTATATAAAGAGACTTCACAAAACCTCAAAAGGAACATACAATATTCTGGCTAGACAATGGATACAGACTTAGCCAAGCCAGGCATTGTGCCAAGTTCCTGGATAACACAGTACACTCCTCACTTCTTTGTTGGTTTGATTTTTTTTTTTTTTTACAGATTCATGCAGTTTGTTGCAATAGAAAAGGAATGACAAACTTCCCTCTCCCGTGCAAACATTGAGTAAAATGTGAGGCAGGTGCATGTAAACTTTGGCTGGAATAGCTGATTTCTAGACAGTGATGTGGCCTTTGGTGTGGCCATCGAACTGCAGCTGCTGGGACTGGGTCACACCTTCTTCACCCTCATCCAGCAATACCTCAGCACACCTTCCCACAGTGAGCCTGGGCAATAGCTCCCACTGAGAACAGCTCTCATGGACCTGCAGCTCTGCAAACAGTCTAATTAAGCCTGTGCTTGTATGGGAGGCACTGCCTATCCCTGGATATTCCTGGGTACAGTTCTCACAGCTAAATGGGTTCAGCTTGTTGGCAAAACAAGAGTGTGTTTTTTTTGGAAATCCAGTCACTGGCCAGACTCAGGAACACTGAGACCCCTTGGAGCTGGGTGTGCAATGACACAACATGGAAACCTTCTGGTTTGTAATCCCTCTGTCAGCATTCCCCAGGGGGCAGAACAGAAGTGCTGTTTTCCCCCAGCAATGCCTCTGAATCAGCCCATCTTTGTGGGAAGTCCCTCCTACAGGAGCCCACCCTGGACTCAGCACTGTGAGGCCACCAGTTATCAGCACACATGAGGGTTCTGAAAGGAACCACCAAACTCCTTCCTAAGTTCACTTTTCATGGTCATTGAATTGCTTGTTCACTGAGGGAACAGGCAGTGTTAGGACTCTGGAACATCCTTAAGTCCTGGATAACAAACACCCTCATGGACCAACCTGCTGGAAGTAGATGAGCTGGGGCAGCAGTCACATCACTTTGTTGTGCTTTTAGGGCTGCTATTATTTATACAGCTCCAATATTTACCTGAATCCTATCCCTGCCTCTGGAGTGAAAGATCTTTCTTCCTCCTGTCAAATCCATATTTGCCCTGCTCATGCTCTCCTTGCTTTTCTAACCTGACAGAAGCAGATAGATGCAAACTCCCCATATTTCTTCAAGACATCTTTTTTCTCCTACAGATATATCTCCATAAATAAATAAATAAAGATCCATTGACCAGCTTTAGCCTAATTTTACTCATTCACAACACACCCTCCCTGACAGTGAGACTCCAACCTGCTTTTTTTTACTGAAGTGGCAAGCTGTTTTGGCAAGCTGTGCTAATTGCCCACTGCAATGCCTAAAGATTCTGATATCTAAAGGGAGGACAAAAGAAGGATTAGTGGCAAAATACTAAAGAATTAAAGCAGCACATACGCAAGACCTTACAAAACACTCAAACCCTTAGACTGCAAACAGAGCAGGCTCCACTTGCAAAATCAACAAACTAACTGCAATGCCCAAAAACTCCTCCTCTGATCTGTGACCTGGCAACAGCAATCCCTTGTTTAGAAAAAGGTTATTTTCTTCAAACTCTCATCCTTAAACTTGGGTGCTCTGAGAACAGATGGCAAACCACGTGTCAAAAAACAAAACAAGGATTTGAGACAGAGAGAATAAAACCAAGATTTCTCCTTTAAAAATAGGAATTCTTCATTGGACTCCTGAAGCTGCTGCACTGAATCCCTTCTTAGATAAGCTGACCCCAAAGGGTCCCAAAACCCCTTGAGAATTACCCCAACATAGTGAATAGTAAGAAATATTTAAAATATCTTGGCCACCTCTCTGTCACTGCTTATTTCTGTAGCTGTCTCTGAGGTTTGGAGACACTGGTTTCAGTGTCCTGTGATCACTGAAGTTTAACTCTTCTCCAAAGTACAATGATCATCAGAGTTTTACTTTTTTTTTTTTTCTTAATCCCTTCTGCATTCCTGATTTCTCTCTTAGAGAGATAGGAAAGGATAAAACAGATTTGCAACAGTGCAGGGCAAGTCTAAGAAATATGTGGCATAGGAAGAGGGCACTGCCTATTGCTCTCCATCACAGTGGTGATGTTGGATGGATGGAGGGAGGGAGGGAGGGAGGGAATGCTCCCCAGAGCTCCTGTGCCAAGCAGCCAACTGGAAGAAGAGCCTGTTTATCTCCAGAGAGGAAAGCCCTTCCTCCAGCAGATCCAGGCACAGGAGAATCTCTCCATGCTTCTCCAACAGGTGTGAAGGAAGACTGAAAGGAGCTGCCAAAATGTTACTGCCTGCCTGAAGTGAGCAGGAGGAAGAGGGATGACTGAAGAAGGTCTCCTGCAGCATGGGAGATGATGGGATGACTGGAAGGAGGTCTCCTGCAGCATGGGAGATGATGGGATAACTGGAAGGAGGTCTCCTCCTGCAGCATGGGAGGTGGGATGACTGGAAGAATGTGTCCTCCTGCAGCATGGGAGATGATGGGATGACTGGAAGGAGGTCTCCTGCAGCATGGGAGATGATGGGATGACTGGAAGGAGATCACCTCCTGCAGCATGGGAGATGATGGGATGACTAGAAGGAGGTCTCCTCCTGCAGCATGGGAGTGGTCCCTGAGCTCCCACCCAGGCTCCCACACCTGCACACCTGACCTCATGCTGGTGCAGTTCCCAGGAGCAGGAAGGCACCTGAGGGGAACATTCCCAGCTTTCAGAGCAGCAGCACATGAAAATAATTTTGTATTATCTCCCAGGAACAGAATAATTGAATGGGAACAGGACAATTATGGACATTTCATTGCAGGACAGTAAAATAGAGACATAACGAGGATTCATGCTAATTGCATGGCAACAAAACAAAGCCAATGTTTCTGTACTCTGTTTCAAACCAAGCTAATTTCACTGCCTGCTTTGCTGGCCACCCCATGGAGACAGCAGGCCATGCCTCTCTCCCTGAGGTGCAGGGAATGGATTGGGAACAGCCACACTGTAAGTACATTGGACCTGTAGGAACTCCTGCAAACATTTCAAATGCTGGGGTTTGGTGGGGATAAACTAGTCTAGTATGAGTTTACACAAAGTAGAGACAAGAATGACTTATTTGGATAAATCTTTTGAGCACAAGACCTTATCTGGACTGATAATATCAACCTTGGTAATTTTGTTATATTTTACTGAAAAATAACGGAAACATTGGAAGACTTAGACAAATTAATTATCTAACCCAGCTGAACTTTCTTCTTCCAATTATTTGCTATATTGAGAGGTTGGATTTTTGTAATAGAATTGGACATAATGAAGTTTGTAAAATGAGAAATTGAAATGAATTAAAAACATTGATTTTTCCTCTAAGGATGGATTTTCTCTTGACATCCCTTTCACTTTTTCCACTATCTTTGCAGGATCACTAAGTACCATACTCAGAAAGCACCTGGTATCTCCCAAGCAAAAGAAATTGGGTTTTGTACTAACACTGCAGTGCAGGAAAAGAACTACAAGTTTAATTCCCCCTGTGCTGTTCAGTGCTGTTAGAGGAGGGAGCCTTTGGGATGGAGGAGTCTCTGTCTGGCTGCTCTGCCCACATCCACTTCCTATCACCTTAACAACAGTGCACCAAGAATAACCAGATCTATGGTAGATTTCATGGGTAGTTATTAATATGCACACGATTTATCTAAGTTTTATTCTGCAGCAAGAATTTGCACTGAAGCTCCTTATTTTTTGTCCAGAATATGAGGCAGAATTTGAGAATGTCGTTTTTGGTTTTTTGTTTGGTTTTGTGTTTTGTTTTGTTTTTTTCCTACATATGACATTTAGAAAGCCATTTGGCATTCCTGAGATTTACTACAAGGCAACACAAGTGATGTAATTATAAAATGGTCATAATTAACTTCTGGAAAGCAATTCAAATGAAATGCAAAGAGTAAAGCAAAACAGTAATTGATTTGGACGTTGCAACCAGTTTTTAGCAGATGATTTTATGCATATGTCAGCACCTTGAAAAGCAAATTCCATTTCTGCTGCTTGTGTACAGGAACCAGTTTTGTTCTCCATAGTTCCTCATGAGGGGGAGCATTCACCCCACCACTGAATGCCTGACCTGCTCACAGCTGTAACTGAGGACTAGCAAATTAGATTATCACCATGCTCACTCTCCCCATAATTCAATGAACTTTATCCAATGCATTGTTTCACACACATACAAACAACAGAAGAAGCTTTATTTCACCTGAAAAATAGCAACGTATAAACCAAAACCCTGCAGACAAAATCCCTCATAGGATGACACAAACAAGGCACAAAGGATGTGCCCCAATGTGCTGTGGCAGAGCTGCATTCTCTGGTGATTCACTCAGGACTGGACAAGGGAGATGCTCTTGCAGTGAAGAATAAATTCTGAGCAATGCAGAAGAAGATTGCAATAAAAAATGAAACTGTGGCCTGTTTTGAGGAGAGAGAAGCAGAGGGAGATGGCAGGAATTCAAAGTACTTAGTGTTTAGAAAGAGATTTGAGTTTGCTTGTTCAACATCCTGAGGAAATGCCCTATTGGTAAAGATTCCATACCTTCCACACTACAGTGAGCAAACGTTCAGCCACACCTAAACTAGAACTGACAAGGCACTGCAACATGGGGAAGATGGAATTAAGATTAGAAAAAGCAAGTTTCTTAATAGAATAAATAAATTATTAAATAAATTTTAAAAACCCTTTGCAAGTCATACAGGGATAAATAGATGTAAGAAACTTCCCAGTGAAGTTGCAAACTTAAATGTCTTTGGGCCACTGGTGATTTGCTTCATCCAAGACAAGCTCTCAATGAAAGCAGCTGGAGCTTTGCTGCACTGAGAAGTAGAGGAACAGGGCCTGATCCACCTATGATAGTGGAAACACGTGCAAAACATTTGTCAAATGGAACAGCTCGGTTCTCTCAGTGAGAAGAAAGGTAAAAATACACATGACAGTGTGTGAGGGCTGTTAAGTGAAGCCACAAGAAGAACAGTTATTTTAGATGCTGGGACATCCAAGATCTCGTTTACATGCCAGTGGTGTAATATTTGGCATTTTTGTGAATGAAGTGGATATACTGAAGACTAACCAGTTGCATGACAATCAGAAAACAAACCAGAAAAATTGAAAGTTGCCTTGGAAACATGATGGTGCCAGTGCTTACAATGCTGTTGTGCCCCAGGAAGAACATTGCTGGCTGGGACCTTGTCCAGCTGCCTGGGGAGACTTGTCAAGGAAGTGCCTTTGGTCTTGAAGAGTTGAAATATCCTTCTGGAAGAGGGTTAAAGCCTTGCCCCTCCTTCAGGATCCTTCATATTCCCATCTAGAAAACTTGGTATAAAAAGTAAAAAGGAGCCAGGAATTTTGTGTTAATCCTAAAGAAACTGTTGTACTTCAACCTCATATCTTGGTGGCAGCTGCACAGAGGAGCATCAACAAATATGGGGTTTGCTTCTTATTTATTTCCATGATAAAACAGTAGGGAGCCTGCCTGGAACCTGCTTGGAGAGCATGAATTGGAGCAGCAATTAAAGCTACTGTTCTAATTAAGCAGGACAGAGAGGTTTTGTTTTCTCAGGCACCCCCAAACTGCAGAGAGCTCCTGCCTGAGCTGTCTCCCCTCACACAGCTCTGTCTGTAACGATTTCTTGTCCAGTTTAACACGCTAAGCCATCTGCCAACAACTGAGCACGAACAACAAGATTCTCTCCATCTCTAATTTTAGTTTAGTGCTCATCTGTACCATTGCCACTCATTGGATTTGCTTTCCTTCCATTTCTGGTCAGCATGGGAAAAAGAGTATTTCCTCCAAGTCAAAACATACATATTATTTCAAAATTCAGCCTAGTAAGTATAAGTATACCTCTTTTATTTACTTCAGCTAAGCAAGACACAAGCAAGGCTGTGCCACCTCCTGAGAAGCAAACTGGGACACAGTGCACTGGAATGAATTTTACAGGTAACCCTCTGTCTTTTATGACACACATTACACATGGCAGGTCCATATCCCAGGGCCCAAGACACTGTTCTCTGCCTCTTATTCCAGCCTAAATTACAGGAGGCTCTGAATAACAGTCAGCAGGAGAAATAAATTACATTATTGGGCAGCTATAGGAAGAACCCCAGGGAAAACTATTCCACACAAACTGTGTTGATCCAGTATTTTACCCTGTTGTAATAATTGATGCTGACTCTGAATCCTGGTTGAGGATCTGGAGGAGCACTAACAACAGCAGCTGATCACCCAGAGCAGCAGGATGTGAAAACCCCTGGCCAGGGTGCTGAGGATGAAGCACCTCCTGTCAGTGGCAGTGCCAGGGCAAGGGCTGGGTGCTCCTGCCAGGGAGCATCACTGGCACCCTCAGCCATGGGCACGCTCTGGGCACTGCTGGAGCAATTTCAAAATATCTTCGTATAAATAAGAATCAGAACCTGTGGGGAATTTCTGATATAGATTCTGCTGGAAAACTGTGCTTTGCTGTTCCTGCTGCCTGGCCGCACTATTCTCACATTTTCTGTGCCTGTGTGTCAGGACAGTGTGGCGTGAATAGGAGACACACATTGGCTTCTTCACAGTAAAGAAGAGAAAAGTTAATTTTCTGCTTCAGAAAACAGAATGGCTGGTTCAGAAGGTCAGAAAATACCAGTCTCCTCCATGGAGGGAAAACACTGAAAGTAAATCTTGTAAAGGAAAACTCTCATATGCCAGTAGTCCCTAACAAGCAGAATTTGGGTGGGCCACATATGAGAGAAGATAGGGAAAGCACAGGAGGCAGATTTATAACTCTAAAAAAAGATTGTTACTTTTTTGCACAAATATTTATGTATTTATTTATTCCATTCTGCACTGGTACAGTACTTGCAGCTGAGAACCCTTCAAAAGTCTAAGACTGACTATAAGAAATATTTAATAAGGCAATTTGTATGTTGAAGCTGTGATTAAAAAACCCAGACTACTGCAATGTTTTGAAAACTATTATGAAACAGAAAAGAGGGGGTTTTTTTTCTTATGCTATTTCACACACTGAAGAGGGCAAGACAATTAACTCCCAACTGTCTTTATAAGCATAGAATTTTAATGAGAATTCTAATGTAAACCAATAATCTAAGCAAATATAGAAATCAACACCACAAATTCTGTTCATGCTGGTGTTGAAAACAAGAATAATCTCTTCTCTTGGTCTCAGTGTATACATTGCACTGTGGAACAGGGAGCAGCTTCCCCAGACAAGCGTTGCAGATGGAAAGCTCAGACAGTGCAAGCACAGTTTGCATGGACTATAAAACAGTGATTTTTGCAAAGCTCACAAATGGACTATACTGAGGAGATTTTCAAAGGAAAACAGTATTACTACTCTATAACTACTCTGCTAAAAAGCATGTCTGACCCCAAACTTTTTTATACTATTTACTGAATGGAAGTAAAGGCTCAACAGAGATAAAAGCAGCACCAGCAGAGTCTGCCAAAATCGAAGGCGATCAATATGAGAAGGTAACTTCAGATTTCAGAAGATAACTTCAGAAAACAGCAAAAAAAGGCCTAAACCACAAACATCTGCCACACAGTGGAAAACATAACCCTTATCTAGCCCTGCATGTTCCCTGTGGATGAGTGTTTCAGTTGCCTGGCTGAGCTGACTCTTAATTCATCAGCATATCTTTAGAAATGGCCCAAATAAAATCAGATTTTTTTATCTTCTTGATGAATTATCCTTTAGATTTATCTTAAAGAATAGGTCAAATATCAAGTTTCAACCTCAGCTCTTTGAGACCTTGTTTAAGGATGGGAATGGACTCAGTTTGTTTCTGGTTATATAATTCCATGTTTACATCTCCTTTTATATATTTACTTAACCAAGTCAGTCTTAGTAGAGCAACTTCTGCACAGTACTCACTGTGGAATACTTGAGCACTGTGGATGTTATACCATGGCATTATGTAATTACAAATCAGAATGTCCAGCTACTCAATGACATCAAACAGAGAAACAGTTGTGGTCTGGGGTTTTTTTTTTTTGTTTGTTCGTTTTTTTTTTTTTTTTTTTTTTTTTTTTAGTAAATTAAAGCAGATATCTAAGATTTTGCTGCCTTTTTACTACTGTCTGTAGCAAAGAATAAAATTTCATAATCACAGGTGGAGCTACTTCTTTTTATGTAAAGCACTACGTAAGTCAGAGCCTCTTATTGTATATTCAGATCAGCTCAAGTGGGAAAACTTGCCTTTTAAATGTTTAAACTTTAAGAAATCTAAAAGCCAAATTACCCTGGAAATTTGTAGAACAGATTAATATATTTCAGAATGAATACATTAGCAATGAAGTCCCAGAATGCTTGCCCTCTGCAACATTTCCTGGGATATTAAATAATTGGTAGCACAGAGCAAAGCAGAAACACAGAATGGTATTCCAGAAAGGTAGGAATGATGCACATAGGTCTGTATTACCTGTGCACTGCTGTGCATTTTAGAAGTTCAGTGGACTGTGGGAGTACCACCCACTGACCACAGTGCATTTACTGTACCTCAAATATGGGAAATAAAAATGGAAATCAAAGGTATGAGGGGAAAAATAGAACTCACAACCCCCAGAAACAGCCTGATGGGAGCCTTTATTGTTCCTGAATGTAATGGGTTTGATCCATGGCTTCCTCAGTGCCCAGTGTATCTAAGGAAGTGGACATTACAAGTATTCCACACGTGTTTTTCCACGTAAGACAGGAGGAGTTTACTCCCCTTTCCTTCCTGCCTTGCTGGCCCTTCTTGCTGGGAGCTCAGGAGAGCAGGGGAGAGAGAGAGCCTGGACAGTCCCTTGGCTTCTGTTGGTTTTTCTCCCTGCCTGGGACGTGGGTAAGATCGTTTCATGCTTGTTCTCCTCTCTTGAAGTTTTTTATTGTATTTGTCTGTTTCATTTGTTTTGGTTTGAGTTTCCCTTTTCCCTATCCTTCCCTCTCCCCTCTTCCCTTTTACCCCCCTGGGGTGAGGTCCCACATAGTGTGTAAATAGTGTGCATATGTGTTTGTAGATATTAAAAAATATAATTCCTTTTTAATTCAGTTCAGTTTCTTTTAAGTTCTTTTCCCTGCAGTTTTTTTTCCCTTTTCTCCTCTTGCCAAAAAGGCTCTAAGAGGAAGAAGGAGGGCAGTCTAGAGTTGGTAAAAAAACTGGGCCAAACCTGAAACACTAAGGCAGTGCCTCCACACAGGTGACCTGCCACCTGAGCAAGTCTGCTGGGGTGCTTGGGACCTTCCAGATACACCCTGCACACGGCAACAGATCCTGAGGCTGGAGACACGCTGAGTTACTTGATTAACACACTGCTGGGACTTGGTTATCAAAGGGAAACAGGAGATAAGAGAACAAGCAGAAAACCAAACACAACACACACACTCCAAATTCCAGCCCTAAACCAAACTGAACAGCTAAACTACACGTAATGATGGAAGGAGGCTCGGGGGGAGGAGCTGGGCAGCCGCCAGGGAAGGCTGCAGGAGCACAGTAAGTCAGGAAGCTGCAGTGAGAGGGCAGGGGAAGGAGCTGGGGGAAAAGAGATGAGGCATTCGAAGGGAAGGAGACAGACAGACTGACTGACTTCTGGGCCATTCATTAAAGCCCCAAATAGGAAAGTGAGTGACTGAGGATGAACACGGGACATAATTTAGGAAAAGAATTCCATTCCTACTCAACCCATGTAGAGAAAGGAGCATTTTAAAAAAAGAACAATATAAGGAATTGACAATTTTAAACACACAGTGTTAGCTGTTATTTTGGCTTCCCAACAAAAGGTCCTAATTAATCATTTTGCCAGTATAAAATGTGCTGCTGAATTGCTCAGAAATCAAGTTTCATTGGCTATTGAAAATTGGCAGAAATAAGGTTAACAGATGAAGCATCATTTAAATTAAATGCTTCATTTGTAATTTTTCCTATCAAAATTAATGCAGAAGAAATGGGCATACCCAGCTTCAGAAATAATACTTCATTTTGGTGAGGAAGAAAGAGAAAATGAATTTCCCCCTGAATAAAACCCAATTATGTTTGTTTTGTTGCATGTAATTTTAGAAACGGAAATGAACACTTGACCCACTAATTCTCAACATAAACGTAGGCACTTTTGAAAGAAATGTAAGTGGTTTCTAAGATGCATTTGGATATCCAAATTTGGATATCTCAATTTGAAAAGCTCAAGTCACATTTTCTACTGTAGAGCGTGTTATAAATGATACAATATTTATAACAATATTATAACGTTGTCAAATGACATAAACAAAATGAAGGGGGTTTAATTCAGCGTATCATGTTGGAATTTACTGCCACAAAATGTAGTGGTAACTAAAAAAAAAGTGGGTTAAAAAGAAGAAATATTGGAGGAATAATAAAAAGGAGAAATAGAAGGAATGGATTTGCCTTGTAGATGTTAACATAATGAGTGGGCAAGTTCCTTGGTGAGAATTACCTTCTTTCAGGGACATTTTCCCACTTTCCAGCAAAGAATGCTAATCCATGTGTCCTGCTCCTACACAGGTTCCCTTTGAATTTGGTGTCACAAGCTGGGAGCCAGATGACTCCCTGTTTAGTCACCGCTAAATGAGGAAGTTTTTATGATCAAACAGGAATGTCCTCCCCCTACAGCAAGGCTAAGCTGTCCTTGCAGAAGGGAACTGGAACAGCTCAGAAGTTCTAATAATCCAGAATAACGTGTTGTGTTCTTAAAGTGACAGAGCTGTTGGTGTCTGTGCCACCCTCAGTGGCACTGCAGTTTCCTTCACGTTGAGCCTCCCCAGAGCAGCCCTGGGGAGATTTCTGAGGCTCTGCACAACTGTGTCCTGCTCAGGGAGCTCTCTAAGGGCTGTCAAAAATTGAGAGATTATGTCCAATAATTAGCCAAGTAATAGACATTTTTCACTGCAGTTCTACAGACTCCTTTGGGGCTTTTTTCCTACAGGGGAACAGGAGGGATTTCTTGTAAGAAACAGTACCTACCACACTCTCAGGCAAATGCATATGAAAGCAATCAGATGTAATATAACTAAAGTCTAATTATACTGGAGGGTTTTAAAATCTTAATAAAACCCTCAGTATCAAGATCAAATAAGGGTCAAATTAATATACCAAGAGGTTAGCCTCAATGTTGTTTGAATTAAATGAAATAAATTAGAGCAAAAGATTAATTCAAACTTTATAAACACTAAGGTGACAATAAGCTAACCGAGTTGGCTGGTTATATACTCAGGTACTGGGTTTCTGTGGCAGGTTTTGGTGGCTGGGGGAGCTGCCAGAAGCTCCCCCTATGCCCTGCAGAGCCAATGCCAGCTGGCTCCAGGGTGCCCTTCCCACCACTGGCCACGGCTGAGCCCATCAGGAATGATAGAAACACCTTTAGGATAACGTATTTAAGAAGGGGAAAAAGTTGTTGGGCAAATGAAAATTGCAGCCAGGGAAGAGGGGTGAGAACACGTGATCGGCTCTGCAGGCACCATGGCCGGTGCAGAAGGAGGGCCAGGAGGATCTCTGGGAGCTGAAGCTGAGGTTTCCTATAGCCCATGGTGTGCCAGCTGTGCCCCTGCAGCCCAGGGAGAAGCACTGGGTGGAGGGATCCACCTACAGCATATGGAGGAGCACAGGGACCCACCTACAGCCCAGGGAGGAGCACAGGGACCCACCTACAGCCCAGGGAGGAGCCCATGGCAGAGTGGGTGGATGCCCAAAGCAGGCTGTGATCCTGTGAGAAGCCTGTGCTGCAGCAGGGTCCTGGCAGGGACCTGCTGACCCCTGGAGAGAGGAGCCCACACTGGAGCAGGTTGTCCTGGTGGGACTTGTGGGGCACCCACACTGGAGCAGCTTCTTCCTGAAGGATTGCATCCCATGGAGAAGTGGCTCACAGGACCCATGGGTTGGACTCACCCTGGAGAGGCTCCTGCAGGACTGTCTCCTGGGGCAGGGACCCCCCAGAGCAGGGGAAGGTCTCCAGCTCCTCTCCCTGACAGAGGCACAACCAACAACTACCTGTGACCCCCATTCCCATTCCCTGCACACTGAGGGGGAGGAGGCAGAACGTGGAAGGAAGGAGGGCTGGGGGGAAGGTGGGTTTAAGATTATTTTACTTCTCACTCTCCTGTTCTGATCCTGTGAGTCATAAATTTAATTGATATCCCCACTTTGAGTCTGTTTTGGCCGTGATGGGGATCAGTAAGTGACCTCTCCCAGCTCTGAACTCGGGAATCCTTCCCTGTATTTTCTCTGCCCTGCGCAGTAGCAGAGGGGAGGCAGAGATGGCCCTCAGTGGGTACCTGGCAGCCAGCAGGGTCAACCCAGTACAACTCAGATAAATAATTTCATTTGGAACTTAGTAAATACCTTAGAACTGAAAGCAGAGCCTAAGTCAATATCAAACCCAGCTCCTCTCATGGAACTTAGTGTTTTCGCTCTGGCCCCACATCCTTCCACCCCCAGCAGGAGCAAAAAAGTATTAAAAGTAGTCCCGAAAAAGCAAAAATGTTACAACCTTTGTGACTTCTAATGGCAGGACATACTTTAATGAGAACTTGTATAACACACACTCAGTGGGAACTTGTTCCTATTTCCCCCCATCAGTTTGAAGCCAGCTTTTACCAGCTTGTGACCATTCCATTTCTCCTGCATTCAATATTAGTGTTCACATGCACATGACTTCGGATTCCCACAGAAAGACTAAAAAAAGGCTGGAATCCCTCTCACTATTTATATTTTTAAAGAAGTTAAATGAAACAGTCATGAAATAGAAACAGCATGAAGCTCCTTCCTGAATCACTGACCTCTCACAGGCTTCTTGCCTGGACTACAAAACACATTCTCCTGGCACAGAGTTTTCTGGTCAGAGTTTTTTTTCCCCAGAAGGAGGGACACAAGTCAGAGTCTCAGGAAGAACATTTCTAAAAGCCACCCCTACTCAGGGAGCTGTGTTTTGAGAGGTTATGAAGTTTACCATTTTCACTTAAGATTTTTCACTACTACAAAGGCCAAGAAGGGAATTTCTCTCTTGTCAGAGTTTAACTTGCTCTCAGTGATACCAAGGGCTTCAGGGAGATCTGGTGAGATGCCACTCTGGAACCTGGTACAAACTTGGAAGCAGACTGGCTACTGAACTTCTCAGCTGTCTTCAAAGTAATTATTAGTGTCTATCTCTTCCTTACAGTTGTGTCTTTGGCAGTCACATATGGGAAGGAGGATGGTTTGTGTGCTTGTTTAATTATTTGCTGGAAAAACTATCAGAATAAAAATAACAAGGAAAATACAGACCAACCACTGGGTCAAATTATGGAAACTCAGGTACAAGTTCCACCTTAGAACCACTGGCCACTAAAGACATCCACAAAAATTATTTATTCCCATCCCTGGATTTTGGATTTTAAAGCAAAATCTAAAAATATCACTTTCAATTAGCTTACCAAAAGCTCTTCATATGTATGGTACAAAATTAGCATTTTTAAAATCCTCTAGCCATGTATTTATGTAATGGGAGCTATTTTGCTTTATGTCTCATCAAATGAAAAAGAAAATACCAAATAATTAGAACAGTTGTCACTAGTGATATGGAACTGCCAGCTGTGTGAATAGAAAACCCCCACCAGTTTCCTTTCTGTAGCACTAAAATACTGTTTGCAGTGTGTCTAGTTTTCATGTCAACAAACCCACTCACAGTGGGCTGATATTTGAATAATTATCTCCCTTCACACCCACCCAGAAAGGGAGAACTTCGGCATAACTTTAGAGAAGGGCAAATTGTTCACTGAGGCTCAGGCAAGCCTGAAGTATGACCTTGTGGCTTTGTCTGTTTTAATAAAAATATACCAGATACATCAGCAAGAGGGGGAAAAAAGGAAAAAAAGCCCCAAACAATATTGGAACCAACATCCAGTAGTAAACAGAGGAATGAAACAACTCTGTTGTCATCTGATACCTCCCATTGATTGATCACATGAAGGATAATGCTGTAACTCTCTATAATTTTTTGCTGAATGTCAAGCCAGCACTTCAAAGTTCACCAACCAGAACTGGATTCTGAAATACATGATCCTGTGACTGACACTACCATCCTACAGAGCAATGATTGGTGAGTTCCAACAGACACAAATAGTGGGACAAACTGCTACGGGAGAAAAAGTGCGATGTGTTTCCATGTTCTTAAGACACCATAGATGGTAAGAACTGAAAAACAAAGTCTAATACACATGTGAAAGAGATAATAGTGAATGAAAATGCTGACAGATACAGGACAGTGAGGAATGAAGTATGAGGGAGTGGTCAAGCAGATCTAGGGGGTGAGAACTGCAGAGGGTTTAGGTCACTTAGGTTAGATCAGTCATGCTTTGGGACATAAAAAATATATAATTATACACACAGGTCCCCTTCTTGGTCTGTTTTTAGAAAAATGCACCAGATTTACAAGTGTAGAAAGGTCACAGGGCAGACCAATTAATTTTTGAAAGCTACATAATAAAACAAACCAAGAAGGGATCACCAAAACCAAACAGATGTTTCATAAATGTGCTTTAGCATCCAAAACTGAGCAAAAGCAGCTCTACACAGAAAGGTGCCCTGGAGTTACCCGTATTTCACTGACTGTTCTATCAAAGCAACAATATGTATTTATAAGCAGGAAAGCATTTATTTGAAATTAATGTTTGACAATGTGATGTGGCTTTGAACTTTCTGTGAAACACTCCAAAGGCCCCTGAAACCAGATGGTGACCTTGCAGCAAGCTGGCTGTGGACATCTGCTGGCTGCTGCATGGCAGGGGTGGTGCAGAACTGCACTTGTGCCTCCTCACGGCACACAGAATTAATGCAATCAAACAATTCAGTGGGTACATGTAGCAACACCTGCCACGGACCCAAAGTTGCCCCTACATTGCTTTTACTTTTCACTAAGTGTATCTTCACTTCAAGGGTTGGTTTACATCTTATATTATAAATAAAGACTCAGTGCCTAATTACATATAATCCAGTTTCAAACTGACACTGGTCAGTATGGGGTAGTAAAACAGGACTCTGGGAGTCGTACATAGGCAGAGGTAGGAAAGGTCACAGAGAACCAATTAGGTTTTGAAAACTCCATAATAAAGTGAACCAAGAAGGAATCACCAAAAGCAAAGAGGTTTTTCATATATGTGGCTTGGCATCCAGGACTGAAGAAAAATCTCTATTTCATGAGGATTTTTTCATGAGGAATTTTGCCCTTGTTAAAAAGGTGACTCACCAGTTCCCAGCTGGAACTTACTAATGTCACTTATTTTCTAAGCAATTCCACCAGTTGTACCAGCCAATAGGACAGGCTGCACAACAACCTGAGCACAGGAGCAAGGAGTCAGGAGACACAGGAATTCTTATTTCTAGAGCTGGCTGTGCACATCAGGAAAAGTCTCCAACCCTGTCATCTTACACATGGAAGAATTGGAGCCAGCTGATGTAATGAACTGACTAAAAGACAGCACCCTGATTTAGTAATGTTCTTTTTTTTGTATAAAGAGATTATAAACCTGCAGTTGCAGTTTTCAGATCAAAATGATTCCCATGTTTTCCCAGCCACTGTTCTTGACAGAATACAGGAAAAATCTAAAAGCCTCTTTTGGGCTTCAGGAATTGAATGTTTTGGCAGACCCTCAAAAGAGCATTCCCCAAAAAGGGAGAAGGAAAAGACTCAGAGGCAACTGAAAGGAGGGCTGAGACCTGTGTATTTTTAATAATAAAAAATGTAGAAAGTTATGGGGCAAGTATGCAAATTCCAAAGGGGTTTTTTTTGAACAGTACTCATTAAAAAATGAGCATCCCATTCCTGAAAATACATGTGTTTGTACATGCAATGTACCTGAAAACTTTCTGCTGGTGCTGGTTTGATGGCTAAAGAGATGAATCTCACTGTTTCCCTCTGGAGAGCACAGGCAGAAGGAATGCCCATCAGATACTTTCAAAGGCACAGGGTATTGAAATACTAGGCAAAGTTACCATCACATGAGGGCACACATGCTGTAAGGAACCAAACTCTAGGCCCCAGAAAGCAATAAAGACTGAGACAGGTTGAAATCAATCCAACTTGAAAGTAAAATTCAGCAATTAGACACAACTGCAATGGGAAAAAAAAAAAAAAAAAGAAAAGAAACAAAAAGAAACAAACCCCCCATCCAGCTCAGACAGCAGCTGAAATGAAGGTGTGTGATGTTTTCTCCCCATTTGATGATCAAATTCCTCCCTGGGTGGAGGCTCAGAAAGCACTGCAGTGTATCCTGATGAAGTTCAAAACCATGCAATCAACAGTTCTGGCATAGATGTTCCTTCAGTGTGATGCACATACAAACAAGAACTTGAAAGGGAATGGATGAAAACAGTCACAGTGATGGTGGGACACCTCCAGGTCCAGCCCCAGGCCCACTGAAGGCAAATACCTGCTTTTCCCTCTAGACTGCAATGCTGCCCCCAAACTGCCATTCTGATCCCTCTGCTGTTGAAAATAATTTTGTCTGCACTTCAGATGCTGGTGGGAATCCTGCATTTGATTTCTCTTACAGAAGCAGAACTCCAGGGATGGTAAAAAGCACCAGTTAGTGATATGTAATTATTTAAACACCATTTTTCCAACTTTCTTACTGAGTATGGGCTCAAGATGATTTAGGAAGCTAGAAGTTGGATTCAGGTCCAAAACTCAAACCTCTGTAAGTTAAATTCTATGAAGACTGCAGGTCTCAAAGTTTGGGGGCCCTCTTTTGAAGGCATCTTTGTGGTTTCAGGGAGCTGCTGCCATCAGCCTTCTCAGAGTGAGAGATCTGATACAGCAAGTGTTCTGCTTGGGAGACATGGACTTCAAAAACAATGTTCTCCATTTATACATCACCATCAACACTAATCCCTGCTCCTATAAGTATGCAGGAGATAAAAAATGAGTATAAACCACACTTCAAATCAGTGTAGTGGCATTTTCTGTTGTAGGCAGAGCACGTTCTGCTGCATAATCAATGCAGCTTCTTCCTTGGCCAGAAAAAGTATTTTCTTGGTGAGTAATACCAATTTTGATCTCGAGATCCTGGCTAAATTAATTATTATATTGACATTAATGCTTCAGTGGACACTTGTGTTGTAACTACTCGTTAAAATTAAAGCACACTGTTGAAGCAGTGGGTTAGTAACTACAGGTTTTTCAGTTCCGTGGAAACACAGCTGTGTTAAAAACAACAATAAAACCAAAAGCATTCCAGAGCCTTTATCCAAACACTTTGCACATATAGTAAAAAGGAATAAACATTTTAGTCTTATTTGACATTTCAAGGATATTCCCAAAATTTGTAATGACAGTCAACCAGGTGGAACAAACCTCTGAAGAGTATAAAACAGAAAATCCAATCTTTCCTAATTACTTTCCCAAATCTTTATGTCTCCTCCACACCTGCCTCCTCCCTGCAAGCTGAGTTTCCCCCCAAATGCACCCTGGCACAGTTGTTGCATTCTCTGCCTGCTGAGGACTGTGACATCTGGATCTGCAGGCAGCAGATGGCACTGCCTTGTTGGGGACACCATTTCCCTTTCCATTTGACCTGCTTTAATCCACCAACCCCAGTAAGAAGGGATGTTCTGCTCTCCTGTGCCCTTCCAGGTCTCCTCTGGTGTGTTCCTTGTGCCTCCAGAAAACCAACTTGTGGCTGGTTCTCTGCTTCACACAGTCCATTGTCAGAAGGGTGGGTAAAGTCTAATGGAGAACAGTGGTAATTCAGAAATAGAAGAGCTATGAAAATAAGATCAGATTTCTGGCACTTAAAAGCTTTCATCCCTCAAATTCAGATGATAAATAAATATGTTGGAAGAGAAAATAATTATACTTATTAAAGAATCTATGCATAACTGTCCACAACAAAAACAGAAGCAAGTTCTTTGCCTTTTCCAGTGAGAAGGAAATTAATGTTCTGTTAGGGCAGACTGAACTGCTTTACCTGACAGACCCAAGTAAGAGTAGAAATCACTGAGATTCCCCTCAATCCTCTCCTTCTCTCATTAAAGTATGAAATCAGCAGGATGATATTGGAAGATTAGGGTTAGACTTTGAGAAATCATTTTTATGGTGTAGTAACTTGGCCAAATTCAGCTGTACTGGCTGTTGAGAGCAAAAAATCAAACCTGACCAAATTTAAAAGAACACATTAATCGATGGAACTCTTAAATATCTTGCACTGTAGTAACTGCATTAACTGTAAAAGAATTACAATTAAAGACAGCAGCTATATTGGGAAATGTGGCCACGAGTCACATCAAAATAATTTAACCACATCAGTAAAGAACACAGTGGTATTTTATACCACTGCAGGGAATCATAACCTACATGGATACTCCTGCATTATGAATGAATGGATCAGAGAGTTAAACACTTATATTTGCAAAGGGAGAGGTTCTTGTATTATACCGTGATAAATGTCAAAGTTGAGAAAAATGAAGAAAAAAATCAAGAATAAAAGGAAAATTAAAGGAAGGCTAGGAGCTAGTGGGATTCTGTCTTGGAAGCAAAGCATATATCACCTGACATGGCCAAACCTGGTACAGCTCATGATTCAGGAGCTGTCCTTAAGTTTGGAAAGCAGAAGGAAGAGAAGCCCTTGATGTGTTGAGTTTCAACTCAATGTCTGTAACAGAACACAGACTGCACACACTAAAACCTGGTTTTAAGCACTTTCCAAACTAAAATAAAATCAAGATCCAAACATAAAGTAACAGACCAAATTTTACTAAGATGAATAATACTAACGTTTGTGAAATACATGATATGGGAACATTACTAAGAAAGAGGACTCCCTTCTAAACAGGCTACTAAGGGTTATTTAGGATACAACAAAAAAAAAAAAGAAAAAAAGAAAAAAAGTCAGAAGTTCATACAAGTTCAACAATAATTTGAAAAACCTGCAATGAGGAGATCAAAAGGTGTACCAAGAATCAGCTGACATGAAAGTTTAGCACTGTCAGTGCAGTGTTGCTGAAAAGCTCCTGTCACAGGCACTCACTCCAAGGTGACAGAATCTGGGCAGAAGAAAAGCAAGTAATCACAGACAAAGAATACTGGCAGAAATCTATGGAAGGAAGAGGAACAGCTGGATGATGTTGAGAGAGTAGGTAGAGCTGAAGCACCACCATTAAGGTCTAAAGCAGCACATGCTGCTAAAGGTATGAAGAACTGAATAGTTCAAACACAGGATGCTGCACCAACAAAGTTTCATGGACAGCAACTGCAGCAAAGCTGCTTTCTCTACTCCTGAAGATTTGAGCAACTGGAGGGCAGCCAGATTCCTGGGAAAGATCAATGTACATCCCAGGCCCTAAGAAAGAGTTCTCAAGGAAACACACAACTACAAATCAATGGCATTGATGCTGCTTGAAAGCAAGGTCATTATTCTAGAAAGGATTCAAAAGATAAAAAACTACTCAGAATATCAACATGAATTGGGATGACATACACTTGGACAAGGCTCAAGGGACAAACCTCAACAATATGATCAGTCACATTCAAATATTTCAGTAATCATCTTGTTTGTTGACTTCACTAAAGCATTTGACTCACTGAGAAAGGATTTGCTATGGTTGATGGTGCTTGAAATGGGTTTTCTATCACACTTAGACAAGCTACTATTTCTTTCTCTTTGTTGTTTCCCTTTTCACTACAATTTATATTATCATTATACTCTTTTGTTCCAATTGTTCAACTGTTCTTTTCCAAACTTTTTGTCCCTCTTGCTCTTCCCCTTCTCTTGCCCCATGCTGCTGGCCTGGGGTGAGCAGCTGTGAGGGGCTCAGGTCCTGCCTGGGGTTAAACCCCAACAGAGGAGATCATTCTGTGGTTCTAATGGAGCAGAAAGAACACCAGTGGGTTCAGGAGGTTTTACATGTAGGCTCAAGTGCTGTGCA
Source organism: Hafferia zeledoni (assembly GCA_035583235.1). Classification (NCBI taxonomy): domain Eukaryota; kingdom Metazoa; phylum Chordata; class Aves; order Passeriformes; family Thamnophilidae; genus Hafferia; species Hafferia zeledoni. The sequence continues at coordinate 611,195 of JAWWEV010000169.1, read as the reverse complement.
ACATAATTCCTGCAAAAATACTACTTGAATGAATCAAGTGCTAAAGAACCAAAAAAGACAACTGTATCAATTATGGGGAAAAAATAGGCATCATCATGTAAAACAGAAATTCACACTTTTTGAGGACAATAGCTTGCTAAAAAGCAACTTAGGATTTCTATACATATACCTATGAGAATTGGATACCTATGAGAAAAGGATCCTTCAGGGATTGCATTTTGGATGTTGCTTGTTTTATGAGGAAAAACAGCAGTGTGACAGATTTAGGGGGGGGAAGGTCATAATTTTACTTTGATTAAGCAAGGTTGATGTCAGACAGTTTCAGCAACGATCTTATAAGTGGATTTTTAAAAGAAGAGTGGCCTGACAACAGACCCTGTCAGTGTGATTAGCAGAGGAAATTACAAAGTTCACATGATCAGGAGGGAAAAAAGGCAGCAGCCCAAAGGAGATAACCATTCCAGAACAAATTGAAAAGAGGAAGAAGAGAGGGAGAGCACAGATAAAAGATATAGAGTGCTGGACTAAATTGCAAATCAATCAAGCAAAAAGACCAGCAAGAGAAAGAATGTGGAAACTACTGGTTGGTCATGACAAAGCTAAGGTGAAATTCTAAGGATAAGAAAATTCCTCAAGCACACAGAAACCTCCCCAAATTCCAAGGTCTTAAATCAGAAGTCTCTTTCCTTCTTCTGTCCTCTTATGGGCCATAAAGGCCAGCCCCAGGTGCCCATGGCGTGACCCGAGGGCAGGGCCCAGGGCAGACAGGAACATTCTCTGCCAGTTTTCCCATTTCCAGGCACTGCTTCTGGCTTTAGTTCTTAACCAGCTTTTCCCTGCTGGTTCTTTGCCTTATTGGTAAACTCTACATGGACAAATAGCAGTTTTAAAATACAGAAAATAGGATATGCAATGAAACAGCATAATAATATTGGGACTTCTGTGAGAGCAGTTAAATCCTAAATCCTGCCATGCAGTTACAACTAATCTCACTAACAGCTAGCACTGGATATCATTTGGCTTTTTAAATCTCAGCATTTTATGATCCTTGAAATTTTTAAGTATCCTGGAAGTTGCTGAAGATTGATTAGTTCAACACTATGATTTCATTGGAAAGATGAATTTTACGATGTTATTTATATGTATATGAAAGATGAATTTCGTGATGTTACAGATACTATACTTTGCCTTTAACTGTAAAGCTCAGTTAAATAATCTCATTTCCTTTCTCTCTGTCCAGTGACAGCTCTACACAGCCATTCTGACTCACACTTAAATTGCAGCATATGAAGTATGTAACAAAACAATCCCTTTCCATGTGAATATAAATACAGAAGACAACAAAGTCAGAAGCCTGTGTGTTTAACCACGTCAGATTGCAAGTCCTCATAAAAGAAACCAAGCAAAAAAATTGCAATGCATAGGTTTCCTTTCAAACCCACAGAATAGAGCATTTTTCTATCTGATTATGGATACATCCCATAGAAAATATTCATTAATGCACGTCAAAAATCTATATACATACATGTATATTTAAATTTATAATATATAAACTCATGATTGCATCATAGGAAATCCATTTCCATAACCTAGACTTACCAACCTAAGTCTTAAATAACTTCAATTCACTTAAATAAATAGTGTTTTACAGTGATCACAGGTGGGTCCAAACCAGTTTGTATTTCTTTCATTCCCAGTGGCCCTTCCAAGGCTGTTTTCCCTCCTTACGTTCAGCCATATCAGAACTGTGCCAAGTGGAACAAGCACAGCCCCAGCTGTGCTATGGATGGAATTCCTATTCATGTTTATGCACAATCTTCTATTAGAGTACTCATTTTGGCTGAGTTTTAGCTGTTCTTTGCATGGCCATCCAATTTCCTTATCCCTGGACAAATAAGTTCTAACCTCATTTCCATCAGAATCTGGAATAGCTCCAACAAAGCAAAGAGTAGTTACCCATTTCTATATACCACTGCAACAAAGCAGAATGTATGCCAGGAATGTGCCCACAAGTGATGCCAAAGGTGGGCACCTCCCTGAGCATTACAGTTTGCTGCCAGTGTATGCCTTGGAAACACTTTCCAGCATACTCCAATACCATGTTTGAATGGAGACATATGGAAAGATCACATGCAGCAAGAGTCTCAGGCTGAGCTGCAAGGAATAAATGACCTGCTGTCATGACCACAGGTCTCAAGGGCAGGAGAAAAAATGCCAGGTTAATTGCTTCTAAGTGATCTGTTAATACAGTCCTTTATTTTGTTAGTTCTGTATTCAAAAATGTATTTAAGCAATTACCTAGATTCAAGTTTGTTAATAGTCTCATTAAATTCTGTGGACTTCCTCTTATACTGGTCATTTAAACCTATTTGGGTTAAACCTATTTGGATTTGGGACCAGGCACAAGTAGAGAGGGGAAGAAGTCAGAGAAGAGTAATGAGGCTGGTGAAGGGACTGGAGCAAAAGTGCTATGAGGAAAGGATGAGGGACCTGGGGGTGTTTAGCCTGGAGAAGAGGAGGCTCAGAGGTGACCTTATGACTCTCTACAACTACCTGAAGGGAAGTTGTAGCCAGGTGGGAATTGGTCTCTTTTCTCAGGCAACCAATAGGACAAGAGGGCAGGGACTTAAGCTCTGCCAGGGGAGGTTTAGGCTGGATATCAGAAAGAAATTCTTTACAGAGAGAGTGCTCAGGCATTGGAATGGGCTGTACAGAGAGGGGGTGGATATTCCATCCCTGGAGGTTTTTAAGGTGAGACTGGACATGGCACTGAGTGCCATGATCTGGTAATCGAAGTGGGGTTGGATCAAGAGTTGGACTTCATGATCTCAGAGGTCTTTTCCAACCCAACTGATTCTATGATTCTAAGTCAGCAGAGAGAAAAGTATGAAATTACCACACTTTGAGAATGCTTTTATGAGCAGTTGAGCACAGGATATTGAGCAACGTGAGCAAATCCTGGCTGGGCAGTGAAGCTCTAGAGAATCCCAACTACATTCTAGGGAGTACAGCCCCAGCCAAGTATATCACAAGAAATATCTAAACCAAGAAGTATACAGGCAAAGAAATCTTTGCACTTGGAGAAATTTATGTGGAATATACACATGTAACTTCCTTTCCTCCTCAACCAGGAACTGATGCAATCTGCCCATTACTTCAGGTGAAAGTCTCGCTCCTCAATGATCCTGCAGCAACCGTGTGAGAGGCTAATGTGAGCAGAGAGCAGACAACAGAAAGAGCATCTTTGACTCCTAAAATGAGCAAATGTGACAAGGCAAGTGTGAGACAAAAGAGCAAACAATAATAGAATGAAAAAGTTTAATAAATAAAAAGCAATAAAGCAGAGTAAAGAGAGAAGGGATGATTTAATTACATTTTTAGAATCAATGTGAGATAAATGCATGATAGCAACAAACTGGATAAATTGTTTATATTTTTTACCTATTCTTCTAAAAACAATTTGCCTTCCTCTCTCATCAAAACATCTCTGCTTCTGAGAACACAGAAATGTTATACATTTAAAGAAAAATTATTCAACCAAGACCAATGACCCTTGTCATCATATTTATATATTTCCATGTAGCAATCCCCCAAAGATGCAGTAGACATGATAGGTCTTTAAGTGGCAGCTGCTTGGATGAAAATAGAATTGTCTTCCAGGAGTTTCATAACAATCAAAAGTATCAAGACATTCTTTGTGATGCACAGTTTGTCAATACATTCATGCCATGGGTGAGCACAAACAAAACAAGATCCAGACATTTCAGCCCTAGCAGTGTCTGAACAATGTGTGTATTTATTGTCAGCAGGACACTCTTGTATGAGTGGAGATCAATCCCAGACCCTGGATTATATCCTGGTAGAACTGCAAGGCAAAACAGAAAGATGCCAGGAATGAAAAACAAAAAACAAACAAAACAAAACAAATAGACAAAAGGAGTATCTAGAGAGAGGAATTCTAAAAAATTGTCAGGCTAAATCAAAGTAACCCACCTCCACTTTCACAGTGATGGTTCACACACACACACACACACACACATCTCGGTGACTGTCACCAGTACAAACCAGCCTGCACAGGTTACAAACACGAAGATTGCCCTAGGAGAACAAGAGCTGGAAAATCCCCTCCAGAAAGCTGGGTCAGACCTGGTGGCTTCCACAAAGCAAGGAAAAGGTGTGTACAGAACTTCAGACGAGTCCTGGGAACACAGACACTCACCAGAGAGGCTCTAAGGCTGCCTACATCCTCCTGAAGAACGTCCAGGTCATGGATGCAGCTTGATCTTTGCAGTAAAGGCTTAATAGGATCCTGCTATTCAGTGGCACAGCCTCTGGTTAACTGGATGGCCTTTGTGCCATGAAAACAAAGAGCTTAAGCCTCTCCCCAAATGGCTTTGTCCTACAGGGATGGCTGTGGAAAGCACCACTAAACACACTGTGGTTCTATAGGCTGTTTGAGACTCAGACGGTGCAAGGTTTAGGGATACAGTGAGCTGAAGAGTTTTTGACTTAGATTGAGTAATAGTTTGAGAAATGATCTGAGAGGATAGCAGAAAAAAAAAAGATGTGTTGTCCAGACACTCATATCTACAATGTTTGATGATAATGAACTAGAGGGGATGGAAAGCATCAATGTTTTCTCTTCCACAGAATTACTCTGGAAATAAAAACAGGTACACAAAAAAATACTTGTTTTGTTCTGGATCTTAAGAAACCTTGTCCCTGTAGGCTCATTTGGAGTATTTAACTGGGAAATCTACTATTTTTAGTCAAAACAGTTTTCAGTAAGTATTAACTGCATTCTACAACGTTTAGGTATAAGATGCTCATCAGTGAATGTACAACTTTGTAGTTATCTCAGGACCCAAAACCTCCTGGGTCTGCCTCAGAATTAATGTGTGACCGTGTAAGCTGTTTAACCTACATGTCCTCTGGTTCAGAACTTAAAACCAGGGCTACTGTCAAACCCCAGATGTGTTGGGGAAGGATTTAATTAACCTTTATGGGAAGCACTCCAACATGCTGTAGAGAGAACAAGTGGAATTCCTGAACAACCCGCAGTGCAAAAGCAGGACATGCTCTGCAGAGGCACCGAAGTCCCTGACCTGAATATGCACAAATAGGAGCATGTGGACCACCACAGCCTTCCACCTTCTAAAGTTATCTTACTAAGACACAACTCAGATCTGCTGGATATCAGAGCACCTATGAGTGACTTGCTAAATTGATCATTTTACTCTCTTAAAAAAAAGAAAGAGGGGTAGAAGTAAAGCAATATCTGTACAACCAGTAATTTCCACTTAACTGTGTGAAGACGCTTTAAATTCTGACAAGATATTCCAAGTTAATACAACTTCACAGAAATCCAGTATGTACTTTAGCAGGTCAATTAAGCAAGTAAAGCTACAAGATGCCAACAAATCATGGTCAGAACAAGCCAGATCACAACATTTCTGTTTAAAAAAACATCATAGTGAGTTCTCTCCCTCCTTGGACAGGTAAGTATTCCAATCCCTGAGGCCCTTAAGTGATTTGCTTTTGCAATAAATCTTACATAAACTGGCATACAGAGGTGACCCAAACTCCTCTGACAGTACAAGCTGCAAAATGAGGATAGAACTTTAACATCAGGAAAGCTGTACTGTATCTGATAAAGGTTGTGAGAGCCAAGATCCTACCTCACCAGTGGCAATGAGCACTTTTACTGTAAAACCCTTCAAACTCACTTAGCTTTTAAAGTAACCTCTTCTGTCAATTATTTTTGGCCTAGGGACTTCCTAACTCACATGGTGTTTCTGTAAATTTAGCATCCCTTCACAGACATATCTTCCATTAATTCTTTTCTTGAATTGATCCCAAATCTTAGAATCCACAGCTCCTTTGCTGGGGCATCCCACAGCTCAGTTCCTTTTGACATAGGAAATCACAGCTGCCTCTGTTTTGAAAAATGGTTCTCAGCACCTTCTCTTGGTCCGTCCCCATCATTCCTGATCCCAGTTCCCTCTCTCCATTTGGTTTCATGTGGCAGCACCAAATCACCACTGAGTTTCCTTAGTATATTCAGGAACCCAAAGAAAGGGATAATGCAATTCACCTCTAGAGCTCCAAGGAAATGGGTCAGTGATTCAAATTACCCCTGAGCTCTCTGTGCCAGCACAGCCCAGAGCTGGCCAAGTGCTGTAACCCCAGCACAGAAATTGCTTTCACAGCCCCTGGGAGAGAGTGACCCTTTCTTCATCAGAAGCCCTGATTATTTGATGCATTTATAATTAACTTTTGACCCATTACTCTCTTGATTTTTGGTTTTCAGATTGCTTTCTGACAGATGAAACATGAAATATGAATCAACTTGGGTTGCTTATCCATTTTTCTAATTACAAGACAGTTGTTAATGATTTATTTGATCCAGCTGCCTATTTGCATTCCTTAGTGTATTTGGGAGCTTTGATTTAAAGAGGGTTTCAGACAAAACAACGTGTGCAAACTCTTCAGTGTTTTATCACTTAGTGGGAAAATTTTCAACCCCCTGCACGCAAAATAACAAAATGCACTGAATTGATGCAATTTTATCCAACACAAATGAGAGAGGAGCATAACAGCCAGTTCCTCAGGTGCTGCACAGGAAGCTGCTCTTTAGGCTGTTCAAGGCAAAGCTCTCCTGTCTGTAATGCAGAGCACACAGAGACCGTGCTGCTGCCATGGGGAAAGCGTTCCTGGAGGGGCACCTTCCCTGAATTCATGATGCCACAGATATGCCAGGGCAGTAAGTGGTTTTTAACAATGCCCATCATTAAATAAGACTGTTCTTAGCTAAGTTTAAAATATCTGTTAAGTTTCAATGATAGTAAATTTTCCAGTTTTACAGGGTAGCACATCCCTTAACAGAAAACAGATTTGCAAAAACATTTCAATAAAGATTGGCATTGTGTTTCCATTTGAAATTTCTCCTACATAATAAATAACTGACAAATAAATAACTGGCAAATTCCAAACCCAGTTTTACATCCCCCCCAGCAGCCTTGCAAATACATACATAAGCTATTTCCTCTTCCTTGTGTATACCATTCAAGGATTTCAAACCACTTAACTGCTTATTCACAAAAAACACCTCCCAGCCCATACCCATGGCATTTACAAGCCAAACACACTCAGTTACAAAAGAGGGTAATTTCAATAATTGATATTAATGGGGAGGAAAAAAAATCTTCTCTAAAGTAGGCTGTGTATCCACAGAAATATCCTACATGTTGTTACACACACTCCCACCTACAGCGTCTCTGTGTATCTTCTGCTGAAGAAGATACACCTTCTATTACAATCTTTTCCAAACCCCATAAAAATGTAATTTTCAAAATGAAATTTAAACAGGAAGATAAAGTTTGAAAGACAGAAGAAGACAGCATTCCTAAAACTGTCTCAGTAACTGCACTGACTTGAGTGTGGCACGCCCAAGGATCAGATAGTGCCCACACAGTAAGATCTGCCTGGACCTTTCCCTTCTGCAGGCTGAGCAGTCCCAGCTCTATCTCCTTTCCTCACAGGAGAGCTGCTCCATCCCTCAGATCTGTAGGGATGGAAATTCAGCTGCCAGCAGTGAGCAGCTTGGCAAGCTCAAGCAGCAAGCCATGGCCAACAGAGGCTGAGACAAAATCCCCTCACTAAGGACAACAAGGCCTGTTGATGTTCAACTCTGCTGATTGGCTGTCCCAGCTCCAAGATAGAGATGGATTTTAAGATGAATGTTATCAATTCATGCTGAAACCCTTTGTTTTCTTCCCCCCATGTAAATCCCTGTTACAGAAAATATTAACTAATTGTGCAACCTGGCCAAAACTCGTATAATCCCCTGGTTAACATGTTACCATAATCCATCCTCCTTATTAAGATATCCTGGCCCCGAGACCTTTAAATTGCTTGTCGTGTGTTTAATAAACATTCCAGTTTTCGCCTCCAGACTGGGATCGGGAGCTTTTTAGACACTCACCCTCCTCTGGACTCACTCCAAGAGGTCCATGTGCTCCCTGTGCTGAGGAGCCCAGAGCTGGGCTCAGAACAGCAGGGGGGTCTCACCTCACTCTCTGCCAGAGCAGAGGGGCAGAATCCCCTTCCTTGACATTCTGGCCACGCAGCCAACCCCACACCTTCCAAAAGGAGACTGTTCATTTCCATTTGTGATTCCAGCCACTGTTTGTTGTTAAGCAATGCAATACAAAGACAAGAGTGACTACAATATTTGTTTGAGGAAAAACCCCAACATGACCACAGCAAATACAATTAGTGTTATATATAAACATGAGAGAAATACTGGTGTCTAAAAAACACACACTTCATAAAGGATTCACTCCAAAGTTGCCTGCATTTCTCACCTGAGTGCTCCTCATTGCAGCTACTACAACTCTTGACTTTTTCATGGCTTTTTGGCAGAAACCATAGTGACCAGTATCCACAAGTTCCTCTGATTCAGGAACCACGAGGAAGTCTCAGGATCTTACAGGTTAAAAATAACTGAGGCAACACTCAAAACCTTTGTGTGCTCAAGTGATAATTTGCTTGTCTTCAGCACTGTGAACAGATATTAAACCTGCCATGTGGCTAAAGCCATAAAATAAGCCAAGCACACTCTGAATAATTTTGAGCTTTTAAAGTTCATCTTTAAACAAGCAAATTTTAGAAATACATAAAAACATATAGAAGCAGAAAAGACTGACAATAAAACTTAACAACAAAAGACAGACTGGTAGGTACAGTAAAGGCTGTCTTAATACACAGGGGATTTGCTCTGTTAGATGTAGTTTAGAAGGTACTAATAGAATCCATCTGATCCTGGCCTGCAGTTTGGTATTAGCTATGGGGGGAAGATTTGATTAGTACTTTGGTAGAAGTGTGACAGGTCACACTTACTCATCAGCTGAACACTTTTGCCTATTAGGAAGGAAACATTCCAGGGGGATGTTGAGTCCCCCTCCCTGGCCACTGCTACCAACATTTGCAAGGTTCAACCTTGGCATCTTTTGCATCTTATTCCATCCAGGTATGTCTGGATAAGCACTAAACACACCCTGGTGTGTGTTGGCAATCTTTTGATGAAAGACAGTAAAAGAAACTTTCTAGTAGTCCTGCCATGCAGAAAGGAAAGTAAGAACTGTGAAAGGACACTGAACAACTGGTATTCTGACTATTTAATGTTAATGTGATTGCACCTAACAATTGAAGTAGCAGTAGACAACTTATGTTCTATTTAAGAATAAAATATATCCAGCATTCTTGTTCTAATGGTCAGTATTGCAGAAGTTTTAGCTTAAACCAGAAGGGACTTTCCTACCACTGCTCTAGGAAGGTGGATGGACATGATGTCTGTGAAGGCAGCCTGCTGCTGAAACTAATGCTTCTGCTGATGAAAAATTGTAAACCACCCATGTTATTAACAAGTTATAAAAAGATGATGTCCTGTTGTCTCCTAAGTTTATACAAACCTGTAAATCCTTTAATATATTTTTTACAGATGGTGAGAAAGAGGCTGAGGGTTACTTATAAATAAAATTACATAACACTTTATCTGTTGCAAGCAATCTTGATTTAATCCCATAATAGCAACTGAGGCTACGTAGAAACTTTGTATAAAACATTAACTTACTGATACTAAGCTGTTAAGATATTCAAATGCATCCCCAATCCCCCCCTCTTTTTTTTCTATCCTACTTGTTCCTGAGACCAGATGTTTTCCTGACTGTAATGCTTCAATTCTCAGCTGTCATCTCCAAGTTTTTATTTTTTATTGAGAAAAAATATGAAAACATCTTTTAAATGCCTCTTCCTCAAGTAGCCTTTCTCCTTACCAATCCTACTTGGTTTCAATATAGGAAAATGTTACCCCTCCTGATCACTTTTCTCCCCCTTTCGCAGTCCCAGCATTATTAATTATGAACCTTGAAATCTTTGTACTTGTCATATGCAACAAAGTCATATAAACCATGATAAATTTGTGTCTCCAGAAGCACTTGCTTTACCTTATCTGGCTGATAAACCTAAATCCTGAGAGAAATAAGGAGTTATTATGTAACATGCATTTACTTGTAAAGTGCAAGAGTCCTTTTTATTGAGCTAACCTATATGAGAATTACTTTGAAGTGTATTGTGCCCATAATATAGTCTAAGATAATTTCAGTTGGCCTTTGAGCTCTACATTAAGTAGAAGTTTTAGAAACATAAAAAATTCAAACTACCTATACTTAAACCACCAAAAAGACAAAGAATGTATGAGAAAACTTGAAGTTGGGGAAGACATGGGGTGGAGGGGGAGGGAAACGTGTGTATAATGCACACAGAGCAGCAGTTTTTACAGCAGAAATAGTTATTTCAAAGTCAAGACATGCTTCTGATTTAGTATTACTTTCTGATACAGAATTACTTGAATACAGTTCTGACTTGCTATTTCAATGCACACACCCTGCAAAGTCTAATAACCAATCTGTGAATCTGTTTTCACAGTTTTACCCACTCTTCTCTATTCAAATCACTCCCAATCTCTCTCCAACAGAATGTGGCTTTCAGGGAGCAAATGGAAGGCAGTTTAAGGGAGGTATTTTCTGCACTAACATTAGAAGGACTTGTAGGCCAAATTCTTTGAAGAGGTGAATAAGATGAATGGCCCTGGCTGGAAGGGACAGGAAAAAGCCACACCCAGATAACTCCGGCTGTATTCAGTTGGCTCAAAATATGAGTGTCCTGAGTAGGCACAGGACACCTCAGACTCCCTGTTGTGGGATATTTCTGCTCAGTGCAGCAAAAATGGGAGATTCCCACATGCTGACTCACAACGAGCTTGCCCCAGGAGATGGCAGGGTTCTCTGCCACCCTGTGCCAGGTGGCAACAATTACTAAAGATAGAACAAAACTCTCCCTTTTTGCTAGCCTGGTCAGAGGTGTAATGAGGCATGATATGTGTCTGCCACAGCAGCATCACCAAAAATCCTTACTGTAAATAGCTATGGTGACAAAACAGTTTTACTGGTATGACTTATTTCACTTTGATCCTCAATAATCCTATACCTCCCACATGTCTTACTAGAACTTTCCAATATGTCTTTGTCAAAGTTTAAAAAAATGTTGTGCTACCTCATGTTCTTGTTGCCCCTATGTGTACATCATTTTATTTCTGGTTCTCTTACCTTCTTTTCCAGAGGCTTAACAGCTGCTCTTCCAGGTCCCAATCCAGAAATTTCTATTTAAAGTATTGGTTGCTCCTCCTCTTGCTCGCTGTGAGTGCTTTCTACAGACAGTGCAGGCAGCACCTTGAAGCCCTGTGCTCACAGCTCTCCATCGTGCTCTACAGCAGCCTTTCAAAGAGCCCACCACAGTGCTTTGCCTTGTCCTCATGCTGCTGTCTGGGTCCAGTGGGCTCTGTTCATTCTTGGTTTCCAACACAGTATCTCTGGAAACCCCCCAGACACCCCCCACCTGCTGCTGGGTGGGCTGGGCATCTTATTCAGGGTTGGCTGCTCCCCATGGTGGTATCTCAGGAGCTGCAGGTTTCGCAAGATGCAGGAAAGTGTCTAATACCTCCAACACTGCTATGTCACCACTTGCCTTCAAAAAGTCTACCACAGTCAATAACAATGTTGGCTTGTTTCTGTTTTGTTTAAATATTCATTTCTAACATTCAGAAAGTTGATAGCAAACAACTGAGAAGGCATTTGTTTGTGTCTGTAGCTGGAGGAACTCGTTTTTGCTGTAGGTGGAGCAGCAGCAGGTCTGGAAAGGGAAACTTCTCTGACAGCCAGGGGAAGGTCAGGAGCAGCCAGGGTCTGAGGGAAACCTGGGCAACCTCAGTGGAGCCAGACTGTTTTTACAGGTAGAGGACATGACTCCCAAGGCTCTCTGAAGAAGACTTTAGCTGTCTGTTCTGAGTTTGTTTATTCATAACTCTTTGATGGAACACACTTTCATGTATGATGAGGTCTCATATTGTTGAGCGATGGATGAATAGTGAACACAACAACTTGCTGAGAAATGTCAATGCAGAAACTTCTCCTAGAAAAGAGAGCAAGAAAAACACATCAGCTAGGATCTGAAGAACCCTGATGTAGTGATGTATTTTTACTATGAGCTTTTTTTGTTTTACTTTTTAAAGGCTGTGCTACCTTACTGCACAATCTTCACTTGTGAGAGCACTGCAGAGTTGCAGGTCTAACAGTTTGCAAAGCATCACAATATGCTCTACTGTCTTGCAAATGAGTAATAACCATCTCAATTTGACAGCAGGTTGTATGATGTGTGGAACATCCTGGTTTTCTATTGTTTGTAATAACTCACTAAAAAGCCCACAGTATGAATAAGAAGCTCTATTGCAGTGCTCAAGCTCTCCAATTGCCACTCCCCAGCCATACTTTACCACTATGGCTTCTCCAACAGTTGATAACCATCCTCTCCTTAACTACTGCAATTTCTCTGGATGTGACCCCCTCTGGAAGCAAACCCTAACAGCCAAGGGGAGTTCTGCACAAGAGACTTGAATGCCAAAAATGGATGGCCAGACAGTTTACCTGACCTTGTCCATTAGTCATCTATTGACCTTCACTCACTATTCCTCCATCCAAACTGTAACTGTTGGTTAAGCTGATTCAAAAGGCACACTTTCTGCCCTCTTGAGTGAGGAATTAATTTGGGGGGGCGGGGCTGAAAGGAATGCTTGAGGAAATTGTCTTTATCACCAAAGACTAAGGATTCTTGCTAATTCCTGTCCTACCAGCACATTTCTAACCTTTGCAATCTCACCTGCTTGTACTGCTGGCACTTCTCTCAAATGGCTACACTCACTCCCTTTTCTGCCAGACTTCTGTTATATAGATCAAGCATTTACACTGTTAACAATTGTAGGCATTACCTTAATCAATTGTAAGACAAGTTTCTTTTCTAATAGCTGTTCATGGTCTCTCTGGTTCTAGTTCTTCTGCACACTTGTACAGAGCATTTTAGATGTGAAATATTTCTGTGACATATTGTAATACAGAACTACAGTAGACTGAACAGGAGGGTTAAATCAGCTCTCTCCCATGGAACCCAGCCTCACAGCCAGGACTTGTCTGCACTGGGTCGGTGGAAAGCCTGTTCCTAAGCCTCAGTGAAGGACTGAGTCTTTCATATGTTATTTTCTTTTGTAAGCAGTAGCACTGTATTGTATGTATGTATGGCCAGACTTGGCAAATGAAGATTTGGGCAGGGCTCTCCCCACGTCCCTTCCAGCCTGCACAGTGGATGTTTTAGGTGAGGCTCAGCGTGCACAGAACTGGCCCCACCGTTTAAGTCCCAAG
>JAWWEV010000169.1:565450-576856 GCA_035583235.1 Hafferia zeledoni | reverse complement strand
CCTTGTCCTATTGCTGAGTGCCTGGGAGAAGAGACCAACCCCCACCTGGCCAGAACTTCCCTTCAGGTAGTTATAGATGAAACACTCCTTCAGAAGCATGTCACATTTTTTTCCTTTAAAGTGATATTGAAAAGAAGGAAATTGGGTTTTTATAGAAGAAGTTCCTATTTCACTTGAAAGACATTGTTTGAGATATATATCTACTGAACAGTTCATCCACTTTCTAAAACCACAATTTCTCATACTTTATGAAACATCCAAGCTGCAGATCACTGGAAATCTAAGATTCAAAACTTTATCTCCAGCCTCTTGGGAACACTGACCATGGCACTCCACTAGACGTGGAAGATCTACGAGATGGAATTTTCAGCAAGAACATCCATTAATCCAATTGTGCCCATGAGCAAGTCAAAAAGCTGAAAATATGAACACAAGATACTCCCTCAACCTCCTTCAGTACTTTGTCTGATTTTGTGAGGCTGAAGCTCCCTGTGCTTCTCACACATGCTCCAGACCTTCTGTCTCATCACTGTATTGTTGCACTATGTTGTTTACCATCCACTCTGTCTGCAGGTGATCCACATAGGAAAACTGTCTGCTATTTCTACCAGCCAAAGGCATTTAAATCCCTCAATACATATCCAGGTGCTTTACTCGGCTTTCTAATGCACTTGGTTACAACTTTAGGTGTGATGTGATGTGTTACTGTAAGAGTTAGTATCTTCTGCCTTTGTGTGTTTGTGTCACCAGCTCAGATTCTGCTAATGGGAACCTGCCCTTTGATTGTTAGAAGGCAGAAATGCCATGTTTTGATAAGTTTAAAAAAAGGAAATAGTGATTTTTAAATTAAATGCTCTTATCTAGTGAATGTCACAGATGATATGTCTCTGAATGTTGCTTAGCACATGCAGTATGTAAGAACATACTTGATACCTTTTGTTAGTTGCTGTGTTTCCTCTCCTAATATAAAGAGAGATGTCAAGTTCTAAGGGAGAAACGATAGGAATTGTCATTCTGTGGTGATGTTCAGTAAGAGCCCCTAATTACTGCAAGGCAGGCCTCTGTCTTCACTTCTGTCAACAACTGCTGCACAGAGACATCTCTAATGGTTTTCAGAACAAACTGCACAAACTCTGTACACACCCATGCTTCAAATTTCATTTGTTTCAAGTCTGTGAGAGTTCTGTGTTTTCCTATAAAGTCTTGTATCCGACAGTATTTGTATTTCATGAAACATTCATATCATTTACTAGTGATACTGTACAAGACCTCTCTTGAAAACAGTGACTTCTAAATTAAGAGATAATACTAAAGTAATAATTAATGACATTAAAAAAAAACAAAAGCAAAAAACCTCAAGCAAATAATTTGAACAAAAAAAATTGCTTCTGTCACTCTACACAAATAGAAATGGATAAAGAAATATAATGGCCTCATGAAGTCATCTCACTGGAAGTATTGGGCCCACGTGTTCGAAACCTGTATTATACCAGAGCAGTGAAATGCTAGAGCAGCAACCTGGGAATTTGGCATTCACCTGCACATCCATGAATCATTAATCTGAACTTCTGAAATGGCCTCTATTAGAAATGCCTGTCCCTTGGAGCCATTTATGGATTCACAGAAAATGAGTTATGATTGTGAGCAGCACAGTGAAGAAAGACTGGAAGAACACAGTAAGTTGAAACAAAGGAATGAGTCAACACTGGGGAAAAAAGAAGGTTAATATTGGAATTAACAACTCAAAGAAGAAAGAAATACTAAAAGGGAAAAAAACTTGCAAGCATGTCAAGAACAGAAGCGACTGAAGCTGGTGCCAATTAAGAGATGCTGTCCTAACAAGGACCAATACTGAGCCCATGGAAACACTGAGGCAGGAGGAGGATCTCTGCAGGATCCCAAACTAATCAGAGGACAAAAGAAGAAGCAAAGGCAATCACAGCAGACTCAGCCACACCAGCTTCAACCTAATTCAATGACTGGTGTTACTGCAGCTGTGAGATATAACACATATTCTAACAAAAAAGATACACTCAAGCTAATGCAGCACGTGGCTCCCGCCTCAAGAACTCTTTAATTCCAGTACCTCTTAGTTGCTGTTATCAAGGAGAAATATTTTCCATTTCAGCTAAATTTTCTTACCAATCTCTAACAACAGAAGTAGTTTACAGTAAAGACAAACAACAGAGAACTGCAGAAAGATTTCTTTGACAAGTTATTTTCTCTTAAAAATGTTACACTTTTTTTATTCTCTTGTTAGTAATCTTTATGCAGGATTTTTGTAACATGCTGCTTTTGAGTAGAGATCTTGTCAGATGATGAATGTTTTATCAGATTAAAGGAATTCTCTCCCTTCTGCTAAAACTTACACTGTTATATTTTGATGATACTGCAGCAAGAATGAGGCATGTTAAAACAGCAATTTCAAAGTGACTAACCCCTGTCAGTTTGCTTTATTCACTTATTGCAGTGCACCATTTTCTAACTAAATTCAACTTGGAGAAAAATGAGAATATTCACACTAACTTACACCAAACAGAAGCTCTGTGACAATCCCTGACACCTTTGCCTTCCAAGTTCATATTTCTCAGTTATGTCTAGACTGCAATATAGAGCACCCCTCCTGAAACAGGAGTTTTAAAAGCTGAAGTGTAATATACTTTTAATAAATATCTATTATAAAAATAATAAGTATAAATAAGTGATAAGCAGAAATGAGCTATAAGTATAAATGAGCATTTTTAGAACTTTAAAACAAAATTTTATTTCCTACCATTGCATTTCATCTAGTTTTTGTTCTTCTCTGTCAACATCCATTTCCTCCTTCAACTCCAAAGATATTCCTCTTCCTAGAATTTTGTCCCTTCTCCACTTAGCAGCCTCCCTTGCTCTCTGTGTATGTATTTCTTTACTGCACATTATGTGATTCTACAAGGATCAGAATGTTTGTAAGGTTTGTCACTCATAACTCATTTTCCTGGCCCTTCACTTCTGTAACTTCTCTGGTATACTTGCTCTTTGTTGATTATACAATAATGTAATTCTACATTAACCTTTCTTACAAACTAAGGAAGCACATTTAGAATTCAATTCCCTCAAGGTAAATTTTAACAACCTTAATATGTAAAAGTGTTACCATTTGATTATGAGATTCAAATAATACTAAACCCACTTTCTATTCATGTGGGTGTTAACACTGCAATCACAAACTATTCATTTCCTACAGCCAGATGGAGTTGTTTCCCATGTACTTATTAAATGAATTTCACTATTAATTAGAATAGTTTGCCAGTGGTGATCAGAAAACATTTTGGATATTTACAGAGTGAGTATCACGAAGAACAACCCTAGACTAAAAGGACAGAGTATGGGAACAGCCTATAAGATTGTTTAATTAACAATGGTTTCATAATCTTCACAGGACAAGAATATTCCTAGTATCTCGCAATTTAAAATTGTCATTAAGTGGTCAAAAAACTAATTACTGTTTACTTAGGTGCATGATATATTGATAAACAGTTTTATTATAATTGTTTGATCTAATGACTGAAACTACTGGACAAATGGCAAACCTCTGGCTGGTGACAGAGTGACAGAAAACTGCAGGATTTTCCACCACAAATAAATATAATACCTACAAATATTCTGTACTGAGAATTTTTTGCACTGGGCAGGGCTTAAGGCACAGGGCATATAACAAGCAGGTCTGGTTTTGTCCTTACAGAAGAAAGTTGCAGAAACACTAAACATTTCAGAGGAAAGTAAACCACACAATAGAAAAATATTTTATTCTATGCTAATTTATACAAGAAAAGTTATTTTGTTTTATCCAGCCACTCAAAATAGTACATGTGGAGGTTTCTTTTCCTGAGTAGTTCAGGGAGACTGAGGTATTCACTACATGGAGACTCAGTACTCCATATCAAGTTATCATTCACACTTTAGAATCATGTCTTTATGCTCTATTAGCAACCTGCAACTCTTAAATAAACATAAGCAATTTAATCTGTGTCTCTTGCCCAGATTTTCACATCCATGCTGACTGATGCTTCTGGTAAACACTTGGGTCACAATTTCTACACTGCATCCTCTTTGACCTGGTTGCTTATATGCTGTTTCATATGAACATAAAGCATCTGTGTATTTAGCTCTCTGCCATCACATTGGGATTAGAATGGCAAAAGAAACAAGGGATTTTGGGAAAGCAGGAGGGAAAAAGAAAAGCACATTTCTACACTCTCTTCCTCTTCTCAACATTAACATGAAACTGCACTTGGAAAATGAGCTGCCACTTACTGACATGAAACTTGTGAATTCATTAAGTGTAGCATAATTGTTCATTCCTTCAATGCAGTTGGTTGCCTGAAGCCTATTTCTTTGGTTGAAAAAAAAAAAAAGGCAAGAACAAGAATCAAATTAATTCCAAGAAATCAGCAGAGAATTAGACACAGTTTTACTTTTTTGCATGAATTTCAAAGCGTCAACCCCAACAAGATGAAAGAAACAGATCTATAAGAAAAAAGGATTAAAGGAGTAACTTATAAATAATCAATAATGTAATTACTCCCCATGCAAATGATTCAGGGGAAAAAACATCTCTAGCTGAAGTTTTTTATGCTCAAACCTTCTATTTGGTTTCTCTTAGGTCACATCAAGCTCAGACTCCACTCCACGTTGCACCCTGCAGGGTTGGGAGTGAGCAAAGTGGTGCTCAAGGGATGGTCTCTCAGTCCCCACAGCTGGGGCAATGGCACTTCAGCTGTGCTGGACACCTCTCATTTCACCATCAAAAGCAGCAGAATAAAGTTCAAACCAGCTTCAGCCCTGTGCCCCCAAGGAACAGAGATTCCATTTCCAAAGCACTGTTTCTACCAAGTCATTTCATTCTTCCCAGCACAGAAACCTTCAACTGAGCATTGAACTTTTTCCTTCCAGTAAACCTCAATGTACTGAAATTCAATCCATATGGACTGCAATGTAAGTCATTTTAAATCACTAACAATAAAATTTCATAGTTATCTCAATGCACATTTTTCACACAAATTGTTTTAATCCTCACTGTAATAATTAAAGACTGAAACAATTACATCAGCAGTTCCCCCATCACACCCTGTTCTGAGATATTCAGCAGCCTGAGGTTGTTGATCTGGACTATCAGTACAGCAGCTACTGGGCCCTGTACCTCAGATATTGAGCAGCACTTGCTGTGCCTTATCCCATTATGCAGGCCAGAGATTAAGGAATGTACAGCATTAATGACTCCAAATCACTAATTAGCTTGGTTACTTCAACAAATACTACTTCAATTATCATTGTCACCACAGTTACAAAAGTACCTTGATTAAGTTTTATAAATTAGAATATTAAACAAAACAAATTTTTGATAATATGATGGCCTCTCAGAAGTAAGGAAATGTTTTAAAAGGGTATACAAAACATAGTTTTGAAGGAAGCTGTTCCTGGTAAATGAACAGACATGAACAGCAAATATTCCTGTAGTTACTTGAGCCATATTCCTATCTCTCAGCTAAATTTAAGGAGGCAGCTATGAAGATCTGGGAGTGTCATATTCATTTAAAACAAATCTGTTTCTAAAAAGAGTTATTAGGGACAGGCAATAACAAAGAGGGTATCTGTTCCAGTCTCAATTTGCAAGTATCTTTTTGCAAATAAGTAAAAAAAAGCAGCCATCCCCTTCCTTTTCATGTGTTTGAAAGCTGTAATTTAGACCTTCTAAAGATGCTTCTACAGTCACTCCAGTTTCTCCAACTCAGATTATCTTTATTTTCAGAAACTTGAATGTAATTTAATTATCGTTAACAGTATTTTCAATTTAACATAGTTCCTTTTTGATCCTAAGTAATGAGACACAGTTATTTCCTCCTAAGTAATCTATAATGGCTTCTCAAGTGTTCTTCAATCTTTTCCTATCAGTACTAAAGGGGACTGACATCTCTGTTCCCTCCTCAGTGCTGCAATATCTGATAACCCCTATGATAAAATGCTACCAGTTCCATGCTGGTTTACAAGCAAACTTCTCAAAACTGGGATTTTTACCTTGTCAAATCCCAAAATAAGGTCTCTGATACCAAACAAGCATCAGATACTAAGGATTGTAAATATTCAGGATAACTTCATAACATGAAATAAAAGTTAAGAACAATAATGTTTTTCCTATTTTCCACATAAACTTTACTTCCTCCAAGCAGTCATTGCCAAATAAATCACTTTTTATTGGTCTGTGACTTTTTCCCCCCCTCTATCACAGTATACCCCAAGATTCACATTCTACATGACTGTGTGTTGCCCAAGACATTTCTGGGTACTCCATCCTCAGGACAACTTTCCCTTCTTCCTAAGTTATGGACTAAACACTACTTACTCTTCTCCAGACTATGTTGGGAATATATTTTTGGGCATACCACTGTTTTTCTACAGTCAACAATTACTACTGGGAAAGCAGTAAATAATTTCTTTGAAAACACATCAACTCCCCAGACATTATATTGATCTGTTTTCTTAATCTTATTTACATGTTTGTATTTCCAACAACTGCTGGTTCTTCTGTCAGACATGGTAGGCACTCTGGTTGCCTTTTGATGTCTTGTTTAACAGTGATGGCCTCTGACTTGTACTAATTACAGCTCTTGTTCCAAATCCATGGAGGTTCTAGAAAGCATATTGACAGATCCCATTTTCAGACCTGCCTGACTCATAGTTCATAACTATTGTCTTGACATGGATGATTGCTGCTTAATGAAAGCACCTTGCAGTTAGGAACTCATAAAATCTCACAAAAATCAGATTAATATTCCTAAACGACTAAATAATTTGAAAGTGAAGGTCCTGTTTTGCTTTGCTCTCTGAAAGTATTTTTTCCATAGACAACTTTTACCTCTATGACCAAAGTAACCTCTTTATTTTTTTCTCTGTATTTCTTCACGTATTTGACAGTAGTCCTAAAGACCTTTACTCAAACAAGTCTATCCATGAGCATTGTAAAGCAACTGCAGCTCTATGTGTCAGGCTAAACAGCTTCCATTTTATTTTACACCAATCTGATTTGCCACAGGTTATTACAGAAACAGCCCCAAAGCCTTGCTGTGCTTAGGGTGTTTTCTGGACTGTGCAAACCTCAAGTACTCAAAATCTGACCACACTTCCCCCAGAGCTCCATTCCTGACTCCCTCAGGGCACTCCATGAGCAGCTGAGACAACACAAATGAAATGTGCCATTCATGGCCCCTTCAATGAGACTCATGACATCCTCTATGACAAAGCTTCTAAATATTACCTATAGGACTGATAGTAGATAATGAAAAATCCCCACTCACCTTCTGGGTGTTTGGTTGGAGATTGGTTTTTTTGTTGGTTGGGGGTTTATTGCGTTTCTTTTTTTTTTGTTTGTTTGTTTAATTTTAGACTTTTATGCCTTTTCCTTGAATTATTTTAAACACACAGTGAGTTTTTCACTGAATTTTCTAAACTGGCTCCCAGACTCTGTTCTTTGCAGTTTGCACACACTCTGATCACAGCTGGTCCTCATTTCCCATTTAGTCACCTTAGCACATTTAGTCACATTCGTAACAGTTGTGCAACAAGACACTGCCAAGGAACTTTACTTCATGTAAATATTTAACAAATTTCCTAAGAAGTGATGGTAACACTTCAGAACACAATTCAAGTCTATTTTCATGAAGAGACAAGGCTCTCTATTCAAAAATCTAGCAAGATTACTGCACAGTTGAAAATTCCAGAATAACAGAAATACATTGTTTTGCCTTTTGCACTAACTCAAACATAGGAAATAATGTAAAAAGCTAAAGTAAATATGCTATGATCTATCAGAATTAGCTGTAGTGATTACTAGGAAATTAAACAAATACTAAGTAATTAAAAGCTGCAGTTTCCTCCTTCACAACACACAGTATTAAAAATAAATGACAATATTGTAAATTTAAAAGTCTAATCTACTTAAACTGACAAAGACAGGAAAATAGCCCTTATACAAGAAAATTTCCATAAAACTCACTGGGAAGGTTTGAGCATTTCAAAACCAGCACCTGGGCCAAAGGAGAAAGAAAACCAGTGATTCCTACTTGGAAGATTAATGCACAAAGAAGATACTCTTAATTAGGCATCTAAACTCTTCTTGCTGCATTTATGATTCTCAGCAGCACTGTGGGAGATGGAATTCAGAGAGAGAAAGGTGGCATGACAGAGTGTGTGTGAGTTAGAGTTTTCTATTATTACAGTTGTAAAAAACTCGGGCTGTATCAGAACTAAGAGCTCACTGACTCTCCTGGAGATTCCTCCCTGCAGCACAACAACACAAGGCAGGGATGTGGAGGTGAACAACCCTCCAGAAGAGTTCACTGTGGGCTGGTCATGTTCCTGTTGGCTCCAACAGCATTAGCATTCAGCTAAATAGCTTCAGCATAGCTGAGGTCAGGCACTTTAAGAAAATCCAGCTTTAAGGGGTACTTTTGACACATTTTTCCAAAGAGCAGCTTCTGCTTTGACATACATCTTGGGAGAAAAACACTTCAGTTTACACTTCATGATGGCCCTGCGCCGGTACAGAGCAGAATCTAGGAAATTGTTTTCAACACAGCAGCAGGCTGCTTACACTTTGACAATTCCTCTTCAAAGATTTCCTTTCACAAAGCATGTCATAAAACACATACAGCCAGTGCACATTTCTCAAGCTCAGTAACTGAGAGCTGAGGTAAATCCCCCGGCAGAATGTCATTACAAGTTATTATGTTGTAGGTGCTTTATTTTTGGAGAGCTGTGCTTGACTGAAACAAAGCTGAAAGCAATCAGGAACCCACAGAGTACAGCACAGCCTGAGTGCCTCCCTGGGTCACCGGCGAACTTCAGCAACCTCAGGTTGCTCTGACCTACATTTTGATTCAAGAGGCTCCAGGCAGTAAGCAGGAAGCAGAAAATTTGGAGGGAATACAGCACACTCCGGCCAATCCTTCCCTCAGCATCCCACCAGTGTGCAGGCACACACTCTGAACACAGTCAGGACTAGTTATGCATGCAGTAACTAATTTTCCATTGAAGTTCTACCTGTGCTTGTGATGGTATTTCTTCCTAGAAGGATTTACCTGGAGTTACTCAGTTCACTGCTCACCTTTCTTTTTTAAAAGGATGTTTTAAACTAGAGCAAAACAGCTGTTTGCTATGTTTATTTTGTAATAGTCTGCTCTTTCTTTTGTATTTTACTGAAAGTAACAAATTGGGGGAAAAGAACAAAACTCTGCCAGACAGATCCAACCATGCTTTTGTCCCTTTGAAATCCCCCTCAATCAAGAATGCAGAGTTAGCTTGTCAGAGTGCAGGGGGAAGGACTAGTATTTATATGCAAGCTTCTCCACAGTGGAAGTAAATTTATCCAAAGACTCTGCTATTTGGCTAAAAGAGATTTATTTGCACATAATGATTGGATGAGGTCCATAAAATTTAATATAAAGTTCCTCTGAGATAGGAAATTTCACAACCCCATTATTATAGTTCCTATCGATATTCTTAACTGACTTTGCCCATCGTTGCTCTGCTGTCCCCCTGCCCTGACTGTTGCCTGACTGCTTTTCTACTGTTAAGAACATTCTTTTTTGCTGGATTTTATCATTTGGCTATTGTCCACCTCCTGCTCATTAGCTCTCTTCCATGTTTGCTTGGCCTGCATTCGTGTTATACACATCTATAAATACACATCAGGTGGCAACTGCACTGCAGCAGGTTGGCATTTGTTTCCCTCTCCACTTGCTGTCATGTCCTTTAACACAAATAGCACTGGTAACCACAGGCCAATGTATCAAATAATAACCTGACTTTCAGGCTTAAGAAAAGTAGTTAAGAAAAAAACAAGTATGATAAGGTGCTGTACAACTAAACCTGTATGCCATATTTACTCCTGAATTTACTTGTTTATTCTACAACTAAGTGTCTATGATACTTGAACTGCAAAACGTAGTATAGGCTCCCATAATAATATGTAATAAAATATACAGCATTTCTATAAGAAAATTCTCTTAAATAATAAGCATGCACTGGAATAAAATAAAAAAAATAGAGCTCAATTTGCACTTACCAACTTTTAAACATTTGACTATTTCAGCACAGCAAGCAAAACCAGTTTCTCTCCCTTGTTTGAAAGATTTGCATATGCACTGTTTTCTCAAAGTCCACATTTTCACAATTAGATTTCCAGCATAAATTGGAGAACTGGTATAATGTTCATACAGCACAGACATATACTCTGCTGTGGGGCCCAAAGAACTGGTTTTTTCTCTCAATCAGAGCAGCCTAGTAGGAAAGGTTATTGTCAAATGCACACAATTATATCACAGCTAGATGCTGATTGATTGATATGCATGACATATAATGCCTCCTTAATTTTTACCTCCTCCATAAAATGTTGCAGACTCCTGTGTTCATCTTAGGAGCACTATCCAAAATGATTTATACCACATCCTATTGCATGGAAGGTTTATTTCATTCATTCATTAATGAAAGTGGAAACTGCATCCAGTTTTCACCACTAATAAAACAGGATTTTTCTTGACTTCCAGGTCAGTATATGTACTTGCTTTAGAACTCAAGTTGTCTCCAAAAATTTTTCTCTGCAATTCTGTTAATTCTAGGCTTATCTGAAGAGGGTAAACCCTGCCAACGGAGTGGTCACTAGCCCTTCAGCAGAGCACATTACTTGCTTTAAAATAACTTTTGGCAGTGCTACCCAACCTGCACACCTGCAATGCACAGTCCTGCAGCTGTCCCAAAGCTCACAGACACTGCACACACAGCATGCTCTGAGGGTAACTGGAGAGTGTACAATCACTTGTAAGTACACATGTACACACATTTTCCCCTATTAGGGCTCCCTTTTTGCCATGCTAATCCCAATGGCTTTCACAGGCTTCTGCCACTTCACAGTGATCACTGGTGGGAAACATCTATAGATCATTGGGATGCTGAGTGACAGAACACAAAAACTGATGCCATCTAAATGACTCTACACCCTCCCCTCTGTTCAGACCTGAGCCAGCTCTCCACAGTGGAGCAGCAGCTTCTTCTCTGCTCATCAGCTGAAAGCCACAGCCACCCAGAGCTCCCAGCTGCTTTTGAGAATGCCAAAACCTGCTTTGCCTTCTGCAAACACTGAGGATGTGAGCCAGCAATGGCAACCCTCAAATACAAAACTGGTATAAGCAACAATGAAATCTGCCTCGATTTCCCTCTGTTCTGTTGAAAGGATATCAGGGTCTGCTCTGCAAAGTTTCAAGTCCTCCAGTTCTTAAGGTATTGTTAGACATATAAATTGGATCATTAGGGGGAAAGGGGAAAAGGGAAAAGGGAAAAGGGAAAAGGGAAAAGGGAAAAGGGAAAAGGGAA
>JAWWEV010000169.1:540856-565237 GCA_035583235.1 Hafferia zeledoni | reverse complement strand
GGAAAAGGGAAAAGGGAAAAGGGAAAAGGGAAAAGGGAAAAGGGAAAAGGGAAAAGGGAATTTTCTTCAAGTGCAAAAAATGTACAGCCTGTTCTGTACAGCCATGTACAACACTTTTAGGGACCCTCCTGGCCTTTCTAAACTGGTAATTTCCCGTAATTCATGAATTTGAGTAATATCACATGATTTTACCAATAAGCAATAAAAGTAAAGTCATGTTAAAAATATTTCAAACCTCAGTACCCCACTGCACTATCAGAGGGGTCTGAAATTTGCCATTAGTAAGCCAGTTACAGCAGAGTGACTGCACAGCTGCAGAAGGGCAGAAATTCCCAGCTACCATGAACCAAGCCAGCAAAGGCACCAGTCAGCACAGCTGCATCTAAACTAGGAGGCTGCTGTTGGCATGCGGTTTGTTCTTAATTCTTCAGGGATGTTACTATGGGAACTTTTGTAGTGGGAGTTCCTTATATCTGATGCATATTTCAGAAAGGCAAAGCAGGAACAAAGCAAAGAAACTGAGAGGAATGACAGGAAACCCTATCAGCACATTGTGTCCCATTTATGGTCCTACTGGAGAATCCCAACAGAGACGAGGCACTTCTTATAGGCAGTAACCAGGCAAGATTAACAGCACTTCAGTGACTTATGACAGGCTTTATGTCCTTAACTATTTAACAACTCAACTGAATCTTTTTACAAGAAAATATACTAGAGCTTTACCCAACTTCAGCTAGTCAAAATATTTGCAAATGCTTCTGAAATGCAACTTAGATATGCATTTTGATACAGCTCTAAGTCAACCCAGCTAAAAATTAAACAATAAAAAGGTATATGCTTGGCAAAAAAGTCCACTGCTCTACTCCAAATACACAAGAACTGCTGCCTTGCTACCAGAGAGAACATGGTAGCAACAATGACCCAGATTTGATTGCCCCACAGAGAGAGACATAAAACTAAACGGAGAAATCTGTGTAAAGATTAATATGCAGACTGACTGCTCCTGCTTTCACGTACACAATAAAACCTCTGTAGGCAGTAGCACAACCTCCAAGTTTTCACAAAATATTTCAGTACAGTGGGAGCTAGGATAATTGACTCAGTTATGGAGTCTTCCTTGCCTGAAACACAGCAATATTACTGGAATCACCATTTGTCTCAGAATAATGAAATGATACTGGGAGGAACCAACAGAACATGTTTAGCATATGAGAGGTTGTAGTCAATATTAATTATTTTTCCACTATTAATGCTGGCAAAAAACAGTGCTCAGCCTCTTTTCCTCTCCAGCGTGTTTCTGTTTCAATATACGTATCAATATTAATTTCCCCTGCAGAGTTACTGTCATACGTAATGAACAAACACATGCTATGTGACATGTCTTTTTATGACCTTGATTTTTACATTCTCTCTAATTAATCCAGATCACTAATAATGTATTTTAAAGTGATCCCAATTAAATAGACATGTGCTGTAAGACTGCAAAAAGTTAATATAATGCACGAACTCACATACCATGTATATGTTCCTGTTCCCTGCCACAAAAGAGCTGTCCAGGTTCTCCTTTCAAATTTTCATTAAAAAAAAAAAAAACCCTCAAAAACTAAATACTGAAGTTTCACAAGGTACTATTACAGTCCTAGAAAGAAAGCAAATACAGCCCACCTGTACAGCCCATCTTAGTTTCACTCTAAACAGAGTATTTAATTTATGGTAAGTTGATTCATGCATTCTGAAAATGTCATCTTCAAGACATGTATGTTTTAGACCAGCCAAGCACACTGACAGTACTTCATAAAAATTTCATCCAAGAACCCCTAAATTATAATCCTCAATATTATTAAACTTAGAAGATGAATCACAAATTAATTTCAGATACTTCTTTTCTACTCATAATGTCAATTTGGTATTGAATCTCAGCTGGATCATTCCTCGTTTCTGTAAGCCATCACATCACTCAACACACTTCAAGGAAGCTGTTAACACACCTGAGAGTACAATGCCTTCCAAAACAACAAAGACAGACTAATCCTGGATTCACTGCTCGTGCCTGTGTTTGCAAATAACGTGGCCTAGCAGAAGATTTACAACCTTAAAGTGATGCACAGAACTGATTAGAGAGCATTTTTACTTCAGATTAGCCCTTCTCTCATTCCATGGTCTGAATGTTCAGCTGAGGGTGAAGCGTATTAAGGGCATGTCTGGAATCCATCCTGAAGTTCAGTCTAACTCAAAAGGAACTGTTTGTGTCTCTACAAACACTTCAGGATGTGAGCCAAAGCTCAGTAAGTGCTGATGATCTGCTTCAAAAGCACACTTCTGAATCAAAGTAAAGCACAAAAAGATACGTGCCCATTGAAGTCAATGGGATCTTTGTAATTCCTTTCAGCAAGATAAAACTTAGTTGATTCTTCCCTCCCTTTGTTGTTTTTTTCCTCTGATCTTTCAATTTAGGTTTAGTAAGAGGTGAAGAGTAAAAAAGAATTGATAAATAGAGTGGAAGAATAGTGTGTTAAATAAAGGGAAATTTTGCTGGTGTGTTTATTTAGACCACTTTAATATACTCTGACTTTTCTCACTGTCACAATGTCGACCTCAGAACCAAAGCAATGGGACAAAGCTGGGGATATTTCCATAGCTGTACTCAGCAGCTCACTTGAGGGTCATATTGCTGTGTCCAAGCTGATTACTCCTGAATGCAATGGGGTTCTCCAGAGGCTGAACAGCCTGCTCACATTCAG
This sequence comes from Hafferia zeledoni, assembly GCA_035583235.1. Classification (NCBI taxonomy): domain Eukaryota; kingdom Metazoa; phylum Chordata; class Aves; order Passeriformes; family Thamnophilidae; genus Hafferia; species Hafferia zeledoni. The sequence continues at coordinate 562,496 of JAWWEV010000169.1, read as the reverse complement.
CTAGTTGTACTTGTGGGCACTACAGAAAATGTCTATGAGGGCAAAGGTAACATATATAAACCCGTCCGCTCTTTAGGATCCTTTGGGCCCAAGTGCTTTCCTCAAAGATGCCTCCCCTCTCTCCTGCTGATTTAGAAGGGAAATAAACCCAAGTGCAGGTCAGGTACCAGCACACTAAAGTGCCCTGAATGAACATAAAAATCTAGTTATTGTACAAGAGGCTGTTTAAAGACATCACATCCAGAAATGAAAAAGGTTTTTATTTTGTATTATGCCTCTCCATAATCTCCTGTAGAAGAACCTGCTTTATAAATTACTTATCTTTCTTTTTCTTTCAAACTGCTAAAGCCATTCATCTTGTGATTTATCATTTACGTAGAAATGATTAGGTGATTATGCATACTTATTGTCTACTGCAGAGATAACACATGAAATCCAAACATATATTATAAAGATGGTGTGTATGACATCAAACTAAGACTTAATAAGCCCTTAATATAGCCATAAAGCAAGCAACAGACTATAAACACAAACCCAATCTTTCAGCATAGTAGCTCCCAATATATCTTTTCCATGAGTTAGATACCACCCCTCTCATATGCTTTACTCAAGTCCTAGAACTGCTACCACTTCTTCCAGAGAGAAGGATAAATCCAGCACATCTATCCTTTCAGAGAATGTACAAACTGAACTTCTAGCCACCAGCAGCTTTGGAAGAAAAAAATAATGGGAGCTGCTTTATTTTTGCCCTGGTCTTTAATGAAAGTGTCATGACTTCATGATGTTGTAGTGTGCATGGCCTTTCTGCCAATTCTGCTCCCTAGGATAATGCTCACGCAGCCTTGGAAACTAGCAAGATCTTGTTTTGAATAAATAACAGATTTGTTTCTAAAGAAAGAGGAACCTCTAGCAGCAAAAGGACCATGCCTAGCAAAACTTTCCACAAGAGTAAATGTTATAATGAAACAGACTACAGAAAGTATACATCAAATGCTTCCAGTTTGCGGGGGTAAGTAAATGAAGCCAGCAAAATCACAAATTCAGTAGCTTCTCCTCAGCTCTTCTCTAAGATGCTGAGCTGCCTACTTAGTTCAGTCACCTCCCCATCCAACTGTTGAATAGAAACATTTCTTGAAGTTTAGTTGGCTGATCACCTTTTCAGAACCACTTACCCATATGAAGCTCTTCTCAGTGCGGTCCTTGTATCACTGAGAAAGGATAAGGCTTCAAGCAGAAACAATGCTTGCTATGAGAACAGCCAGACCTGGTGCAGACAGCACTTGATCACCATCTTCCCTTCCTAATCAGGGTGGGCCTGAAAGCAGAGGGAAAAAAAGTGGTGTTTAAAATCCTAATCCAAAGAGCAGAGGAGTCACATGCACTGTGTGGTGTCTCTCTGCAGTCTGACACAGGAATCCCTGGACCCTTGGCTTGGGGCAGCTCTCACCTCCCCTTCTGAATGAAAAAAGAAATAAACCTTTAAATCTGGACTCTCCTCTCTGTTACTGTTCACCAATGAAGGATATTTTTTGCCCTCCATACAACGTGCCCGTGCTGTTCCTGCTCATTGCTGCTGCTTACCGAGCCTGAGGAGAAGTCCTCTGTTTGAAGCCTCCCTCAGCTGTGCCACCCAGGGGCTCTGCCCCTGCCCACAGGGTCTCTCCACACAGCTGTTTCCAACTGGCTGCTTGGCCACAGCTGAAGCTCGTTAGGTGCTGATTGGAGAGCAAGGTCTTGATTATGTTCACCTGGCCACAATTACTGGGGGTCCTCTGCAAAGTGCATGGAAGGTCTGTGAACTAACGAGCCAAGATCTGCTAACATATTCTGCCGTTTCTTATTAGTGCAAAATCAGATGAGATTTTGGCCTCACCCCCATGGCAGGCTGCAATTAGACTCCATTTCCTCTTTTCAGTCCTTGAACATATCACTGTCATACAAACCACTCTTTTAGGAGCACCTGGGAGTCTAGGACCTTGCTGGCAACAATAGATGCACAACTCATTCTGTGATGTTCCCAGAGCAGCCTTCTCACAATGATTAACAAAGTCCCCACCGTATAAAGCATCTCTTCTCTGGTTCTCATTTAATAAATAGGTGCACCTGTGCCAAGGCTTTCCTGGGCAAAACTTAAAACCAGCTGAATATTCTATGATATGCAATTGTGCTCTACATTAAATATTTCAGCAAATTTGTACCACTTAACTACAGCATTGCCATGAGAACCTTTAAAAATCCAGTTGGGAATTGTAAAATCTCTTTACAGTTTAAGATAGACTTTTAGGGCAGCTCAAAAGTTGCTTTATTTCAATTTCCTTAAATTTCATAATATGAACTGGCATTCTTCTAATATTTGACACAGGAAAGATTCACTGAGACTGCTGAGTTCTAAGGATGCAAACCACATATTGCAATACTTTTTTCCTATTCATAATTATGATAAGTATCTTCTTTAAATTATTCTAATATATGCATGTACTTTATTACAGATTGTTCTTTTTGAAAAAGTTATTGAGACAGCATAGAGAGTTTTAGGTTTTCTAAAAGCATCAGAACTCTGTAGTCCTCATCCAACTGAGACTGATTGCTGAGAATTGGTTAATGATGTTTACAGGAATATTTGAACAACTCTGCTCCAGATTACACACCAGCTCCCAGGCACCATGTGCTTCTAACAGCTCCTTCCAGACTGCCTGTGGCAGGTGGGATTTTTCATGTTTTCAGGAAGAGGGGAAGAGTTAGCAGCACTCCTAAGACTATCAAGGACTCTCACATCTCAAGACTTTTTAAGACACTCACGATTTGAAGAGCCCTTTGGAAGGAGAGTTGAATAGTCACAAGGTCTTCAGTTAGAGATGCTCACAGGACGTGGCACTTGCAGAGTATACCTGGGGTACTAGGGCCTCCCTGAACAAGGCAGCATGAGTGGCACCTTACACAGCACCACACAACACTGATGTTTTCATCCCAGTGCCACTCTCCTAGGGCTGGCAGGTGATGTACGAGGCATCTTGAGTCCCACCTGCCTCTTACTTCCATGTTTGGGCAATTCCACAAAAGAGGACCTTCCTTCTGCTTGGATGAACAGCTTGTAGTGATAGTAAAAATAGAAACTTTACTTACAGCATCTCAGAACGCCCAAATAATCTCAGAGAAGTCCTGGAGAATTAGATAAGGGATACAACTTAAACAAAGCTCTGGGTACCCAAACAAGATAAAGAATAAACATCATGGTTTTTGGTGATTAAACACAGTGACATTGCACCTGCTCAAGAACTGAGGTCAAGACAACAAAGACGACCTGAAAGAACTGAAAAAGGACTTCCAATAGGGGTGTGACTATGTAAAGCAAACCAATGAATATGTATTAAGTAAGCAAGAACATCTAATCAATATGTAAACAGCATGTAATAAAAAGCCCTGTCCGCCTGTCATTTGGCACATTCGGTTAGAGGAGCCATCCTCTGATCACCCAGCCTGCTGAATAAAGAAGAATGCCCTTTCTAACACCTACAAATTGGTGTGAAGAAGTTTGTATCTGCCACTTTTCAGTATCTGAAGTGCAGAATTCAAAGCAGACTTGAGCCCTGAGTGCATCCAACCACTCGGCACTACCTGGGAACTTCTGACACACGGACATTTTCAGCTGAAACTTTAATGCTCCCAGACTGTTGTATTCACTACAGAACTTACTTAAACCTTCTTCTACTTGAGAAAAATTGAGCAAACCATGATCAACATTTTGCACATAGCAATATATATATCTTTTAAACAGAATCTGATTATAAACAATTTTAAATAATTAATACAAATGGTCTGATCTAGAAAACATCTAAATACCCTATAAAGCCACAGTTAGAAAACTTCCTGTCAAAACTAACTTTTTGGAGCACTAAGAATTCTAGTAAGACAAAAATAATCATTAAATTATTATTTTGGGTGTTGCCACCCTAACTATAGTGAGTGAAGTGCTTTAAGAAACACCTCAGAAAAGCTGAGGATGGCAGAGCAACACTCCATAGAATCAAAAGAGAAAAGATGGTTATTAAAATCTCCTTTCTCCTTCCTGACTTGTTTTATGCAGAATTCTTTGAAGCATGCTCCCAAAGATGTAATTTTTTTTTCCCTGGGAATGCTTGTGCTGCTATGATTTATTTCCACTATCAGAATAGTATCAATGGATTAGTAACAGCAGCCTAAAGAATCATAACACCTTGAAACAACAGGAGGAAGTCACTAGAAAAAAAAAATTATTGAGTGGCATGATATGTTTTTAAGATTACAATTCCTCCAGGAAGGTGTGAGTCTTATGTTTACAGGGAAACCCATCTTTGCAGAACACTGAATTCCCCATCAAGCAATTCCAGTAGTGACCACAATCTACAGGGAGAGATTTCAGAGGTCCTAATATACAAATAACTTATTTCTTCTGCCTTTAAATTCAAAGGATTCAAAGCAGCTTTCTCCTGGACAACTTCAGATACCTTCATACAGATTTCACACCAACTTCTGTGACTGTGAACTCTCAGAGAGCTCAGAGAGAAGGTAGAAAATGTAAACCCAGCACCATTAAAAGGGCAGTTGTGTCTATTCAATGAACTTGTACCTATCACTTAATTTTACTTTTTCCCCAGGTGTGATACAAAATTATTTATTATCATATCAAACCAGCTGCATCAATAACTTTGAGAGGGGGGGAGTTTTCTTGGGTTTTTATTTGTTTCTTTTTGTTCATTTCTTAAATTCAGCAACCTTCTATTTCAGATGGGAGAAAAATGAAAGCTTAAATGTTTTAGGACAAACAAAACCAAAACAAAGCAGAAATAATGAAATGTTTTCTCATGAATAAATGTACTTATTTCCTTTGTTCTAAAAACCCAGAAGTTTTGTGGAAAATAAACAATGTAAAAATCATAAGAATGATACTTATATTACTTTATTAGAATGAAGAAACTAACTGCAGAGAAATCAAAATTTCAGAGTATATTAAGAAACCAACCTCTGATGTATTATTCCTGCTGTACTTGTCAAATAGGATGTTGTTAAAAATAGGATAAATCATCTTTATTGTAGTCCTGGATTCTTCAGCTACTGCAATGATTCCATGCTTTGCTGAGTATAATATGATATATAGTATAACTCAGCAGAGAGCCTATTGCTCTGCTTACTGAGTAATCAGCACATAATAACTTTAAGTAAAGGAATGAAATCTAACTGGCAGACTTTTTATCCTCTCAGTTCCTACCTTCTGTTTCAAAAGGCTGAAGGCATTTTAAGAACAACTCCATGTATTCAGCCAGTGCTGAACACCTAACACAGGACTAGAAGGTGTGAGAGGATGATTTTTCTAATATCACACTAAAACAAGTAAGGAAGTACAGGGGAGAACACAGCCAGACTAACCAGTGTTACTCCTGAGGTATTCCAAGTGATCCTTGACCAGCACCACCAGAGCAGTAAAACACTGTCAGCACTGGGGCTACAGGTGCAATAAGCCATTTTATCTCCCAGTCTTTAAGTGTTTCCCTGTTTGAGAATATATCCTGATCAGCATAAAAGCAAAATTATATTAAGAATACATGATCCAAACTATAGCAACTGCTGCTTATTCTCCTAATTATCCCAAAGATCACTGCTTATTCCTTAGGAGTGTCTTGGGTTGAGCTGGCAGAATGTCAACTGCCCAACACAAAAAGAAAGGGTTCCCCCCATAACCAACCAAGGGAAAAGGAGGGAGAGAAAAAAATCCAAAACCTGAAGTAGCAAGCTTCTTATATTACACAAAAGAAAGACAATTAAAACCAGAATATAACACATAATATATACAAATGTGAGAAAAAGAAAACCAGACTAACAACAATAACTACCGAGTCACCCAACCAAATAATACAGATTCCAACCACCCAAACCCCACAAAACCTCCCACAAACTCTTCCAGAGAAAACTCCCAGAAAGAGAGGAGAAAATTAACAAGAAAATTTCCCCTCCCTGGATAACACAGCGGGGATGGCGGCAAGGCCTGATCTCGGCAGGGCTGGGCAGGGCAGGGCAGGGCAGGGCGGCCTCACCGGCCTGAGGAAAAACCCAAAGAGAGAGAAGCTCCTCCTCTTTCTCTTTTTATATCTCTTGACACTTCTTGATGATGTCAGATGATATGAAATACCTCTTTGGTTGCTTAAGTCAGGGGATGCTTGTCCCTTCTGATCTACATCACATCCTTTGGGCCTGCTAAATTTAGGCCTAACTGAGGCCTAAAGCCAAAACTACCACAAGGAGAAATGCAGTTTTGACAAACCTCTGCATTTTGCAAATGCCTTTTCCTTACATTCACCCCTGGGCCCTGGTACAGGGCCATAGTGGAAGAGCATCACCCAAACCTGTGGTGAGAGAACAGCCATGACAGGAAGACTTTTCAGACCATCAGTAATTACCTGGACCTCTTGGAAAAACTACCAAACAACCACACCGAGTCTACCAGACACACAAATGGGACCTGTTTATGCAACCCTTATATTCCCTAATTTGAAAATTTCTCAAAACACACACAAACACATTTCTTTGTAACAACTGAAAAATCGGTAAATGTCCCTGAAACAGACTTACATATTTACAATTCAAAGTACCCTCATTCAATGATTGTGTAACAGTAACAGCTCACATAAGCAATCCAATCCCATTTGTTTTATAACAGCTTATGTACCCTGAAACAGGGAAGCCTGTACAGAAGTTTTTCAAAGTTATATTCAGCAAATAACATAGTCAGGTGTGTTTTTAAGGTGGGGGAAAACGAGAAATATCTGAACTGCTTCAACAGGACTCAAAAAGTGGAGGGGTATCATTTGAATTATACCCCAAAGTCCAATTTCTGTTCAGGGGTAAAGCACAGTTTTTCTTAATTTACAATTACAATATATGGTATCTTCTCAAGTTTAAATTATAAGGAATGTGACAAAGGGTTGTAGTATTTGGCAAACTATTTACCTGAGCTGTAATAGGTAATATTGAAGGACAAGAAACACTTGTATGCACAACAAAGGCGTAGCAATCATCAAAATAATAATTAAAACTTTCAATGCTTTATTCGCTGCCATTAATAATGTCTGCGCAGAAATACAAAGCTGACTATTTTTTTTCTATTAACTGATGCAATTCCTTTCTATTTATTTCCATTGCCATCAAAGAAGAAGCTTTTCCTAATATCCAATCTAAACCTCCCCTGACACAACTTCAGGCCAGTCCCTTGGGTCCTGTCACTGGTCACAAGAGTCAAGAGATCAGTACCTACTGCTCTGCTTCCCCCCAGGAGGATGTGGAAGACCACAATGAGGTCTCCCCTCAGTCTCCTTTTTCAGACTGAACAAACCAAGTGACCTCAGCTGCTCCTCATAAGACCTTTCACCATCTTTACTGCCCTCCTTTGGATGCTCTCTAATAGCTAAATGTCTTAATTGCAGTGCCCCAAGCTGCACACAAGGAGAGGGCTCAAGGAGAGGCTGCACCAGGGCAGAGTGGAACAGGACATCCCTTCTCTTGATCAACTGGTGATGCTGTGTCTGATGCCCCCCCAGAACAACATGGGAAACAGTGACATGGCCATCCTTTGAATGGAACTTCTTCCTTCAGCAGACACCTGCCAAGAACAGTGATCCATGTTCTCCTTAGCTACAAAGCAAAGCTAATAAAAAACAAATAATGAACCCTCCCACTTCTCTTTCAGAAAACTAAGCAAACCACGACCAACATTTTGCACATAGCAATACATGTATTCAACAGAATCTGATTCCAAACAATTTAAAATGATTAACGTAAATCATCTGATCTGGAAAATATCCAAATAGTCTATAAAGCCTATGTTAGAAAACATCCAGACAAAAGTAACCTTTTGGAGCCCTAAGAATTCTAGAGAGACAAAAATAATTATTGTATGGGTTAAATACATTGACTGACCTTCCAGCTTCAAAATATGTGGAGCCTGCAAGACCTAGAATACTATTTAAAAGAATTCTCACATACATATACCTGTAGTTGTTTATGTCCTTTAAGCAGTGGTATAAAACTGATCTGCTATGCCAACATTACCTGTGGCAGCTGCAGGTTTTTTTCTAACCTTTCTCTTTCCCATTTGAAAACTTAACCTGTTCCATTTTAAATTTCAGCCTAAAAAGTCACAAAGAATATGGGATTTAAATAGCTTACGATCTCTTCAGTGCCTCTGACTGTTCTGTATCTCCCACAACCTCAGGCTCCTGCCAGAGCTCTAGGATACTACATATTTCTATAGGTAATGTACAGAGCACAGGGCTGGTTGAGCTATACAGCTCATAAGGGCTCCCTCTGCACCTTAGGAGAACCAAGCAGAAAAATTTCAGCATTTATCTTATTGTGTAGAATATTTAATTATACTGAGGTAATTTTGATCAAATATTGGATGATATAATCACAGAATGTGGAATTTTTAGTTGCTGATAATTCGTGAGTACAAATATCTGTAGAACAAAGACTGAAAAAGATTGATAACATTTAATACTTCTTGCTGAAAAAAATTAATCCCTAAGTCCCTGAAAGAACATGCTGGTCACAGAATATAAAACCTAAACTACCCTGCCAGCCCAAATACCCAATGAAATTCTGGCCTCACTGAAACTTTATGGCAGAGTATCTGCTGACTTGCAACAGGACACAGTTTCTCCTGTGGAGTATTGGCAGCACTCTCAGCCTATTTGCAATCAGGAATACTAATGTGTAATTCCTGCAATTTTCTGTGATAGGGCTTTAGTTGGGTGGGTACATCTGGAAACACCCCTGCCCTGCACATGTCGGTGATGATGATGGATGTCCCAGACATGTTCTCACATCACATGGTAGCTCAGTAGCCACTGATTCCATCGTCCCAGTGCCTGAATTCCTCTCTCAGCAGCTCATCCATCTCACTCATGCAATGCTCAACATGGAGCACAGGTAATTACAGCACAACTGGAGTCATAACAAAGACAGTAATGCTACCTATAGACTGTTCATGACATTATCACATCTAATTTCCTTCCAATATTTAATGACCACCAAGCACATAATAAAACTAAAAGAGAATTGCCCAGATCCCCATAAGGATTTAGAAAGGATTTAAGGGTTATAAAGGTGTTTCTGATCAAAAGAGGAAATCATTATGTTCCTCTCCCCCCTCCCCTTAAATCCAAAGGACCAGCCTGATGCCTTCAGGATTCCTCACTTCAAATGTTGCTGTCTTCCTTAAGGGCTTTGCACATGCAGTAAAGGCTCCCTGGACAGTTCTGCTTTCACCCATGCTCAGAAGTTTCAATTTCCTGAGAGCTGAGAAGTCCCCACTGATTTTATGGATGACTAAGAGAAGTCTGAAGTTTTAGGCATTAATAGACCCTGTAGCAAGGAACCGACCATCATTTTTCCTCTCTAACAAGCTGAGATGAATCTTGCCCTGTCTCAGGTTTTAACCCCAGACAAACAGAACTTAAAAAACAGATGTTTTCCTTGGCTACAGCAAAGTATGTAGAGATTCTTCTTTATTCCAAACCAGTTTTCAACTTGATGGTTCAGGCTCCCCCCAGCAGATGCCTTGACATACTGTCTCACAGAGAAAGAAAATGAAAATCCCAGTTTTCAGCCTTGCTAAATGATTAATGACTTACAAAGCGATATAAAAGAGAGTTCAACGATCACTAATTCTTCATAATTTTCATTGTTTTACAAAAGCATGGGAAAAAGCATTTTGTTTCACATCTTTAGGCTGAAAGATTCACAGCCACATCTGTCTTTGAGGGCAGAATTACTGCACTTATCAGGGACAGCTAAAACCAGCCCTGAGCCCCAGCTGCTCCCTGAGCCCCAGCTCCTGCTTTTGTGGAGATGCCCAAGCAGCTCCACTCTGAGCCTGCTCACCCTACCCAGCTTTCTGTGCAGTTCCTGAGTGCTTTGGGATTGCTTCCCTTCACAGGGAATTAAAGTGTGTGGTACAGATCCTGTGTTCCATATTCCAAGCACCTGGAGCCCAGAAGGGAGGCACTGCAGAAACCCTGACTGCCTTTTGGAGGCAATTCCATTCTCATTTACCTTTTCTTTCTGTTGAACTATTGCCCTGTGCAAATGTGCTGTGTAAACAGCTGCCATTTTCTTGTCACTCGAGACCACTATTTACCAGTTAACTTCATTATTCTCTGTGGTGGTTAAATAAACCTAATCTCCTACCCATTCTAACTTCCTATATGCATATCTTTTTTCAGAGGCTTTATCACTTCAGAAAACAATGCTGTCTACTCCCCACATCATAGAATTTTCCTGCTAACCACAGGTACAAAAACATGGAAAAATTCCTGAAGAGCAGAAAGGAATGCAAACACAAATGAAAGTTACTTTGGAAGAAGACTAAACGATTTTATGTATGTTCAACCCTGAACACACAATTATAGTGCTCTTTAGGACAAACTCAATCACCTGAGATTAGCTTAGATGATTAAAACTTGGTTGTAATAATGCCAAAGTCATGCATTCAACCCCCTATGTGGGCCATTGACTTAAGAGTTGGACTTGATGATCCTTGTGTGTCCCTTCCAGCTCAGAATAGTCTGTGAGTCTGTGATAAACAAAATAATACAGTTTTATACCTGTAAGAAAAACCAACCCAGAAGACAATTAAATCTTATTTCAAAGGTAGAATTTTGCTTCTTGTTTATATTGCATAACCACAGTGAGCTGTCTTTAAACTTTACCTCAAATAAACTGTTAGACATTATTAAAAAATTATGAAACAGCCAAGTGCTGAGGATCACATTGGAATGCTTCAACACATGCCAAGTATGTTCTCTTTGTCTCATTAGAGAAACAACCTCTGCTGTTCACAAAGTTCAGATGTTTGAGTGGTTTACAGGGAGACGGAAGAGGATATAATTTCCAGGTATCCTTTGCAGAATGAAAAAATAATTTTGTAATACTAAGTAAACAACCAAGCCATACATTAATAATGTGCTTAAGTGCCAAAAACTGTCAGTGTGCAAACAGTACAGTAGAACTGAGCAACGACAGATTTGTGAATTCTTGGGATACTTCCTAAAAGAAGGTGGAAAGTGCTCAGCGCATCATCACCTCTGATTACAAGAGGAATTACAAGACACATCCTAACAGGCTGTATTAAAATTTATAGCTTGAGCAGACTGTTTGTGATTTAAATTTTCAACACACTGAAAAGAAAACCTTGCAAACAAGCAGCTCTGCAAAATCCCCAAATGCAGGGAGTGTGCTTTGCTGCTGTGCAAAGCAGGCTGCTTGTCCTTCAGTGCCAGCTCCAGGAGCACCCCCCAGCACAGAGGGCAGGGAGGACAAAGGCAGGACTTTTAGCCTAGTTCTGACTCCATGCTCAGGTGCTCTTCTGGTTAACCGTGGGGGGAGGCAGACCCAGAACCAGCAACACGCTGAAGGATTTACACAAGCATAACTTGCACAAATACAACTTAGAAACCCCTTGATATCCATGGATTATCTTATTAGACATTTCTCACTCATCCTTTAATATTGCTTTATAGCTCCGAATCTCTCCTAGATATCTGAACCAGATTTTTACACCCTTGATGTGAAATGAACACCAATGTCAGGAAACAGCTCAAGAGGCAGGATTTAATCCTTAGCTGGAATAAACCAACACATCCCTTACCTTTAACCAAACTATAGCTATATAGACATGTTGAGACACTGTTGTAAAACACCCTCATTAGTATTTTTGAAACCAACTCCTTCTATTTATCCAGGCTATCTGGCAGCAGAAATATCAGCTGGTTGAACAACTGGGCAAGCTGAGAGTGTGAAAGATTCAGGTCAAGAAACAGGGAGGTGAGTTGAACAACTGGGCAAGCTGAGAGTGTGAAAGATTCAGGTCAAGAAACAGGGAGGTGACAGGGCTCTGGAAGTACAAAAGTCCTGGCATGAACTCTACAGGAACCTTTAGACCATGTTCTTTCCTTTTCTGGTTAGTCTTTGCATAAAGGAATTTAAATGTTCACTATGACCACAAAGTCAGTGTGATAACCATCAGACTGAAAAACCTATTGCTGTGTCCCAGTTGTGTTGCAAGTAACTCTCCACCCTCAAGGGTGTACTATACTTCAATAATTTCTTCCTATTACTTATATCTCCTCAAACCACTTTCTGTAATTTCTCCTGTCAGTTTAAAGCTGATATTTTTAAACTATCTGTAGACATTGCATTGATGTGCCATGTAACAGACCTCCAAAATACAGCATATGAATATCTGTGCTAAGCTTCATCACTTCTGGCTACATGCTGAAATGCTGCTGCTCAAGCACAGTTTCCTCTGAAGCCCAACAGGAGCTTTTCCTGTGTAAGAAATTCTTACTCAGGCCATTTGTGAATTAAAATGGCCAGTAGTAAACCTTTTAAATTCCCACTTATTATAATTGCTTGTTGCTACTAGCCCAATTGAAATCGATATGATAATAACTAATTTAATTTGTATTGAAGGAGAAACTGCCTTTCATTTATCTGTAATGAAGATATGGGGGGGACAGGAAGAGGAGGGCAGGCACAGGGGAAAGATTTCTTTGGACAGACTACATTTCTTTCCATTGAAATATTGCACACCTGTTGGTGACCACCAGCTCCCTGATCCTGCAATAACAGCCACTGCATGTTGCTTTGGCCTTGCTCAATACTCCCATCACTGTGCAGCCTTTGAAAGAGACACAAATTTTGCCTAATACACAAAGAAAATGTGAATTTACACACCAAAACTGTCAGAGCCACACTCTTATGTAGGTGACATTGCTCCAGAGGTCCTACAAGGACATGCTGCAACACAGAAGCACAGAGCAGGAAAGGATGATTCTCTTTCAGGTACCAAAGGTCCCTGAACTTCTCATGAGCCCAATGGTCCTGATACACATTTTCATGAGCAAACACCACTTTCATTGATGTCATAAAGGCCTTTGTCAAACTTAAGCATAAAAACATGTGGATGTGGCTGTAGCATCCAAGGATCTGTGTTCAAAGAGCTGAAATGCTGGTGATAATCTCAGCAGAACATCCAAAGAGCCCCTCCGAGGTTGCTGCAACCAGTGCAAATCTAAGCAGTCTCCAACACCATATAGTTTGTACAGTGAATTCTTCACCACATTACTAGATAAGGAAAATGTTCCAGTTCTGAAAAGGGAAAAATTAACCACCAGATAATCTCCAAAGGCAGCAGCTTGTTTTCAAGAGGCCCTTACCAGAATCTCTGTATTAATTGGTTTGAGGCACAAGCACCAATAACAGGTCATATTTCTATTTCAAGTAATATGCAGTAGAGAGTTCACTCTTACCGGGTTCACACCAGCAGCACTTTGCCTTTAAGACTGAAAAACATTTAAAGCACACATTTTGGGGACAACCAAAACAGTTGCTAGGGAGACAGTAAGGTAAGAAAATAGATTGCTATCATAAGGCTAATAAGTCACACTCACATTTAATTCAGAGCCCTTTCCTTTCTAACCCCAAGGGAAAAATATGTTCCTGTATAGAGTTATGAACTTTTAATAAACTTAGATCTCTCAGAACTGTTGGGATGGTTCTTTATGTTTCAAGGCATTATGAGGCACTGTCAGAGAGAAGGTGGTGAGAAGCTCTGACTGAGGACAGGCTGTGAGTCTGAACTGCACTCTGAGCCTGTCCAGCAGAGAAATTTAATTTTAGGTTTAACTTGCTTTGGAATATTTAAACTCACACCAACTGTATGAGAATATGTTATGAAACAGTGCTGGGAACCAAGATTTTCAGTGGGGTTGGGCAGAGTTAAGTGAGTAAAAAACTGGATTTTGGTTTTTGAAAAGAAAATGCCCACATTTAATTAATATTTTTAAAATTTATCTCTATTCTAGTTCATCACTAAATTAAACTGTAAGTTTTAATTATTACCAAGAAATCAGGTCAGTAAAATTCTTCTTGGAATTGCATAGAAATTCCCAAGAACCTGTTGTGTAAATATTTGCCTGTATTTCTGTATGTGAAACTAAAAATATTACATATTATTTAATTTCACTTCTTCAGTGCCTTCATACTTGTCAGTCACAAAACCATGGGTATTTATCCCATCCCCTTTCCAGCTGTCTAAATTCATTTAGTCATTCTGACATATCTGTGTCTAACATGTTCTTAAATGTCTCTAATGCTTGAGATTGTACAGTTTTTCCAGACAACCTATTTTCATGCTTTATGCTGCAAATAGTTTCTAGTAAATAATTTGATTTTTTTTCATTATTTTTTTTCAATATTTTTGCTACTTATCCAGTTAATCATGGACAAAGAAAATGTATTAAATTATAGGAAATTATGTCACAGGTTATTTATTCCAAACCTCTTCTGGTGCCTATCTCTTTGTCAGGACTTTTTGTCTTGTAATTGTCAATGCTCAACACCTTTTTTTTTGGTTAGCATTACAGACTTTACTATGATAATGTGCAGCTTCAGATTTGAAAAGTCTGCCTAAGCTTTGGGAAAAAATACCTTTTTGCTCTGTATTAGGATATATGGATTTAAGTAAAATGTCATTAGATTAAAGCAAGAAGTAATTGGCAAATTAAACTCTATGTAAGAGCTGAAAACAAGTCTAAAGAAACTTGTAAGACAATCTTTCAAAACAACTGTGCTATAATGTAATGATAGCCCTTCAATTAAATGCAATACTTGTAATTTGCATATAAAACTACATTTTCTGTCAATGCTCATAGCTCAGGTTTGGGGTTTGTTTGTTGCTTTTTTGGTTTCCCCCCCCCAGGAAAACTTTTTCTTACTAATATTTTAACTACAAATCCTCTTTTTGTTTGTGTTTTTGTTGTTGTTGTTGTTTTAAACCTGGATTTATGGCATAACCATAGTGATTGACAAACTAGTTCCATGTGGATGTGGCCACGGGAGGACTAGGATAACGTGGCACCATCATTTCCTTCCTGACACAACTGCACATCCCAAGAAATTCTGTAACATCACAGAAACAAATTTTACACTAACACAGTTGCATAATTAGTGTTCATGTTGACATAAAAAAAAATTGTATTTGTATTTCGTATTATTTGGAGTCCATCTATAACTACTCAAAATTTCTCAAAAAATGTATGGATTTTGCATAAAGCCTTTCTAAGTCATAAATCTGACCCAGAGTGACTTACTAAAAACTCAGGCAATATTACTCAGGCATTCATAAGACAGCTGAGGAAAGTAATTGCTACCTCCAACCTCACACCCCAAACATAAAAATCCTGCTGACTGTATATGAAACGCCTTCTTATTCTTACCTTGCTGAAGAGAGGTCTGAAAGAAGCCTGTCCTCTCTGCCACAGACATCTTTTCCCCATCTCCTCCAACATCCACTGCCAACATATCTCTGTTAGGACAGAACAAAGAGCAAATACACAGACTAGACAAAAAGCTCCAAAAAGTATCTGAAAGCTACAGCTGAAAAGGCAGGAAGAGTAGAAGTGTCATTAAAAACCCTCAGTGGGGCTGCCTTGAATAGTTCTCAGGAGGAAATCTGCCAAAAAGGATTCACTGTGAGGTGGGATGGAGATGGTGCAGGAGGAATGCAAAGCTGAAAGGACGCAGGCAGAGCTTCTTTATTCCCTGTACAAATTCCTTTCACAGGCTGTAATTTGTCATCCGTGGCTACCAGCACTGATCTCCGGGGCAAGGAACGGGGCAGATGAGGTTGAGTGTAGTATCAAACTGCAAACGGAGAAGGGCATACATTGTTACTGCAATTACGGACGTTTCCAGCTTTGGAGTGTTTGATTGGCAGCCTAAGTAACATTGTATGTAAAGCAGTAATCAAACGCTAAGTAGGAGTTTCGTTCAGTCATGTTTCCTAGTCTTAGTAATTAGTTACAAATCATTGCAGAAGAGTTTTTGTATCTTGTAAAGAAATTGTGTAACGCATAGCAAAGCTTTTTCAACATCTTAGGTGGCCCAAGTGACTTCTCATGACCAAGCCATAAGGTGAATATTACAGTGTTCTTCGGCCTTGGTTTTGGTTGTGCAAACGATCTGGCAAATATTTGTTAACAGCCGATACTTCACAACATTCATTCTTCACAAGCCATTGACTTTCAGGGAAAAGAACTACCTTTGTACATTCATTCGCCAATAGTATTCTGGGAAGACAGAGCCAGTACAGGCACAGCTGTAACAGTCACTGAATAAACCCCACAAATGCAGGGACCTGACAGAAACCACGTATGCAGCTAAGAAAAAAGGTTGGTTATTGGGACATTGCTAAAATGTTTCTTAAGACCCTGAGATTAGCTCAGTTGGTTAAAACTTGGCTGTAATAATGCCAAGGTGGTGGGTTCAATCCCCTGTGTGGGCCACTGACTTAGGGCTGGACTCGATGATCCTTGTGGGTCCCTTCTAACTCAGAATAGTCTGTGATTCTGTGAAAGGAAACAGAGAAGAGAGGAAGAAAATATGCAAGTCAGCAAAACCCTCTGTGTTCCAAGACCTTTTTTAATGGCTGTCAGTTCTGATCTCAGTGACCAAACAGCTGCACAGAAGGTTGATTTGGTGAATGTTTACTTCAATAGGATAATGTTTTAGCTCTATTTCACACCCAAATGTTTTACATTCATTTCTCTGAAGATTCTGATACGCCGATTTCAGGGACTCTCTGTGGTGTCTTCATGCTACAAGCTTATCTCTTGTAATTCTTAGAATATTAATTAGCAGCTGCATACACTAGTATGACTGACAGCAAGTTTGGAACTGCCAGACAGGAGTAACTGTTTTGAATTGTTTGCTTGGGCTTTACAGATCAGCTTTTATCCACTGCAATCAATTGTACACTCAATGTGATCCACAATCACTGTACAGAAAGCAGAAGTGTTTTTATTGTAATTCACTTAATTGCTCCTATATGTGAATTTTACAGGAGGCTCAGCAGGAAGAGTAGGAAGAAAAGTATTTTGCAGTCAAAACACACTTCTCTAAATACTAGTGATCCTTTAAACCATACAGGACCAATTTTCCAAATCCCTTAATCCCCTCCTCTGTACTAGGTTAGCACACGCTGATACTGTCCTGTTGTTTACAAAAATGAGCAGGGATGAATATGAGCACTAGCTCTATCCATTACAGTTCCTGGGTTGTAAAGATTTATACCCAAGCAGCACCAGTGAGAAATTCTATTATTCTACAAAGCTGAAACCAAAATAAATCATAAGCCTCAACATAAGGAAGCAGACATAATTCACAAAACTAGCTGTGTTAGGGGAATAAAATCTTGGATTTAAGATTATAATCCACAACAGATTTGTTCTACCTAATTCACAGGGGAATGCTAGACAATATATTTATGCCTTATTCTTAGAGATTCAGAGCAAGTCAGTAAGGCCTCCTTTGTGCTTTGGTTTTAAAATCACCAAAAAGAAAGGTTTTGAAATCAGACTTTAGAGGATAGTAGGTTTTCAAAACTAAGAAGATTTCAAAGATTAGTCTCTGTCTGTGCAGTCAGTAGGTCATTGTTTTGGGTTTTTTTTAGAGAAATGAAAGTCTACATCAAAACCATTCCAATGAATGCTTGTCTAACAGTTGCACCTCCATAGGTGGCCATGGCTTTGGAGAGCAGGTGGTGTATATGCTTAAAGAACAGGCGTAAAACCACAAAGCAGAGACTACAGGGAAACTGATCCCCAGGTACTTTGCAGAATGCAGAAGGATTTGAAACACAAATGAAAACAGAACTAAATACAACTGAAGTCTTGCAAGTCTGAGAAAAAAATTCAAAAAGCAGGACAGTTGCCCTAAGAAATCAGCAAGTACATCAACAAGAAAATGCTGAAAATCAGCTCAATGAAAAAGGAGATAAAAAGGGAAAGGAGTGTAGCGAGTAGTAAAAAAAATATGGCAAGGAACTGTGGCAAACATCTGATGGTGCCAATAGATCCCCTTTGTTGAATACCAGTTCCATGACATGCTTACCACATTACTGATTTCATGCTCTGCCCAACTGCAGAATCAGTGTAATTTATTATGGGGATGCTCCAACCAGCCTTTGCCATTTGCCTTTGCAAACTCCACCACTGGTTTGCAACGGATTAGTGGGTTTCAACTCTCATATTCTTAAAGAACACAGTAAATGCATGTTTAGAAAAGCTTTGAGTAGTATTTCAGAGTAAAGGGCATTGTTATTTAAAACTAGTAATTTTAAGTCAATGTTAGGTTTGATCCACTGTAATTTTTCTAAGTTATTATTAATATTTTTATGCTTTAATGCCACCATGGCTCTGACCTTTGAATGTCTCTGGGCCTTGGTACATAAGGCCACAGATGCATATTGTAGAAATTTAGTCTTTATTACACAGGTTGGAACAAATTAGATGCTCTGGACTATCACACAAATGTGCTTAAAGGAAAAAACAATAATTAAAAATAATCCAAAAAACCCAACACAAAACCTCCACAACACAAAACACCCCTCCCAAAACCAAACAACATCCAAACCCCAAAATAAATGGAGGTAAAAATAAAGAGTGAAAAATAGAACAGTGGACAAAAACATTTCAAAGAAAATGAACCCACATGTAGGGAGTTTAGTTAGCTATTTTAAGAAATAAAAAGACACAAGTTTCTCTGCTTACAAGCAAATGACATGAAAAATAATGAATTATTTATATCTCACAGCAAAGGTATTTCTAATCCTATTAGCAATGGAAATATCCTTTTCAAGATAATAACTTATTTACAAGTACAACAGTGTGGAAATAGCAAAGATGTATACATGAAAAAATAATTTTTTTTACAGAACAGGTGGGAAAAAACCATTAGAAAGCCTGTTTTGTGTTTTTCTTGCAGCTAGAGATGTAAAAATATATCTGTAGTGCACATACAAGGAAAACTAAGCAAAAGTAAATCACAAGTCAGTGGCATGGATGTTAAAAAGAGAAAAGGGATGTGATCTATTCAACTTCCTTCTCACAAATGAACTGGGAAAAAAGTTTCTTACTGATTGGCCACAACTTTAAGTCTTGTTAGTTTTTTTTGACCAGGTTCTGTCACATTCAAAAATTGCCAATTTTCCCAGTATGCACTGTTCACTTCAATGGGACTGAGGAGCCACCATGGAACAAGATTCTCCATGGCATTTGAGAAAAAAAGACTTAATTCAGATGTAGCCAGTTTAACATCATGATCCACATTTATTGTCTTTTGATCAACCATTAAAGACCACTGGGAAAACTCAAAGTCAGGTGGGAAATACTGAGCAATGAGGAAAAACTGAGCAGGTCCCAACTTGCCTGCAGGTCAGCCAGCTCAGAAAGGGCCTGCACAGCTCTCAGTGCTCCAGAGCTCTCTTCAAACAGTTATTGCCACTCACTTCTGGTCTATAAAATAGCAGCATCAGACTTCAAGCATCCTAAATACATTTCACACTCAGTTAAGGGCCTGGTGATTTCGATAACATTTTAAAGACCATTAAAGGTTCCCAGTTTTTCTCTTCAGTGCCTCAGTTTTACTGAGATAAAGTGGCTTGAGAATATTTAAGCACTTAGCATTATCTTTGGGCTTTCAAGGAAGAAATGCTAATTAAAATACAGCTAACAAAGGTATTTTAGGTTTAACTCTCTTAAGCAGGTCCTCTACTTACAGTGTCATAAATCTGGCCTAAAAGCATGTTGACCACACAAAGCTTTGACTGCTCAGAATTTGTTCAGGGAATGGACTTCTTATGGAGACACTGCTAAGTGCATCTCACAGTTTAATTTCCAGTTTTTCTCCCTGCACTACCTTTAGACTGGTTTTGTATTTGTAAAGCCTTACCTTCTCATTGAAGATTAAGGACACAGGGCCTGTTAGATTTCAAGACAACTGGTAGAGTGTTCTAAAGCTGTTAATTAACTACTTTTTTTTTCCATTTTGAAATTTTCAGTCTATAATAAACCTATTTACCTTCCTTATGGCAGAAAAGCTTTGATGCACAATTGTTCTTCAGCTCAGAAAAATAGGGCAGGACTTCTCTACAACAGAGGGACCCAAACCAAACGTGCACAAATTGCCGTGAAATCTTAGTTTTAGTTGTCCACATGCCATGAAAGGTTCCTAATCAGGAAGTAAAGTAAGAAGGAATTTTTTTTCTCTAATATATATGCCACTTTCTATGTACACCAGGATGTGCCCAAAAGATGGGTGGACTGTGAAAAACATTGCTACTGTTTATTTTCTTTTCTTGTTCATAATGCCATTAAAAATACAAAGAGTTTCCCCTGGTTTTGTATGTATAGTTATGGGATGTCATTTTAACAGTCTGTTAGCACATAAAGCTAAAAACTGGTGGGAAAAAATAAAGCATAAAGCACTATTTCCATTCTGGACCTGTACCTGACATACATAGGGGTCAAATCAGTATAATTAGGAATGGAAGGAAACATCCCATAATTGCCATTTAATTGAAACCTCAGAGAAACCACCACCTCACACCCAGTTTGCAATGAAGTACCTTTTCCACCAGGTTGGAGGACACCACCATCCATTCTGAGGGCTCCTTTGCTATCCTGAAACAAAAACAGGGGAGAAGAACACAGGTCTCTTAATCTTATCATACATGGGACAATTGAGCTCTGAAATCCAAACAAAAAGGTATAACTCTATTATAATGGGCCTGGAATTTCTTTCATGGAACAGCACTCACTAAAAGCAATAAAAAAGGGGATCCTGAAATTGGGTGCATGTGTTTAGGTGAAAACTTTCCCAGTGCATGCATTTTTTAAAAATACACATATTTTAAACCAGGTTTAACATGCAGACATGAGAAACAATAGCATTTCTTGTGTGTTTAAATGCAACTTGCTGCTCAGTTAATGACAGGAAACAGCACAATAGTCCTCCTGTCCCCCTCCCATAGAAAACAACTTCCAAATGCTTTTCCAGAGAACCAAATTATTACGGGATATTGAATTTTGTAAATTATCACACATTATCTATTTATTTTTCTCTATTTTTCATGTTATTAACACTCATTTTTAAAAAGCAGTTTTCTATTTTTAGCTTATAATACCTGACAATATTCTGATGGAGTTTTCATTTCAACAGAAAAATTTGAAAACTGAGATAGGAATTGAGTTTTCCTACTTAAAACACTGTCTAGCTAACCTTGGAAGAAAAAATTAGTTTCTTTACTTGTATTTATAACACCATTTAAAAAATATCTATTTCTCAAAACCCAGGCAGCTACCAAGTGCAAGAGAAACACACTGCATTATAAATAATTCTAATTCAAAATGAAAATATTCTGCTGTTTCCACTTAGGATTTTACTCTTGTAATTTCACCTAATACACCTCCTCATTACTATGTCTTTCACTGGTACTACTGAAGTAATTTCTTCTAGTAATTCTATAATTATATTTTATCACAAGACAATGCCAGCATAAGGAATGCAACCTCCTTTAATGACCAGTTCCTATAATAACAACCGTAGGCTTTAGGAACACTGAAACACACACCCTTTATTCTCATGGCAATGAATGGGATTTAAACCTCCTTATCAGGAAAGATCTTGAGGGACTGGAGTGGGTCCAGAGAAGAGCAACGAGGCTGGAGAAGGGACTGGAGCACAAGTGCTGTGGGGAGAGGCTGAGGGA
>JAWWEV010000169.1:510533-540756 GCA_035583235.1 Hafferia zeledoni | reverse complement strand
TTGCAGAGAGAGTGCTCAGGCCTTGGAATGGGCTGCCCAGAGAGGGGGTGGATTCCCCATCCCTGGAGGTTTTTAAAATGAGACTGGCCATGGCACTCAGTAATCTGGTAATCACAATGGGGTTGGATTAAGGGTTGGACTTGATGATCTCAGAGGTCTCTTCCAACCCAGCTGATTCTATGATTCTAAGGGCTGGCTTAAAACAAGCATAAACCCCCACTCCTAAAAGCTGGAGCATGCTCCAGTTCCAGCTGTGTGCAGGTCACATAACCCAGGCACACAGCTCAGTGCCAGTCCTGCAGCTCAGTGACAGCATCCCAATATCTGTGGAGATGTGCTGGCTCTGGAATGTGCCTGAGCTCCTGCAAATCTCCACCAAGGGGCTCAGTGCAGCTCCCCCTGCTCTGAAGGGGCTCCTGCAGCTCCCAGGCACCCAGTGTTTCACACAGAAACTCATTTCAGGGCTTCCACAGCTATTTCTTAAAAGCACAATTTCTTTTAGCCTTCTTCTTAGTAGGCACTACTGTTTCTCTTGATACTATGGATTTTTAGTAGTAGTAGATTCTTTCAGTTCCCATAAACAGCACAAATTATTGATTTAATCCACAGAGTGACATCACACCTCCCAAAAACATAAGTAACAAGCAATAATGCAATATAGACTAAAAATAGGCCAGAATGTTGACAACCATATTAACTCAGAGTGAGTACACTTGAAAGAAAAGTTAAATATTGAGCAGAACAGTTGTAAGTAGTTGTTCCTTGTTACTTTTATAAAAGAAGAGTAAAAATACAGATTTCTAAAGGACTTGGTATTTTACCTCATAGCTCAATGTTTTCAATCCCATGTCATGAATTAAAAACCAAGCACACAACACAGGCTTACCCAGCAGTCTCATCAAAAAGTACAAGTCTTCGAAAGAGAAATAGTTTCTGAACCTTCCATTAAAACAAGAACAAAAAGAAGCTACACCATCTGCTCCCAGAACGTGCTTTTTTCTCTTTTAACAGAGTAGAGTCAACATTGAACCTTTTTACAGGAAATCTGTATTTAGTAAAATTGCCATCACCCCAAATATGTTTCACCATGAAATGTGAGCTGTTATGATCATAAATATATCACTCCTACGACTAGAGAGAAACATTTTCACTTAAAGCAACAAAGAGCACTGGGGATTGTACTCTGAATATTCCTGTGGTCCCTTCCATTCCTGCAGGAAGAGCAGGCTGAGAGCACACGGCAAACCAGTGATTTTCTCTATTGGCAGGGCACACCCATGGACGCATGTTAGAATGCCAAAAAAATTTTGATTGTTTTGGGGAACTGTCAAAATTCAGGAGAAATTCCTGTAAGATGTAGCACATACAAGGAAACTCAATTCTTCTGCTTCTAAACTGTTACAAGCATGACTCAATTTATGGGGTTGAGGCTTGTTATTTACCCTAATGAAATAGGTCCAAAAATGTATTGCTTTTCATTAAAGGTATCTAAGTGTTAAATGGATGGAAAAAATACCTTTGGATCATATGAAAATGAATATGGGTACTGTCATAGGTCACAAAGAGCTGGCATGTTCCTCCTAAGTCCTGTCTGCCAATGTGGTTACTGGATACATCCCAGGAAATGGCTTTTTAGCAGTATCTCCCCTCTCAGGACAGAACCAAGCAGTCTCTTTCTTAGGGCATCCCTCCTGGGGGTCAGTAAGGAGATGAGAGTCTCTACTCACACCTATGAGTTCTGTGGTCCCTGAGGCATATTTCTGTTACTCCTTTGCTAGTTTTTGTCTAGCAGCTCTCCTAAAGCTTCCCATATTTCTTTGCAGGCAAGGTCTCACAGCTGCAGCCCCTCTCCCTTGGGCTTGGCTCCTCTGGCAGGTGCTCCCACTTGCAGGCAGCTCTTGCTGAGGCACATCGCCTGTTCTGGGGAATATCCCACCTCTGCCCCCTTCCCAGCCCATGGGCCTCAGCTGCACAGCTCAGAATCACCGAGCAGCCCGGGCTGGAAGGAAGCTTGTCACATCCTCTGGCAGAGTGCAGCCTAGAGGAGATTGTATAGCACCCAGACAGCCTCTTCCTGGCCTTCAGTGATGCAGTCAGTACACACAAGACTGGCCCTCAGAGGGGTACCCTACTATATCCTGCATGGATGCTTCATTCACACCTTTAAGGTTAAACTCCAGGCAAGCTCTCTCTGCCCAGAATTCAAGGCTCCTGCCCCCGTAATATACCTTAATGTCCTTTAGAGCTACTGGGTCTGTTCTGATTCAGTCAGCATTTTTAAAGTTTTTTAGTCAAATTAACATGTTCCCTGAACATTTCATTAGCCCACAAATCAAGCTCTCCTTCCTGCCTGATGGCAGCTGCTACTTCTGTTTCCACTGAATTCCTTTGGTACAGCCTTTGGCTTTACTTCAAGACCACACTCCATGGTTCTCATTAGTTTTTGGATTAGGGACATCTCCAGCTCATTGTGCCATCCCCACTGCTTCCTCACACCTCGCATTTTTTCTCTTTCCTGAGACAGCTGCTGTTCCATCTCCTGTTAGCGGCACAGTTTTCTGCCTTGGGGCTTTTACTCATTCACCTCTTGTCTGGTCTCTTGTAGTAGGAGAGTCATAAAGCATCTTCTCTGTCCTTCTCAGCAGCTCACCTTATGGTTTTGAATCCTCCAGACACGTCCCAGTTTGAGTGTGTGAGGTGAGAAGTTCTGAAATGATGACATGGTTCCCAGACTGTGTATGTCCTTCCCTCGACCCTTTCTTCTTTTTGCCATCTTTTAATTTTAGCAAGAACCGAGTGCTCCAGGATGTGCTATGTTTTCAGTTCTCTTCTGAATGTTGGATAAAATCATTTACCCTTGCAAACAATGGGAATTTCTTGGGAGATGTCTGAGTATGATGCTGATAGACACACAAGGGCTGAGTGTCTGCCAGTAGAGCCAAGCAAAGAGACCTCACAAGTAAGAGAGAGTCTGACTTTTTTGTAGGATGTCTGAAGACTTACAGTTATGCCATCCCACTCCACTGCTGGTAGCCTTCTATCTCTGAAGGATCTTCCTTATTAGATCATAAATGAATAATTAGGTTTCTCCAATTGCCTCTTCTGGCCCTGTGTTTTATTAGGATGAAACCAGATCCTCATACTTAGGGTTCCTGAGAACTCACATTCCCTATTATTATTTTTCAACCTGAAATATTTAGACAGTCCTTTTGCAGATGAGTAGTGCCCTTGATAATCTTCTGTTATATACATGAATTGATTGAAATGAAGGCATTTTTATCTGAATATTGAGATTTCTGGGACAATGGGCAGATATTAATTCACAGATATGAATTCCTTGCAAACTATACTTCTGTTTCACCAGTTGAGAAAATGGCCTTATGTAATTGCAGTTAGTCCAATTCTAAACTATAAGATGTGTATTCACACAGATAAAAGTATTTACTTATTGGGATATTAAGCTGACTTGCAAGTAGGAAAATCTTCACCTACTCTTCAATGCTCGGTAAAAGGACTACATGCTCTGTTGATTATGTACAGAGTTTTGTTTTGGTTTAAACCCTTGAAATGCCTAAGCACTGAATGGATAAACCTACTGTAAAATGTGAAAGCCACATGAAATAAACTCCATTAAATTACTGAAGTGCTTTACTTTGATATCATCTCACATCACGGCTGCAAATTCCATTTTAAAAAGGTGCTGATTACACTCAGAAACATTACCTCCTGCACATCAGGAAACATCACTTGTGTCCCACTGACACCTTCCCACACCAACCTACTAATTACTAGAAAATAGCAAGACTGAAGTACTTCTCTAATATCTGCAAAAATCCCCCACTGTAGTCAACATGAGAATGAGACAGTGAGAGGCTTCTGAGAACCTCTAATACCTCTCCTAGGCCACTGATAGGCTTTCCCACTAATAACCACTTAAATACTTTAAAAATACTTCTGAACGCTCTTACCAATTTTCAATCAGTTACCACTAAGCAGTGATCATTGTACCCCTATGTAGCTAATTATCTTCTATTTACATCTCAAGATTAAACTTTTTAAAACACAATTTATTATTAGACTGATTATATGTTAGTGACCTTATTAATATTACCAAAATGAATATTTGTCCACAGTAATTCTATCACAGCAAACAAATAATCAAGAAAATGCCCAGATTCCTCCAGGCAGCCAGATGTGCTCATTAACTCGGATCCATTCCTGATTGCAGAAGTTTTCTGCAGTGATTAGCAGTGCACAAACATGTGTGTTTAGCCCAGCCAGCCAGCCTGGTTCTAGCAAAGGATGTGGGAGCAGGAGGCTTCACCCCTGACTTCACCAGGCTTTTTATTTCCTACAGTCTATTCTACCAGTCATGGACTGTAGGATCATACAGACTACACTATAACTTGTACTGCCTCTGAATTTATTAATTTAAGTTCCAGACTCAGCACCCTCAAACACAGATCATAAACAAGTTGACAAAAAAGCACACAATCCATGCTAGAATGTGTGTGTGCCCTCAAGGACAAAATAGACAGAGAGAGAATCTAATGCAGGAGACATACACACAGGGTTAGATCATTGCAATGGAGTAGGAGATGGTGGAAGGAACGAGAAGACAAGGCAGAATGAAGGGATAAAAGCAATTCCCTCTGAAGTCGCTCACAGACAGCCAGAAGAGTCAACATGGCAAGACAGAGAAGTTAAGAAAAACAGGAATGAAGAACCTGCAAAAGAAAGATACCAGAAGGGACTCATCAGCACCAGAACCTTGGGGTTAGATTGTCTGGGCAGAGTCAGGATCTGTCACCAGAAAGTCCAAGCTTTTGAGGAGATGGAGTATAAGATGTGGAGACTGAGGAAAGGTTGAAAAAAATAAACATGGATCCCCAAGACAGAAAAGATTAATGTGATTGTTATTTACAGTTGGAAAATTAATTTATTTCCAGGAGAACAGATCCAGCACAGCTTTACAAACACAAAGTCCCAAAATGTTGATGTATAAGGATATATTAGAAATATATTTGAATGAAAGGTTTCTGAGAAAATAAAGACCTGAACAAAGGAAATGTGTGTTTGTGGTATTAGGAAAAGCAAGCACAATACTAAGCTACATGTGAAAGGATCTTTTCCAGAATCCATAACCACCTGGGGCCATGGTTGGTTATGATGGTTTTACAGGAATGCCAAAATCCATCAGCTGAAAATGAATGTGTAAACTGTGACTGGCAGAACTGTGATAGAGGATGAGGTCTGCAAAACATCAAGAAGATATTCCTAACAGCAATTTTCTGGGCTTTCTTCAACAGTCTGTAGGAAGCAATGAGTTCCAGTTTGGTTTTCATTTAGCTATAGTAAAAAAAGTCTTTTAAGATGTTATTGGGGTATGATGGGGAATGGGAGAGAATGAGTGAGAAAAAAATTACCATTTTTTGAATAAATATCCTTGAGAGATAATAGTAATAATTTCTTTGGGTTTGTGTAATATGCCAGAAAAATAAGATCACATAAAACAAATGATCATGTGCCAACAAGCAAAAACATTCCCCCACAGCTAACACAGAAAGATTTATTTAAAATGACTGTAGGAAAACTATGTACCCCTAACAGACTTCAGTCCTCAGGTCATTGACATGGACAGGATTCCCCTGCTGACCAACAGATGACAAAGATCAAATGGATTTGTTTGCTAGGCATGCTACAGTAACAACGACTGCCACAGCACCTGTGGAGCCTGGAGAGCAGGGACAGGCTGCCCCCAGCAAAGGCTGTGCTTACAGGCAGCAACACACAGCTCTCAGCAGTTCTAATCCATCTCTCATTGTCACAAAAGGATTGAAACATGACATTTCTCAATGGCAAAAGAACAATGAATAGTTCCAGAATAGTTGTAAGAAAGCAAGAAATGCTGTATAATTATCAGATACTATGTGCAAACCTCAGAGTTGCAAAGCCTGTATTGATGTAATCTGGGGCTGAGGGAAGTAAGGACTTGCAACAGCATATATGGTTAGAGAATGGTAAAGGAGAAAATAGAGTTTCAAAAGACACCTGAGTCTGTGGAGATGCTCCCTGGCTCCAAACAATAACTTTGTCCAGAGCTCTCCTCAGAGACTGGGTACTGTCCACCAGAAGGGTGTGCATTTAGGAATACTTAAACCAAATTTCTTCTACTTCAAGAGGGTGGGAGATAAGGGATGAGTTTTTCATTTTGCCTGAAATGAAAACAGACTGAGCAAGTGGACTTTTACTATACAACTGCAGTGCTGACACTTTCAGGGGGGTCTACAAGTTAGAACGTCTCTCCAAGGCACTTCCAAAACCATCTGAGTATTGCTGGAAAGCTACTCAATAGATAACTACGTGTATTTGTAACTATAATAACAATTCATGAAAAACGTCATTATTAAGATTTTACTGAAGTGGCACTGTGATAAGTGCATTAAACCTCTGTTGCTGCCACGTATTACAATGTGACAGGGTAAGGCTTTGTGCTGGTGAACAGGTACCACTCTGATATTGCCCTTTCTACAAACTAAAACTTTATTGGAAACAACAGAGGTTTATTGTGTCGTCTTCATGGGCTACTATGAAAAATCACAAAGACACCTCCTGTGAGACAGCTACAGATCTTCCTCTGAAATCCTGATTCAGACCAAGCACAGCCTTTGTTAAGCAACACTGAGCATGCAGAGAACAACTGCTCCAGGTGATGAAAGTGCTGTGTATCCAGATATGAACTGCATCAATTCATTCTGTCAAAAACAACAGAATTTTTAAGGATTCTCATAGGAAACTTGTTTCATCTAACTTCTCCTGTGTATTGCTGACTTCCAAGGCAAACACAGCATTACTGTTCTGTCATTTGGACCTCCTGCTCCAAGGAAGAAACCTTGTGACCTTTTTGTGTACCACAGCAATTTTATCCCCAGCAGATATTCTAGACTGAGATTGTCCTTCTTTTCATGATAAACCTTCTCATTTTTTAATTTTGTTTTTCTTTTCTAGAGTATTTAATGAACTGATGACAGTGCCTATACATTTCCCTAAAGGTTTGGCTGAAAACATTTTGCATTCCATGTCTATTGAAATGATTTACTGTCAGAATCAAAACATCCACAGCCCCAATCTGGTGCTGCAGCCTAGTAATTCTTTCACACAAAAAATGTAATGTCTCTTTTCTTATATCCAATGTGGCACTCAAAATACTGTCATGATTTATGTACATAATATACATCAATATGTGGAATGTGTCTTCAAATAAATTTCTTATGATATAATAATATTCTGTTCTAACTATTTTAATTTGGGGAACAGTGTGGTTGGTTCAGTAGAAGATAGGACATGATTTAACATTGGTCCACGTGTTTGCTATGCAAACACTATTGCACTGATACATCTTGAAACTGAATGCCTGTTACAACTTGAGTGATTGCAGTGCTTTTTCCAGGGCACTTGGTATCACACAGTTGTTGATGGACTACATTTGGGCAGCTCTTACTGCATTATTTTATGATGATTCAACTGTCAATTTTTACACTGTCACAGTGTGAAGCTTTATTGCATACTGTTAAAGAGAGTCTCTTCTAGCAGTGGGGCTTTTCTATTTTTTTTAACTGTCTTGCATTTTTACACATTTTTACATTAATTTGCTAGTGGAATAATAATACATGTTATTTTTCATGCTGTTGTGATTAAAAATATTTTAAAATAATGTTGACTTAAAGAGCTGTCAAATTACCAAGCCCATAGATTGGCTTTTCTAATGTGCTGTAGCTGATACTCCATTACTTCATGAAATGCAAATAGAAGCAGCAAAACAGGCAGCCAAGGTTTATTATTCCATGCTGAAATTTTTCTCAGCTCTGCAAAAATCAACAGAGACACTCCTATCGATATTAATTTCACTGGGACAAATATTTTTCTCCTAGGAAGCAACTGTGATGAATACTTGGGTGTCTTGTATTCGTGTTTTTCTCACTTCATATTTCACACTGCATAAAACTTCATTAAAGAAATCTCCACCCTTCCATTAATAATGAACTAGGAAAGGCAGTGCTTGAAGTCCATCCTCCTACCAGTACCTCTGTGATCAGGAAGGAGGTTGGGGACCACAAAAAAAGACAGGAGAGCAGAATGCCCTCCTCACTCCCACCATAATCACAACTGAATTCAGCATAAAGCCATTGCTCTTTGCCTACCAGGGGGCATAACCTTCCTGGGGAATAACAGAACTGAGCAGTGGGATTTTGCCAGGGGGAATGGGAGAAAAAGGACATGTTGTTTGGCATAAAGGAATCATGGCAGAAGGATTTTTGCACAAATGGGATGCACAGTAAGGAAGAAGCTTTGCCTGTCACCAACATATTCCTGAAAATGCAGGATGCTGAGAAGGAAAACTCTCCAGCAGTGCCATTGGTTCAGCCCACAGAGCAGAAAGGAGCCTGCAGTTTCTGTGGCTTGGACTCTGTCCTGAGAGTCCCCTTGTCGGCCAGTTAGGACAGACATACAAGGGATAACTTCCTTAGATAAAAGACATGATAAAATTTATCAACTCCTTTGGAATGCTGGTAATGTCAGGGCAAGTAATATAATTTTCTTAAATATCTCCCAATATAAGGACAATCAGAGTTCATTAAAAAAAAAGTCACTGCAAGAAGCCAATTTAATGAGTATATTATGAAATAGTATTCTTTTGAAATAAACAGTTATATTTCAGATCAGCCTCAGAGTCTGTCAGAAGATATCAACAGCCAAGACATTACAATGCAGACCTTTAAAGAAACAAATAATTTTGCTGGGTTTTTTTCTTCCATGTCATCTTTCTGTACTCTGGTAATACATATATCTCTCTAATTGGAAGATTTTTAATTAACATATGATTCTTCAGGTTCAATATATTCACAATCAATGCATAAAGTTAGATACTTATATATATATTACTAAATTAAAACAAAAATACCTTGACTTCAAAAAAAGCTGAAAATGCACATTTGCAGTTCCCTTTATTTCCAGAAATGGATCTGCTTTTCTGCCTTACCTGTGATTTAGAAGCTCAGATTCAGGTACTGACAAGGCATAATTTGACACACCAGAGATTTCTTCAGTGAATATGAAACCTGAAGTCCCAAATAAAACCACTGCCTTGATTCACAATGGAATAGGCTAATTTGCCAGGAGATGCACTACAGCTATTCTTCTGTTCTGATAAAACCAGAAGTCCGTAACTTTTAGCGAAGTTGGAGAATACGCTGGCACGAAAACGGTTCTTGCTACAGGCAAAAATAATTTTACTTTTGGCAGGTTTACAGCAAAGCAAGTCAGTTACATTTTCACCTCAGGTGGTTTGTGGTATCAAAAAGGCAGTTCTTGCAGATGGAAAACTGTCATTACATGAGGACAAGCTGTTTGCTGGGAGAAATGGAAATATTTTGCACTCTGTCAAACCTGTGAATATTGGAGAGAAAAATCTGTTTTCATATAGGAATGCTCAAACCAGAAGCTGATAATTTAATAGAGTTCTACTTGAGTGACAGTGTCTCACCAGACTGGTGACTGGCCAACTTGTGCTTCAGTTATTGCAGAAAGTTACCACAGAATTCCAGTGAGGAATTGCATAGACAGGTGAACAGGAGACTGAGAGGTTGTTTCAGACGGTCCCAAGCAGATCTGGTGAGCAGAGCACTGTGTGTGCCTCTGGACATGGACAGTGACCAAGTCAAAGGGCTCACACCGTGTCTCCTGCAGGAAACAAACCAGTTGTACACTCAGGATGCTCTGGAGTCCTTTATTCCTGCTGCAAACTGTCCATCACTAATGGGCACTGATGTAGAAAGAGCTATAAAGAGGGCACAGGGACAGGTGGAGAGCTGCTGGAGGATGTTGTGCAGCTCGTTAGCTGTCCCCAGGCTTCCCATGTGCAGGCAAAGCAAAGGTGTGGCAGCTCTGCCTGCTGCCACTGCCTGTTACCCGTGTGTTTAACTGCTTGGAATCCATCCACCGGAGTAAAGCAGCAGAAGCAGAAAGCCTTCAGAGGTGGATCTGAGGGCTCTTTGCAAGGACTCACTAACACTGCCTTTAACAGGGCAGAGTCATCAGATCCAAGATTTACACAGATGAAGGTTGCAAACCCTAGAATTGTAGCACTGTTATATAGAGTGGACAATTTATCATGGGAAACTGATCCAACAAAGAAATCTTTAGCTTCTCAGCAGAAATTCAGACTTGCAACATATATAGCCCAGGAGTGTATTCAAAGAAAAGGGATTTATTTACATTCAGCTGATTCAATATTTAAGAATATTTATGATTTTTTTCAAAAATTCAAAATTTGGGTGTACCTACCATACCACCTTAATTTAGTCTTACTCCTTGCTTCCAGACTCTGATTTTATTGTCCATATTCCTTGTGACAGAACTCACAAAGCAATTAGATAATGCAGGGGTGGTAGGGCTAAGCCTCTGTGACTGCCATGCTGAGCAACTCTGTAACACTATCCAATAAATTCCTGCACTTCTGAATGTCCACACGCATCTTCCTGCACCAGCAAGTGAAACAAATGTTGACTAAATTATCAGGCCACTTCTGGTGATGCACAGGAACATGCTCATTATTGTACATGAGGGACTAGACTAGAACACGAAGGTGAACAAACCTCACAGTGCAACTGCCCAGTAAGGTTTCTATTTATTCCCCCTCAGGCAGGCACAACACTTCCAGCACGAAACAAATAGAAACAAAAGGAAAAGCAAAAGAAACATCACTAAGGAGTTGAACTGGAGGGTCGAGCTCTAATTGGTAAGTATTTCACATAAAGAAATTTGATTACAGACAGATAACCAGGGACACAAGGCAATACAAAGAAAAAAGGAAAGGAAAGACTGAGTAAAACGTGATGGTTACGAGAGCTTAGAATTTACAATCAAATCAGCGAATATTCCAGAGAATGAGGAATATAAACTCATGGGTCTCAACTGTAAGAATTTCAGTTTGGGTTTATATTACCCACAGGCCATCCAGGATGGGGTGATTGATCACAACACTGGAATGGGAAGGAGAGACACAGTGTTTAGCTACCAGCAAAAACTGCTTCAAAAAACAGCTGTTAAGGGAGCTGTGAAGAAAAGATTCAACCTTGATTTGGTCACAAGGATTGTGCAGGATCTGATTGAGGGTCACACAGTCAAAGAGCATGGGCAGCAGTGTGAGCAGTCCAAAGGCCAAAAGACACACACACCACTTGGGCAGCACAAGGCAAAGCCCACCACCTATCAAGAAAGACTTAAGGAATTAGGGTACATTGCTCTTCTTTCTGCCAAAGGGGCAGAGCTGGCTCAAATAGGCAAGTAGTCAACAAGCACTACACCTCCTTCATGTCTGTAAGCAGAGGTGAGCAGCATTCCCAGGCTTCCTTCTGCCTCTGAGTCAGGAACAGGGGTCTCAGCACCTGTTTCGTACCACAGCAAAACTGTGACCTCATTTGCACCACTTATACAGAAACAGAGTTCTGAATGACAGCAATAGAAGTTTGGAGTAAGTTGCCAAAGGATTACAAAGATATGCAGTCTCAACATCCTGAATAAGTAGAGCAATTTTGTACAATCCAGTTCTTGCCCCTAATAACAAACTGTGAGAGTGATGCCTGGTTTTGCTTGCCCCTCATTTTAGTACTCTGACAAGGTCTGGCATGACACTGACCCTGCACATGTATTTTGGGATGAAATGTGCAGGACAACACAAATGTGTTAGGAAACTATCTGTTTAAATAGGCTGAATCAAACATGATCATCAACAATTTTCAACTCTGAGTAACCATTTTCCCATTGAGAGTCAAGGAATCTCAAAGTAAAGTTGGCAGCACAATAATTTCCTGCCCTTATGAGATTCAAAAGCCTATTTTCATCACATCATCCCTTCCCCAAGTATTCTTCTCTCTCCAGAAAATTCAAATCCCATCACACCGGACTCATTGGTTTCTATCTGAAGGGTCAGACTAGTAAACCTTGAGAGGCTTGAGAGGAGTTGGACTCCAGTGTGGAATTTTGCTTTAGGTTCATCTCTCACACTGAGTGTCGGAGGAATGAAGTCCATGCCTGATGCTTTATGTTTTAACAGACTCAGCTATAGTGCCTGCTTCTTTCCAAATCTCAGAAAGGTCTTTTTACTCTCATTTTTATACTTTATGAACCATAAACTGTTCTCATTCTAAATTTTTTTTTTCATAGCTATAGCTTTTGTACATTTTAAAAACAAGTTTTCACCACAACAAATACCTGTGTCTTAATAAAAGACATCTTCCTTTTCCTAATTGCCCTACTGTGATTTTCATTCTGCCATGGGGGATTCCCAATAGGCTTTCAGAGGCACTTTTTGTGATCTGCTGGCAGTGCTCTAATGCTCTTTATCACAAAATCACAGTAGTTTTTATCATCTTTTAGGCAATTTATAAAATCCTACAAGCCTACTGTGAGACAATTTAAAAAACTGTTTTACAAGATTAATCTGCAAAAGTGTGTAAAGTACAGTATGTGCTTGGAAAAGGTCACAGAGAAGCTTTCCACTACAGGAATCAATACGATCACAAACAGATTCTGAAGTCATATTACCTTTTTAATTGTCTGGCACAGCCTTTTCACAGTTCCACCTCAATGGTGACATTAATTGTAACTGTGACAGTACAAGGCTGTGCTAACACAAACAGGAAAATAATTATGATGCACTGACTGGCTACTTTTTGATACCACCCAAATGAATCCAAGTTATTACATTGAATATCTACCATTGTTTTTTACTCATTTCCTTCCTGGACTGATTTTGACTTTCTGTTGTTCAGAATGTGATATTAAAACCAACAAATTCAAGCACTCCAAGGTAGAGTTTTAAAAAAAATTTAAAAAAAAAAAAAAAAGGAAAAACCAACCAACCTTCAAAGCCACAGCACTGAGCAGCACTATGAGTGGCTGGCTAAAGAGTGATGAACCTCTTTGCCAGGGAAAGCAGAGCTGGCAGGGCAGCTGCCATACTGATGGGCTGCAGAAGGTGCTGAGAGTGGGGGGTGAGGAAGGCTGCCTGACCACACTCCTCTTTCTTGACTCCTGTAAAATGCCAACCTCATTCCTTCTACCATTGGGCTTTTATTAACTCTTTATCACAGTCTTTCTCCCAGGCTCGTGTCTGTGATAATCTGCTTGCTTTCCCTTCTAGGCTTTACACATTACTGATGGAGTTAAAGCTGCCTCTCACTGCCATGTTCAATGTGTGTGTTCCCACTACTCATCACTGGCTTCTGGTTTTGCCATTTCCCAGTGTTTATACCACATCCCAATGTAGTAATAGAATTAACAGTATTTAAAAATAATCACATGTAACACTGCAGAGACCTTAAGTGCTAAACTAGTGGCATCTGTGACCAGAAAATTGCCATGTTCTACAGTGGTTAAAAAAGCAATTACCAATGGCCTTTTTACATATTTTTCTTTAATGAGGAATAATAAGCATGTAGAAAAGATCTACTTAAAGGCTTCATTTATATTCTTTTAAATCAGATCAATATTTAATAACTTATATACATTGTTGTTGGAATGGTATACGTTTTTGCAACTCTTTGTGTTTTGTGGTAGATGGAATTGTATCACTTCTAAAAAGCTCCTCGCACACAGAAAGCTCCACTTCCTTGCCTGCCACTCCTATATCCGCAGCTCAAAGTGGTCAAACTCACTTGTCAAACTAGTCACTGTTTCTTCTCCCTTCCGCCTGCCCCCCAGTTCTAGTGTCCCCAGTGTTATCCCAAAACATTCCTTTCTTGTCCCTGGTCTGGCTCAAGTCTGTTCTACATTCAAATGGAATCTGCCACCTCCAATGAACTCAGCTTGATTCGCAGCATGAGAGATGCTGATGGCACCCTGGACATCCTCGGGAGCAGCTGGGCACAGGGCTGACCAGGGGAGTTTGATTTCCTCCCGGGGGATGGCACATGTGCCGTGTGCTCCCCCCGGAGCTGTGAGGAGCCCGTGCCCGCTGTGCTCTCCCTGGGCTCAGCGCACACACACTGCACAGTGCCCGCCAGAGGGATGGGAGGAGCAGCCTCAGTGGAGCAGAGTCCTCGGAGCTGTCAGCCTGCCCTTACATGGCCACAAAGTTCCACTTTTTAAACTCAGTTTGACCATGTGGGTGTAGGAGTAAGAAGAGATTTTTGAGTTAAGAAAAAGGGGTTTTAGAATACCAGACAGAGTTTTAGGGCCTCCTAACAGGTGCGAGTTAATTCTGTGGGAAAGAGACCAATTGCTAGCAAAGCCAAAGAAGATAAGAAGTCTCTGAGTTATTCTGCTCATGGCAAAGGGATCTTGGAAGATAGCGTGGTCATGGCAAAGGTGCTAAAAGTATCATCCAATTAAAGCTGTGATGAGTTTAATGGACACTGTGGTTTCAACCTATGGGATGTAGCTGTGGGTGGGAAGAAGGTTAGGATATATTTGGTAATTAGAAGTTAGTTGAGGCTTTTTTACCTGTCTTTTGTCTCTCCATGGAGTTCTTAAATAAAACTGGTTTTGAGTGTGACACCTGTAAGCTGTGGCCTAATTAATCCTCTCTAGCCACCATGATTTTACAGTGAACTCATGAAGATCCTTAACAGCTATTTCTTTTACATATGGGGATGGGTATTTTAATGGATATGGCAGACCAGCACCTTCTTAATTTCCTAGGTCTTTCTGAAAACATGAAATTTTATTAATTTGAACTTATTTTTAGATGTCACTTTTTTTATAGAATTCTTTTTCCTTCATCTAATTTACCAGAAATATGTGAAACTGGCTCAAATTTTTTCCTTTAGAAACAAGAAGTATCTAGAAATCAAGGAGGAAAACTCCAGTCTACCAAGTACATTTTTATAAAGTTAGGAGAAACTGAAAAGCTTCTAAATACACTCCGGCAAGAGGCAGTGCATGTGTGTATGTAATTGTATACACCTCTACACTGTCTTGTCTATCACTTAATTTGAAATAATGATCTTCTATCTATTCTTAGGTATGGTATTTGCTTTTGAAAAGTAAATGTTTAGCAATGTTCCAGAAACAATAGATATAGTGATTATGTAAAATATATTTCTGAACCCATGTACAGTTTTCTTAATGTTAACAGACACTATGAGCATAAACACAAACAGATTAAAAGTAGGATTTCTATAAAATCTTGTCTCTGTAGGCTCTGTGCTGGAGATGGAGGATAAATAGAAGGAGAAGGAGCTGTTATACATTAAAATTCATTTTAGAAATGAATCTGATGGTCTGTAACTGACATTTGAGATAGCAAAAAAAAAAGTATCGTAAAGGAGAAAATTACTAAAGAATAACTCTGGCATATGAAAAAAAAGTCTGCATGTTCTATGAATAGCCAGGAACAAGAAGACAGAAAGTGACTGTTTTAAGCCCAAGGATGCCTAGTAATGACTTTCATCCCTGAGGAGACCTCTGGACCTCATGAGCACAGCTCGAGGCTCTGCTGTGCCGGGTGTCTGACATGTGTGCAAGTGCAGCTTGGGCAATGAACAGCACAGGCTTGGAATGCACTGATAACTCAGCACATGTCTAGGAGAGAAACTTTTCCAAGGGAAGCTTTGATTTTTTTAACTCCCATGAAGACTTTTTAGTATGTGTTTTACTTCAGGGATATTAATAACCTTTCCAGGAGGAATCCATGCCTGCCCAGGCTCCAAATCCACCTGCTGCAGCCAGCTGGGCTTTGTTTGGGTGTAGGCAGTACACAGAAAGGACTCTGCTGGCACGTGGGAACTGCACTGTGCTTTCCCTACTGTCAGAGAGGCCTTCACAAGCCAGACAACTTATACCCTTTCCAAACAAAGCCAAGCACTGGCACAACCAGGACATTCTAGGGGAAAAAAAGGTCAGGTATTGTCTAGTTAAGACAAACACAACGTAAGAGTTGTACCTCCTCTTCCCAAGATGCTGAACTCTACACATCCAAGACAGAAACTCAGAAGCTCAGGAGTCAAATTAGTCCCAGTTACACAATTTTTGTAGTTAATCTATTTCTAATTTGGGCTGTTTCTGAGAATATTCCCTTATGAACACGACTAGTGTTTCATCAATGGTCTGCAGTGGTGGAAGGGGTTTTTCTTTTTTTAAACATTACTCTCACAGTTGAAATAAAATCCAATCAAGCAGATGTGCTGATTCATGTAGTTGACATTTTTAATGTAGACTAGCTAAAGTGAATTTAGCTTTCCTAACACCTATTTCTATTTGAAATGCCATTTTCTAATAACTGGATTTTAAAGCCTAAACCAAAATCTTAGTGAATTAGTCACCAGAGATGGTTACCTAGCTCAGAGAACATAGAAAGATACTGACATTGGCAGAAAAGCAAACCAGTCAATTAAAACTTCAAGTATGTTCCAAAACTTCTCAAATGCTTTATGCATGGCTGAACATACCTAATATATCAAGACATTAAACTAAAAAAAAAGGAAAAGGATATTCAAAAGAACAGGAAAGTAATCACAACAGAAATACTCAGAATAGTAAAAGAAGATTTAATTTGCCAATCCTAAATTCCACATGCAATCCACCTCTCCTTGTTTGTTTGTTTGTGGTTTTTTGTTGTTTTTATTTGATTTTGGGTTTTCATTTTTTTTTGTGTTGTTTTGTTTTATATTTTTAGATTTTGCAATATTCTTAGCCCATCAAAGGAAGTTTGGAAAGTTTAAGGCTGACAGAGATAAAAATATCATCACCAATATTACATGGAGGAGAAAAAGTGCAAGAGAACATTCTGAATAAAAATAGCACAACTTTTGTAGAAGGGGCACTTTTATCCACTGAGCTACATTTATTTCATTGGTAGCGGAGTATTATGGAAGTTTTAATTGACTATTGGCAGAGGAGAGCAGAACTGAAACCCCAATAAATATTAAGTGAACGAAACTGAAGTGCATCTGAGCACAAATATGGGACTTACAGAAGTCCTTGTCACCAGAATTCAAAAAGAATTATATAATATACTGTAAATAAACTATTGTATAACCATTAACAACACTTCTTTTTATATAAAGTTATGGAGACTAGTAGTTTACCTTTATATAATGTGTGTATCATCTTCAGGGTGCCCTTGCCAATTTATAGATATCCTCAGCAGCCCTTCAAAAGTGTCTTTTTTCCCATGTACTGTGTTTACCTATATAATTCAGCACGAATTGGTTGCATAAGCATAGTTTAATTCAGTTTCATGTGGAAAAAATCAAGTTAATCTTAGAAGACTTCTATCTGGTACAGGAAGCAGTATCCAGGGCAGGGCTGATACTTCACCAGCCTGAGTTTCCAGAGTTTTGTATGCAGAAACTCTGCAAAGCTTTTTTCCTGAAATTCTGTTTGTAAAGATCAGGTCATGTCCATGACCTAGAGGAAAACCCACTTAAAAATAGAAGGTGCCATTCAGATTTCTCCTGTTCGGTAGAGAGGAATTGAGGTTGGAAGAAATGAAGTGAATGATCAGCAGGATGATGTGGGAGGAGACAGCCTGTCTTATGAGCCAATATAGTGTGCAGCAGAATAATATATCGTGATATGAATAAGCATCCTGGGGCTTTGCCCCAAGGAGAGAGAACAGTCATTTACCTTAAAGGACCAGCCACTGCTTATTCCAGAGAGCATTTTTTATCTCATTAATCCATCTCATGAGTACATGAAAGGGTCAATCAATCAATCAGACCTGTGCAGAGCTAAATTATTGATTAAACCTTGCTTTGAGTATTGAACTTGGCCTGAGGAAACCTGACCTCTTAATAAAAGTTTATCCATACCCTCAAAACAAAACAACCCCCTTATTCTCTATTTTGTTTTGTTTTAAACCAGCGTTGAATTGCACACATGAAAACCAGTCAGAGCTTGCTGCTTGGCTAGTTACAAGGTTGTGTTAACCCAATCCTCCACTTGTGCCTGGAATGTCCTGGTAAAGGTCCAGAGAAGGAGAGGCTGTGCAAGGCTCATTAATGACTGTGCAATTAGGGAAACTGGCCAATGATACTGGGGGCCACTGCAAGAGCCCAGCAAGCACAGTGTACCCAGCAGTGCCTGGGGACACCAGAGAAGAAAACAAACCCTTCCCGAAAGTCTGGGCATTTCCAAGCAGGAACTTTGCAAGACACTCTCAAAAATGTCTGTATTGATGGAGCACATCCTCTCTGGGGGTGTCAGCACCATCTTTGAGCTACACAGAAAGAATTCCACATCACCCCAATTTATTTCCTTCACGCCACGCCCCCTTCCCTCCCCTCCGAGAGTCCAGCCCTCCCTAGTCCATGTTTGGCACCTTGCACGTTGATTCGAAGTTTCACCGTTTCCTCACCTCTTCACGTCCTTCTTTGGGCAATTTCTTGCTGTGTCATCCGCTGATTTGCTCATCCAGTCGCCCTATCAGGCCTTAACACCGGCCGCAAGCCCTGACACAGCCCCCCTGCTGGGGCTGCTGCCTCACAGACTGCCCGCCAAATTCGCCTGTCTGAGCTGCATGAGGAGAAACCCCCCTTAAAGGGCCAGTCCCGCTTTTACCCAAAAGTGATTAACACAGAACCTTTTAATTCAACTGTTCTCCTTAACCAAAACCCCTTCATTCCTCACCTCCCACAACGAACCCTCTCTCTTTCTTTCTCACAATTTTTGGCATTTTTAGGGCTTTTTGATTGTATTTGTTTTGTTTCTGTTTTGTCTCTCCTTTGTCCCTGTTTCCCCTTCTATTTTTTTCATTTTTCTCTGGAAGCTTCCTATGATATATAGAAATCGTAGATGTAGTTGTAAAGGTTATAAAATATACATATTTTCTGATTTAATTCAGTTTCTTTCAAATTCTTGGTTTCTTTGCAGGTTTTTTCCCCCCTTTCTTTTTTCCCTTTGCTTGGAAGCATGTGGGGAGGAGGGCAAAGGCAGTTTGTTCTTAGAAGGGGGGCCGGGTGAAACCGAGACAAATACCTGATCATTAAGTAATATGACACATGCTTAGGTATGGATTTCTCTGAGATTCAACTAAGTATATTTGCTCATGCATCTGGAAAAAATCTCATAATCCATCATTAACTTCTGTTTCTCATAATGCTATAAAAGTCCTGTAAATTACTATGTGAGTTCCTATCTCAAGTGCAGTAACAGACAAGTTTTCTGTGTGACAGCAGCTCTGCATAATCCAGGAAATTTACCCAGCCCCAATTCAGTAAAGCTAAATTCCAAATTAACATTTATTTTATTAACATTACATGTCTGAAGCACTTCAGGAATGTATTAAAAGAGATGTGTTTGTTAATAGCTCATTGAAGGCATCTGACTTGTCTGTCTCTCACGACAAGGAACTGGCCTTGATATTTACTCCTTTTAGTCTGGTATTTCTCTGAGTTATGCATTTCAGGAACAGTTCCTACACAGTAATTTCCCACAATTATTCATAAGAAATTGATACTAATCCAATTGAAGTCATTGGAATTATTTCCACAGACTCCCACTGACATTTATCCCTGCCTAAATTCTTAGGAACCAAAGGAGGAGTCTCTGTGCAGCACTGTAGGAATAGATTCAAAGAGTAAAATAAGCTGCTTTCAGTATTTATTACATTAACAATTTGGCTCTGGCTTTCCTCAATGGATTAAACACTAAAAGTAGTCACCAAACTGCCTTGAAATTTGAGGGTACTGCGTCATGAAAATTATGCACAAGGAAAAGGACTACACACAACAAGACTTTAAGGTTTATGCTGAAAAGACCCTTTATTACACACTGCACCCAGTTTATATAGGGTTAAGGTTACATTCTATTGGCTAAATTGAACCTCATACCATCAAACTAAAAACTTTATTTGGTTATAATCCATATCTCACAAGTCCAGTGTTTTGATGAACTCATCTTGACTATTTCAGGTACATCTCTGGGATTCTGTGAGAAAGTTGAGGAGTTCTCATGAGAAACTTCTAGGGAGTAGGGGAGAGGGAGTGATTTCTCCTTTACCAGTCAACAGCAGCTGTGGCTTTGTTGATTCTTAGCTGGTAGCTGCTCCAGCCTCACAGGGTCCATATAGATCTGAACTGCTCACGTTTCATTTCTTTGCACCAACAATGAAGAACCTAAAAGTACAGTTTAGGAGATTTCCTCTCCTCAGACCATTTTCATAAGCCTTGTTCATAAATGCAGATTCCTATCAGTCAGGTCTATATTGTAAGCACACAGTCTAATTTAGATAAGCAAACTAAAGTTGTATTTTGCTCAGAAAGGGATCACTGCAGCAGCTAGGCCATGCTAACACTAACACTAATACACTGTGTCTGGGAGGTGCAGAGAAAGTCTAAGTGATAATCACAGACAGCTTAAACCTACAAATGGTTCAGGAAGAATATAAAGCTACATTCCAAGATTTGGTGATTGAGCAAGACAGACAATGTTTTAATAATGCATCTGTATTTTTAGAATACTTGCCAACCTACTGACAACACCTTTGTATTAAGAATACAGTTTTCTTGCTGGTACTGTGGCTAGAATAAGTAACCTTTCAGGTGGGATTATATGTAAACCAGCTGAGAGGAAGAAACAGCCCAGGAAAAAAAAACATTCCTTCTTCTGAGGTAGATTCAAAGCCTCATCAGCTGAGGGCTGTGAAGAAGCAGGGCAGTTGCAGCAGAAAACTGTTCAACTCTCAGAGCAGAACTGGACAGGCTCACACATGGCAGTGACCCAGGAAGGATCAAATGCAGAAGCAGAGAGAGAGGGTGTCCTGTTCTGAGCACAGGTAGGTGTGGATGGGGAAAAGAAAGGCCGTTCCCAGAGGATAACAAGAGAAGGAAGTTTATCCGCTCTCTTCACTCTGGTTCAAAAGGGAAAGCTCTGAAATCTAGTGCTACCTCAGTGTTTGCTGCTTTTATCTATAACAAACCCACAAGCTGATGAATGAAAATACAGTCATCATTAAATAAACAGATCCTAAAGCCGTCCTTCAGAGATCATTTTGTCCATCCCTGTGCAGAAAGGTGGGAACAACTGCTCCCAAGAGGGATTTGTCTGATCTGCTCTTCCAGGTTTCCAGGGTCCCAGCCAACCTGAGGGAGATTCCTTCAGTGCTCATTCATCCTGCTGAAAAACCTAATCTCACACTTAATGGAGAATAGAACTGGTTTTTACCCCATGAAAGCCAATCCAATTTGCACATTAGATGTTTGCATGAATTATTGGCTGGAAGCTGCTGGCACAAAATTACAAAACTAGAAGGTGAGGATCAAGCAGAAGTTCCCAAATTATTGCTGGAGGGAAATTATATGGTCCAAATAGAAAAATGAATGAGTGCATGGGGAATTCAGAGCATGGCTATGGGAAATGGGAACAGGTCCACTCTCAAACAGCAGATGAGAGAGTCTGGCTTTTCACACCTCAGGAACTGATGTCCAGTGCCCAGAAACAGCTACAAAGAACAGTAGCTATCAACTTGCCTGACAGAGATGACTTAGAATTAAGATAATGTCCTTTCTATGCTTTCAGAGTTCAGCACTATATCTACTTTACCAGTGGAAGTTACTTAACATGCAAACACGTTCCTCTGGGAGGAACTCAGCAGACCTGAATAAAAATTCATCCAGTCCCAGAGCTGAAAAATGAGCAAAAATTTTAATGGGCCCTTCAAATGAAACAGCTGCATATGCATCCTCATGTAAAGAATCACCTTGAAGAAATGATCAAACACTCATAAGGCTATAGAATAATTCCCTACAAAAGGTTTTGTTGGTTTTGATTGAAGTGTAAAATGGTAGCAATGCAAGGTGAAAAAATGTTCTCCAAAAAGAAACCATTATTGTCTTAAGTTAATTACAAAAGATAAAAAATATTGGCACAGATTTCAGAAGATATCCCTCATCTGTGCACTATTTGCATGGCAAGGTAGAGAAAGAAGAGGCAGAAAACAAGAGAAAACTGCCTCATCAAAAAAACAGAGGAGACGTCCCTGGACTTCTAAAGCACTTTGCTAGAACCCAGAGAGACAGTCGTACAGAGAGATAATGTCACATCCACATAAGCAGTCACAAAACAAGGGGCCTTTTATCACCAGCTTCTGAAAAAAAAAATATAAAAAAAAAATATATATATAGATAAGATAAAGCTGAAACACTCCTCTGCCTAGGAAAAAATATTTAGACTGACTGGATTTTTCAAATAATCTGACTTGCAAATTGCCTAGAAAAAATTCAAGATGAAGTTTCAATTCCTAAATTAAATC
This sequence comes from Hafferia zeledoni, assembly GCA_035583235.1. Lineage (NCBI taxonomy): Eukaryota > Metazoa > Chordata > Aves > Passeriformes > Thamnophilidae > Hafferia > Hafferia zeledoni. The sequence goes on along the minus strand of JAWWEV010000169.1, from coordinate 518,501 downwards.
CCACAGAACTGGTGTCTGAGATTGGGCTGGTCTTCTCATTTGCATTCAGTTCTCCTGCAACAATGAAGTAGAAGAGATAAAACAACAAAGCCAAGAACAAAAATTGGTTTCTATAGCAATTCTGCTGAGGATTTTCTTTTCTTTCCTATTCCCTCCTGAAATAACATAATATATATGACATATGTAGAATTCTTGTCGAGCCATTTTGGTCTGAATGAACTCGGCTGTTTAAGAAGGGTAGCATCAAAATCAGTAAAGAGTAGCATACTGCACTAAGACAAAGCAAGGTCCTGCCACCTCCATGGGCAAAGGCTTTACCCAAAAAACATGTGCTCACAGTTAGAAAGCACAACTTTTATATTTTAGAAAGTTAAGTATTGGGGTTTTTTCTGGTGTTGTAAAGGGTGGGACAGTGCAAGTAAGCAAACAGCCTGACAAGTCTTTGTTCCTGTCACTGGTGAATCATTCCCTTCCAGTGGCCTGCATGTGACCAGTTCATTATCGGGAAGTATTTGGGATTTAAACTTCAGCCTCTTCTGATTATCACTGAACCCATGAATTGCATGATCCAGCTCTGGGGTTTGATTTGCTAGGTAGAATCTCCACAGAAGATTTTTTTGTATGAACAGTCATAAATTTCAAACCTGTTTTCAAGACCCTATTCCAACATTTACTCAGCTATGTCCATTTCCATGGAGAGACATCCCTGGTTACTGACACTCCTGAACCAGAATGTTCACGAAGAGCTACTGCAGAAATGAGTTAGTGCAGTCAAAAGCATAGCCATGGCCTAATGCAAGCAAATACTCATTGAACAAATGCTCAGCAGCATTGACCATGTCATGTAAGGCCCTGATCCTGCATGATTAAAGGTAATGGGATCTTTGTCATTGACTTTCAATGAGTATTGGAATGAGCCCCAAGGTAGCAGCTATCAGAAAGGGCAGCTGCTTAAAATTATTATTGCTCTTTACTTGAGAGCTATCAGAATAAAACATACATTACAGACACAGGCATACAGGGATGCAATCGTGCCCACACATAAAGCTGCAATTTTTCTGAGGCTTTTGCAGCTGCAAACATCTACAGGTTCAACAGATCTGGGAAGCACTGCCTGAATTTCACATTAGCAACTAGTCAGCCTCAAGGACAGGACTTTCAGTGCTGGGAATTTCACCGATATAGATGAAGCCCTTGATGTTTCCTTTGCTGTGCATCTACTCAGGATCCCTGGAAGCTGTCTATCTTTTTAGTTCAGCACACCTGTGGGCTTGCCTCTTCTTAACAGCAAGAAATCTGAATGCAAGAGATCTGGACCAAACCAGCCTTTCAGCTGATTACTTTTATCAGCAACTACTTTAATCCAAGCCACACATTCAGGTTTAGATCGGGGCTCTCAGGTGTGCAACAGTCAAAGGGAGTAATCCAACAGCTGAAAGGTTTTGGCTCTTTCCAGGAGACTCTGCTTACAAGGCAGGTGAGAACAGCTGGGTTCCCAGTTCGGCAGTTGTTCCAGAAAAGTAAATCACTTTAAGCTTGTTTGCAAGAGAAGTCAGCAACAGTGTTAAGGTTTACTGCAGGAAAGTCTGTTAAACACCAATGCACACAGTATTTGTGGAACTAAGTAGGTGAGGAAAGAAGTGGAGGGACAAGATATAAGTTTGAGGAAAAGTCCTGCTCACTTTCTTAAGGTATCTAGAACTCATTTAACCATCTTACTCATTAACCAGCCCTGGCCACCTCTCAAGGACCAAACTGACAGCTTTCTGCTCCTATCCCATCAGTCACTCCTTACACTTACTCTTTCTTGTTGCTCTTTTTTAGTCTCAGTCTTCCCCGTTCATTTCTTTTGTCCTTGAAAAAGTGGAAAAAGAGGTACCTTTCTAAATGCTGATTCATTATGTATGTCCTGGAGTAAGCCCCAATTCTCACCCAGGGGGATGATAAAAGTTCATAACTTAATGGCAGATATTGTAGGACTTGAACATCATAAGAAATACAGGACTGTATTCAATAATCAGCCTTTTTGTCCCTTTTTTATATGCTCTATAGTAATAAATCATTATATTAATAGTAATGTCGTCTATTTTAATATGGTGTTATTATAAAAATACTTGGTTTTGATGCCTCTTGTATCCCACTATATTAATAGAATATTACTTCTAAATTCCATGCCAGGAAATAAGACAAAGCAGACAGCTTTGTTACAAAAAGAATTATTACTCTAAAATTATAGACACTGTGATTTTAAAGCATCCAGTTCTACCTATTTAAAAAGTCCACTCTCCATTTCCAAGGTAAATTATGTATCTAGCCAAAGATCATATGGAAAATCTGGTATTTCTTGCTGTTCTCACAGTCACCTGGCTGGCCTGGTTGGATTTCATACACACTTTCCATCCAAGTTGATCTTGCCAAAGCTAATTATCAGATCTTGTTAAGAAATTAATTTGCAACCTTCTGTTACAGAACCGGGAAAAAAAAAAAGATGTATTAAAGAAACCAACATTCATAATTTTTACTTTTTCAGAGAGGTCCTCAATTTAAAGGGTTTAATTCATTATTTTTATTTCTGAGCTTCATAACATCACCAATAAATCTCTGAAGGATTTGGACCTCATCTTGCACACTGTCTGTTTGTGCTGGAGTCAGATGGCTAAGCAGAATAGCTCTGGTTTTGCTAAAATTAAATATGTGCATGAAATCCAAAACCAGATCTGCGCCTGTAAATAGACAGTAAACAAAAACTTGTAAAACAAACTCCCACAGCATGAGCAGAGATTGCATAACAGTAACCAGAATACCCTGTCACATTTCAAGAGCCATGAGCATGGCTGGACATCCCCTTTTGAATGATAACTTCTGACTCCAAAGAGGGTTTTGTGGTTATCCCTAACCAAAGGCTCCTGTGGTTATCCCTAACCAAAGGCTCCTGTGGCTATCCCTACACCAAAGGGTCCTGTGGCTATCCCTGCACCAAAGGCTCCTGTGGCTATCCCTACACCAAAGGGTCCTCTGGCTATCCCTGCACCAAAGGCTCCTGTGGCTATCCCTACACCAAAGGCTCCTGTGGCTATCCCTACACCAAAGGCTCCTGTGGCTATCCCCACACCAATGCTGCACACACACACTGCACACACATGCCAAGTGGAATTGCAAGCACTGCAGTTTCAGCAAGAGGTAGATGATGCTTAACAAGAACTCAGGTTGCTGATTTAAAGAGTGAAAAACTCATTCATTTTCACTATTCTGTAAAACACAGAGATCATGGGAAATAGAGAGGTTGGCTCAGGGCTATCATACCCATCTGGTGCAGGGCAAGGCCTGAGATGGTGCCCCTGAAAGGCAGACAAATGAAGAAGGCTCATTAAAGAAGATGCAGCAACAAGATAAACTACTAAAACTGCAACAACAAAGATAAATTGCAGCAAAGCCAGAGATGTATGAGGGAGGGAAAAGCAACCTGCTCAGATGCAAAGAGACTCCAGCAGGTGCAGTGGAATGGATTAGCTCCACAGGTGTTTGCCCAGCACCTCTCAGGCACTGACTTGCTGCTGAGACACGAGTTTCCCTGTACAGCCTGTGTGTGTCTACCACCAACAGGAAAAACTGTGTTGTAATGCCACTGTCAGTCGAGAACTCAGCAGCAAAGAGACACACTTAACTCAAATTTTGTTCTAAACTGCTGTTATTCTTTCAACAAGGACATTGATACAAAGAATTTTTGTAATAGGTGAAATAGTAGAGATAATGTGCTGCAAACTCAGGTATTTTCATTTCCACCTTCAATATTTTTCTCTTCCATCTGGAATTTTGTAACTGAAAACCTAGATCAGAACATCTAACTACATTTTCACATGTCAGTGAAATAGCACATAAGAGTTTTGCCTTTCAGAATATTGGGGGGTTTTTTTAAATGAGATGTTCAATGAGAAAATAAGTTAATGGTCATCTTTACAATTTTTATAGCCATTGAGATATTAGTCATAAACAATGATTTGCTCAGGGACGGAAAAAAAACAGTATCCCTCTGTGGGTTTTATTTCTCAAGGCAAAATGGATTCTTCTTTATGAAACTATGGAAGAGTCCAAAGTGTAACAGCAAGGAATAATTAAAAAAAAAAAGGTCAAAATTGAGAAATTGCTTCTTCTCAGAGATTTTGCTTTTGCAAATTGTTAAAGGGTTCTCTCAATGACCTGGGAGCTAATGTTCAAAACAAAAGAAAATTAGTTCTTGGCCTCTAAAGATTTCTAACAGCTCACCAGCTGCCACCCCCTTCCCCTCTCCGTCCCCCCCCCCCCATGCCTTTTGGGAAGAGTTTATAAGTTATCAGCCTAACCCCTGGAAAAAGCACATATGTTATCAGTCCTAGGACTGTCCCTTCTTAGGAGTCCTTTGGGATTGTTGCTCTACACTTAATGGGGTTAAGAACCTCATTTTCTGTAAAAAAGGATCTTTCAGCTACAACCCACCTTGCTGGGATTTCTTCCCAGCACTCTCATTCTCCACGTCTTCAGTCTCATTTGCTGCAGCAAAGGCTGTGGTGAAGCCTCACTCTCTTCCATGGAAGAATTTCAAAAGTTTAGGATAAAACTGCCATGAAACGGAATTTTGGCATTTTTAACATGTCCAGCACCTCTACAGAACACCCTTCTGAGCTTGCTCTTACTGTGTTACTCACACTCTAAGCCTGAGATACCTCACAGCAAATAATTCAAAGGATTCTCGTCAGGGTTAAATTGAACTGAAACGCATAGAACAAGGCTTTGAAGCCACTATGACCATCAGGATAAAATGTTCTTGTCACTCCTCTCAAAACCTTCCTATCAACAGTTCAGCACCCAAATAATCTCAGAATCTTAATATTCCATCAGTGACTTACAGAATAATGTGATTTCAGGAGCAATTTTTAAAGCAATTTCTTTACACACCGTTTATTCTCTGCTAAGAGTCCCAGAAGCAGCACTTGCCCCTAGGTCAGTCTGCAGCCTCGGCTGCTCTCCTGGTTGGCTGGGAACCAGCATCAGGCAGCACTGACTGAGGATTTTGCTTCCTAAACTGTATCCAAGAGAACCCTCCCTGAAGCCATTACGTTCAGTTCACTGGATACTGCTCAGGCTGATTTGGGCTTTAGAACATCAAAAGCTGGTCAGTGAGAACAGATGTGGAGAGCAGCCTTTGAAGCCTGCACAGAACTGCACTTTACCTATTGGGATTGTGCCCATCCCATTCTTTTGTACATTTAACTGATAAACTTACCTGTAAGTTTTGTGTTTTCTCGATAAGTGTAAAGAAAAGGCTTTAGTAAGTTTTGAAACACTGGTGGCTTCTTTTAAGGGAGTTGAATATCTCCTTTAAGAAATTACATCAATCATTTTCTAAAGATCATTTTCCAAAGATCATTTTCCAGACATACTATGAGAATTGTCACCATCCACTACTGTGCTTACAGGGGAATCTAGAACAGTAGAGGCACAAAATCTTGCACAAGCTTGTAACTCTTGAGTAACTGATACAGCATATGTAGCAAATCATGTTAAAACTGCTTCAGAGACTGATCTGTAACCTCAGAGTTAATGGATATATTGTAATAGATTTCAGCCAGTTATACTTTGGGGCATTAGTTACTGGAAAAGTAGAATGTCAGCAGAAAATACTAAACAACGGAACTAATTGTTCCAATTGGACCTTAACTAGAAAGTAAACAGATAAGTTTGAATGCTTTCTGGTTTATAACTGAGATGAGTATTCAAAGATAAATGTTTACAATCTTTGAATATTGCTGTGTGATACCTACAAACATGATATGTGCTTGTTATGCTTCTTAAATTAGTCTTTTGTCATTTAATTGTACCACAGTGGTGTCTTGAATGTTGGTCAAGAACTTCCTTAGTGCAATCTTTAGCCTAAAATTCATGTGGTTTTGTGATGTTCCCACAAAGAAAATCTTACATTTTGCCAAATATCTGCTAACCAGAAATCAGCTGGGAGCTCCTCAGTACTGGGAGATCTTCTGAATGACATGTGCAGGAAACAACCCCACAGCTGGTCAGCAAAGTCGTGACTCTGGGCTAAGTGTGTAGTGAGCACAGTGAGAACAAACTGGTACAGGTGGGACTGAGGTGGGTGAACACACACAGACACAAACACACACATTGAGAGAAAGAGACACTGGGGCAAGTGGAGACTCCCATCTTAGGAAACCAAAGACCCCTGGAGAAGGGTAACATGGGCTACTCAGAACAAGAACTACTTGCGAAATTACAAGATTTGCACACTCCTTGCTGATTCACCAAAACCTTAAGGTAAAAGCTGTGCAGAATTTTTTACAGTATTTTCTTGTTACTATTCTAATCCCTTCCCATATGCAAAACTATTTCTGAGTGTTACAGTACATAAAGAAAAAAAAAGATCTCAACATGCCTGAATTTTCTTGTGTAATTCTCCAGCAGTGATAAAAAAACAAATCTAAAAATAAGCTTTACAATATAATAAGGTGACGATGTAACCTAATTTTTAAAACCACTGTGGAAAACACCAGTGCAATATCCAAGGCATGAAGATCTATGGTTAAAAAATTAAAACAAAATCAAAGGAAAATCCCTGAAACAAACCAGGGAGGTCAAGAATCACTGCTGCATCTCATTAGCCAAGTAATATTTCCTTTAAAGGTAAGCCATTAAAATGAGTGTAAAAACACATTGGTTGGGCTGTAATAATTTTAAGATATTTCTTTTTTGGAAAATAGGTAGATATATTTCATTATTTTTCTATTCACTGTGTAAAATAAGGCTTTATTCCACAGGGAGTCCACATAAGTCTTTACAGCAATTTATTAATCTCACCTTAATAATAACTTCCACTCTGGATCGTTGGACCAGAAGAGGGAACTGGAAAAGTAACCTCTCTACCAGAGAAGTCAAAACACCATGTCTACTGCCAATCCAGTAGAAAGTCCTTGTAAATAAACATGGCAATACCCTATGCATTTTAGGATATTTAAAGAAAATACCTTAGGGGAACAATGCAAAAGCTAAAGAGGAAGATACTATAAACAACTGACCTGAAGACCAAAAAAAACCACCTAATTATATAGATTAATAAGTAATTAAAATTGGAAACAATAATAGTAAGGGAAAAAATAGTGTTATATTTTAAACTACTTTACAGTAGTTCAAAATTTATTTTTACAAGTTCTTGTTTCACAATGTATTTTAGTGTTCTTTATGATGAATTTTTAACCAAGAAACACTTTTCCTGTAATTTAGCCCACAGACATTTGAATTACCAACCTTCACTGGTACATTTGCATAAAATCAGCTCACTTTTAAAATTCGTCTCTTCAATGATTTCTTTCTCATCTGAAGCCATCAAGCTCCATATGGGATGTGGGAACCTTGCAGCTGCTTGGGGCCGTGTTATAGGGGGTACAGGGACATGTTCTTTCTCTGTCCAAGAGATTCAGCTGATGAAGTGGTACAGAACATGATGCAGAGAATTGCAAGAGAAAAACAAGGCTTAGCACTAATAACTGAAAACATAAAAAGACATTGATGTCTGAAAATCAGTGCATATATCTGTCAGGGAAAAAGAAAAATAGGTAACAAAAAGCAGGAATTTTGCATACTGTATATTTATTTACATATTATAACAAAAAATTGCCTTCCCCAGTTTTCCTCAGTGTGGTGGAAGACATGTTCATACTTTAACTTTTTTTTTGAGTAAGATTTCACCATGCTTGTTTCATGTTTTCTACTATATTGGCATAGGGATATCATAATTGTACTATATTGAGAATTTAGAAAATTTTAAAATAATATAAACTATTAACGTATAATGTTATCTGGCTGATGCTTTTTAAAATCCATGAATCTTTAAATAACTGTCTATAACTGCCTGAAGGGAAGTTCTGGCCAGGTGGGGGTTGGTCTCTTCTCCCAGGCACTCAGCAATAGGACAAGGGGGCA
>JAWWEV010000169.1:482763-504546 GCA_035583235.1 Hafferia zeledoni | reverse complement strand
ACACAGCAAGCATGCCTTAACTACCCAGTTCAGCAGCAGAGCTTTCCCACTTATATGTTGCCTCTTGCTTTCTAAGTCTTGGCAATGCAAATCCCCAATGGAACACAACCTCTCTGTATCACAGAACATACAGCACCAGAAAAGAATTATGGGTTGGACATCCACTTGCAGGGGATGATGCTAATGAAACCTGTTAACAATTTTATCTTTGAGATGAAAGATATTTAAGCAACTGCAAGTCCTTGAATAAACACATGGAATATTTCTGCCCAAGCAGAGGAGTCCAGCACATTGCGCTGTTCTATCAAACTATTACAACATTTTCCTGCAGCTTGCATAGGTATCTTCCTATTTGTCTTCTACAGACACAGCTGAGCTTGTACATGGACTACTCTTTAGGCAGGTAGAAACTGTAAATAAAAGCTGTAGGAGCACACTCTGAGTTTGTACACACACTAACCTGCACAAAAAACATGAGGGCTCTGCTACTAGAGGGTTTTCCTGAGCATTTTAATCCCAAATAAATACTGACAAGCAAAAATCTGATAAAATTTCCAGCTCATTATGAAAGCACAAATGAAATACAGCAAATATAAAAAACTATGAGGAAAAATTTATGATGTCCTATATTCCCTGCCACATTCAACACTCCCAAGTGCTTTTCATCTTTCCAAAATACATTATCAGATTTCAAACTGGGATAACAGTCCTCTGAAAGGGTTTCATTTGCTGAATAATAATTCTTTCAAATATATTCAGCTGAGTTCTCTCACCAGGTATCTATTAAACAAACAGGACGTTGAAAATCCCCCTCTGGCAAGTGCTCTCATTTTCTTTCAAAAAAGGCTCATGCTCTCTCTCAAACAATTTCTTGAAAGACAATTCTCAACATGTGGGATTAATCATAGCCCAAAGCTTGCTTCTGACATGTGATTAACTATTTCTACCTGACTCAAAGGACACAGGCCAAAACATTTCAGTGTCACTGCTCTTCACTCACACCTTGTGCTCAGAGCTGTGCAGTACAGGAAAAGGAGAGGGAGTGCATCATACTCTGCATGCTGAAGGCCAAAGAATGGTATGAGGAGGGATTTTAATACCATTTGGTGATATATTGTATTTAAGAACTGTCCCAGAATTAAATTTCTCTTCATTTATCATGTCCCAGGAATGCAATGATTTATGCAGCACATCAGAGGCTATTACAAGGTTTCTCACATCATAAATACAACTTATAATGCATCTCATGCATGATATGCACCACCAACAATTTCACTTGATGAAAGCTATCCTTATGCCTTTTATCATTCAAGCATGTTAATGAGCTCCCCCAAAAGATTAGTGAGGAGTCTAATAGACCAAAAACCTATTTCAACAATTGTTTTAGAGTCTTTCAATGAAGCAATGTGAACTTCTGCATCTAAATGAACCTTCCCGTAATAACTCAGAAATAATCACACCCTCTTGCACTTGTGCCAGGCCATTAGAGTATTTTAACAAATTAATGAATCTCTAATTTTATAAGAAGCTGTACCAGGAGAGAAACTATCCTTTGGAAAAAATACATCTAACTTGTATGAAGGATGTTTGCACTGAAGGGCTTAGGCCCTCTTCTTCCAACACAGAGGTGTAAATGAGAAGACTGGCAAAAAAATCAGTGTTGTTAGCAAGAAATACCTCAAGCAATTTCAACAGACTTTTCTTTGATGCTTAAGGTAATTTTCTAATAGGGTACAAAATATCAGTGGAAACATTCATTTATTTGGAGGATTTCCTTTCAGTTAGTTATTTGGATATGACTGTGCACCTCACACCTTCCAGGGAATGAACAGGTTTTACTCTATTAATGGAAATGGCTTTATATGCCGCTGTTTCAGTAACTTGCCTCTCTTGCCTGAATGTATTAAGAAAGATTTAAGTGAAGAAAACTATTACAGTCAATTACATGAAATTCCTAAACCCGAACTTTGTATTCTTAAGCTACTTCTTGTACTTCCCACCATGAACTCCATCAGCTTCTTATTTCAAATAACCAAATTATTTCCTTGAGAATACAAGGTTTAGCTATTCCCAGTAAGAGTTCCTTTGCCCTTCTCTAGGCTGCTGTCGGACTATTCCTTTGTCTTCACACTTCCTTTATTCTATAATAGACTTTGCATTTCAAATGCTTCAGTACTCTTTTTGTGTTCTGCTTTAAAGATCAAACTACAAATTAGTTGTATCATAGAAAACGAGTTCTTGCCACAAACCCAATATTATGTTTCCTTTTTCCAGTTACATTTCTAATTCTTTAGCCTTGTAATTTGCCCAGACCATTATCTTGTATTGACATAGCTGGCAAACTGCACAATGCAAAAAACATTCTATTACTGCACAATTTTCAATAAGTAAGCTTTGCTACACTGAATTTTACATAGTCTGCTTGAGCAAGGTCATACCTGCATTTCCAGTTATTTCTTATATCAGCTGGTGTGATTAAATTGAAAACATAAATCACTGAGTTGTTGAGTCTTGAACTATAAATAAAGACACTAATAGGCCATTTTCTATTAATTTTCCTCCAGTACAGTGGGACTATTTGCCCAAGAGCAGATCTGTAAAATATTGCAAAGATTTTAGATTACGTAGAAGAACTTTTTCTTGCTGCCTCACTTTCATTTCTAGATGACAACAATCTAGAAAGCTCATATCCAAGAAGTTCCTTTTGATTAGTTCCTCTAAACTACTCTGTGAAAAAAGTCTTTGCAACCCCTCTGTGATCTGTCTCCTCTGGATGCCCCTAATATACATTTCAGAGTCTTATGAGAGAGGGGAACTAGAACAGACTCTTTTTATCACATCAAACTCTTCTAAGGTATTTCACATGTGAATATTACCATTGGTATTGGAAATCCAAAAAGGGAAACTTTCCAGTCCATCTTGAGAAAATAGTAACTAACAAAATATGAAAAGAAATTAAAATAAGACCATTATTCATACCTGTACCTGAAAAAATACCTACAGGTATTGGATGCTAAGGTGTGATCTAAAACCTGGATATCAAAAGCAAGGATACAAACCACAGTGCAGCTTTCAGACAGGTCTCAAGGAATCCCTAGTGCTGCAGTGAGTTCCCTTCCAAAGGAAATGGCAGCAGTTTGCCCACTTCTGACAGCATTTTCACTGTCCTTTATTGATGCATTGTGTCTGTATCCAAAGCCTTCAACTGTTTGTAAATACATTTCCTTTTGTGAAACCTCATTAGGTTTCTGTAGACTCATTTCTCCACCATGTTATGATGCCCCAGAATGGCAGCACACCCAGCTCTGTCCCCTCTGCAAGCCTGGCAAGGGGGCTTCTGTCTCACCACCCAGGGCATTGATGAGCCCTGTACCCAGGGGGCACTGTCCAGCTGAGGCATGCTCTGCTTGGTGCTTCCCAGAAGTACCACCCTGCATTTAAATGTGCTCACCTGAGGAGTCAAGAACACTCAGCCAAGAAAATCTGAGAGGTACAGCTCAGACTACACGCTTAGATTTCACAGGAATGCTGTGGCATGGTATGATATACAGCAAGACTCCATTTCTCTGGGGCAGCCTTCCACTGCCTTAACCATGAAACTGTGCTTTTTATCTTCCTGAAACTCTCACTGTGCAGATTCTGCAGTAGTGTAGGCAGGAGCAGTGATAACATCAGTCTTTCTTATCACATGGCATTGATTCATCCCCAGTGCTCTACAGGATACACAAACCGAATGTAAAACATCGTGAAAAATCATGTGATTTAAAAGAATTTTATCACAATGAAAGCATTTCAGAAGGGTATTTATATCTCATTAAACAACAAACTGGTGGGGAAGATAAGCTCCTTCCAGCTGCAGGAAGTAAGTCATTGCAAGAAATGTGGCTGCACAGCTCGTGAAGGATCACTAAAACAGGACTGCCAACCAGCCTTCTCCCTAAACCAGAGCACTGGGTCACCTGGGGGTGTTTAAACTGCCTACAAATTACTGTACAAGCTTTCTCCCAGCTCCAGTAATTAGATGGATTTTCTCAGGTTATCTCTTAAAATCTAAGGTAACAAATCTCCCAGAGTACTTCTCTTTCTCAAAGGGACTCCTAAAGCAGACTGAAGGATGGCAGATCCACTTCACAGTAATTTTAGAATTCTTCCACCCTGACTAGAGAGAACTTTCAGAAAACTTTCTCTGAAAACAAAACCCCAGATGGAAGGCCTCCATTTCTCTGTTAAGAGGTAGCTTCCATGTATTTTTCCTCATGGTGGACATGTTAGCTCGGCATAAAAGCACTATTAAGGGCCCAAGTCTTTGCACTAGAATATAGGAATTGTCCTTGCCACTTCACCTTGTCCCTTTCCCCCACTGTTAACAGGAAAATAGGATAAACCTCAACCAATTAAAATGTCAGTATTGTCAAAAAGCCTATTTTTTAAATATTCTGACCTGTAAGTACCGAGTAATTTTTCACTTCCTTTATTTTGTTTTTTAAAGTATTTACACTCTGCATTCTATCTTTGGTCATCTATTCTGCAAGCTCTATAATTGTTTATTATGTGCTTTAAAATGAAAACATACCTAAGTTTGTCTGGAATCAATCACTTTCCAAGTATGTAGCCCTGACTATAATACCTCAAGTACTCAAACTACCCTCAGCCAGCAAACCTCTGGAAATATTTTTTTGTTACTTTGAGACAGTTGCATGATGAGATGCAAGGCAGTGAGATGATGATGGTCACTGAAGGGGAAAATAGTGTGTCTCTTACAAAAGATGAGGTCCAGAAAGGATTTATTACACAGGTGTTTCTGCAAGGAAGCCCAGCACATTCAGTAATGAGTTAAACAGACACTAATTTGTCTTATGCTTTTGCTGTTTTTTCCAAATGAAGCAAGGCAGGAACACCTGTCAGATTAAGGTATGAAAAGAGATACAGATATTTTTCAACTGTCTGAAACTGGCAAACTTTCACTGTAACTAATGTACATACCTGAGTGCTGCAGAACCATGGAGATCTGGGAGGCAGAGAGCACAGAAATACCCTGAGAAATATTATCATCTAAACACAAAGAGCAACAAATCACTTGGTCCAATTCTTCAGGGTTCAGTTCATATGTCTCTGGAGAGGTGCTCTGCAAAGAAGAACCAACATATGTGGCTTCTTCAAAGCAAAGAAGTGAAAAGGGAACAGGTTTATGTTGCTGAGTGATGTAAATAATGATGCCCTGGAATAAAACTGGGCTGAACTTCTCCAATCTTAAATTGATTCTTGTATGAGCTGACATCCCATTGCTTTTGGGAAGCCAAATATAATATATTTATGAATCAGACAGATGTCTCAGATATTACAGTGCTGTCAGCAATCCTGCCTCTCTGATGCTTAATATTTCATACCATAACAGGGAGTTTTTTCAGAGTGTTACTCTGGTGAGAGACCTCAGAGGAGAAATCTCAGGCCACCAATGTCAATGACCACTCATGCTGTGCTCTCAAGGAGCAGTAGGAGGCCATTTGAGTGTAATACTGGCTACAGGTTGGGAATTGGATTAAACAGATTTTCAAAAATGCTGCCTTTTGATAGAGTTGGATCAAACCTGGTTTAAGAACATTCAATCTTTCCCTGTTTCAAACTCTGGCACCTACTTTGAAAGGACTATGCTACCAACACTAATAGGTGCTAGGTCAATCACATTTCTTTTTATGAAATATTGTTCAACCATTTGTTAAATCAAAGCTTGAACAGCTGTGTTTAATTTCACATTCTCTACAGACCAACCGTTAATACATTAAAAAGGATTAGGCTGTGAATCAATAGTTAGATCTTGACCATCCTAATCCTACTCCCTCTGAAACAACCCCAATCCACCAAAACAAAAATCAGCAATTCTGTTTACTTGCAATGAGCTCTAATGCAGATTCCTCATCCAATAGCTCAGTGACTTGCATATAAAATACCACAAAGAACAGGAATAAAGCTCTAGCTTCTCCTGCACCACCAGATTTGATCACAGCATCAATAATTAAACCTTTCCTTGCTCAACTAGTACCCTTACAACAGTGAGCTACAGAAAGAAAAGGAAGAAACAAGAAACCTGTTGAACTGCAGATTTACCTGAAAAACATCAATAACATAAGTTAGTGAAGTTTACTGTAGTTATAGGCTAAACTAAAGATGTTGCAAGAAGAAAGAACTGGCCTGTTATGTACATAAATTCTGACTCGGGCTTCTGACACAGCTGTGAATCCAATATATGGACCTATCAAATGAATTTTCCAGTGCCTTTTAGAGGAAGAGGTTCAAAGACAGCTTATGGGCTTATGTCAGCTTAGGTGCACACCTGGTGAAATGGGGGAAGGCACTGAAATAATTTCAATTCCTACTTTGCAATCCAGGGAAATGGATAAGCATCCTTTCAGCCTTCAAACACAGTAGAAACATTTGCAAATGTTATTTTATCAGCTCTGTACTGCACATGAGTTCCCTTTTGAAAGCTTCCTTCAGTTTTCTAGGAACACAAAAGCTGCTTTGGTACAGTTCCCTTTGGCACACGGCATTAATTATGCATTTATGGTGGCTGGCCATTAATTGTTTGATTTGTTCCTATGGCCACTCAACATGACTTTCATAACCTCATTCTAAATATCGTGTCTGAGACCAATTCTAATTTTAGAAACTCTTCACCATTAGTATCTATTTTCTACTTATAAGACAGTATTCATTAAATGCCTAATAATGTCCTGTATTATGTTGAACTACACTGTACCATACATATATTTTATATACAGGTACACACCCACACACTATACTATACTTCTTTTTCTTTTTCCTTTTTCCCTACAAAAATACCACTTAAAGGGTAGTTTATTTTCATATCTAGTTTTGCTTACTATTGATTTAAATTCCTGAAAACTGCAGGCTGTTTAAGAAGTGCTACATGGATATTAATAGCAAGTGATATCAAAGCCACCAGGTCAAATGAATGCTTACTTAAGATAGCACTGTTTGTCACCAAGATAAAATGCCTTGTTAATGTTATGCATAAAGTCAATTGATTTTAATTTTCTGGCATCTGTTTCAGTTCTCCTCACTTATTAGTGACTAGTGTTTGTGACTCTAAGGGAAAAATTACTGAAAAGAGATGTGTTTCATCTCCAGCTAAAGGTAAGTAGCAGCTACAATTTCCAGAAGTGCAATCATTGCTACAAAAATTTTAGTTAGACAAATTCAGGTAGAGCACTGGAAATCTATTTGATACATAAATGGCACAATTTGCAGGATCTCTTATGCTCCAGATACACAGTATGAAGTTCCAGCCCAAATCAAAAGACCTAGAAACACCCTCAAATTCTGTCATAGCCACACCACCACAGCAGATGTCCTGTTAAACTGGTTGGAACTGCAGCATCAGAGCCTTCACAGAGCAAGTAGTTCATCTTACACAAAGGTGTCACCTGCAATATCCAGGCTTCAAGTTGGCTCTGCTTGAGCTGCTGAGAAGTCCAGCCAGAACTAATGTTCTGGAATAGCCTGAAGTAGGAAAAGAAATATGATGAGAATGGTAAGTATGATCTGAAATGTAGATTACATGAGCTTTAAAAATGAGTTATTCCACTTGTCCTGGGAACTGGGGAGTAAGAGGGCAGCTGGGAAGCACAGATAGAAGGCAGAAGACTTATTCTGCTGGTTGGTGCAAAGCAGAAGCTCCAAGGAAAGAGGATATTTTCAGCCAGTCACGTGGATATGGCCCAGAAGCTATGAATTTGCTGACAGAAGACTCCAACAGCACCAGGAAGTCCCTGTGAGTCTTTAAACTGAGGAACATTCAGATTAAAAGGGGACATCACTGGGAAGGACTGTCTCTGCTGCTGTACTAAAAGCAAAATACTTCTTGATACTCACAAAAAAGAGGGAGAGTCTTGTGGAATAGTGAATAAATACAGCAAAGCTGGATGGTAGGCCAAAGTCAGAGAAGTGATGTAAACCCAGAGAACCATAAGCCAGTTTGGACAAGCTATCAACAATGGTGAGATCCTGGTGGAAAAGGCAGACTGCCTTTGAAAGATCCCAGAGAAAGGAGGGTGGAAGCTGATGGTACAGCAGGCTCCAGTACAGCAAGCAGTACTGACAGAGGCAGAGGCTATGCAGTGAGACCTGTAAAGATCTGCAGGGAGGAAGGAATTTGACTGTGGTGATGATATCCCAAAAGATATTCCAATCATTTCAGAAATACTTGACTGAGTCACAATTTTGGTTTTCTTGGGAAGATTCAAAAATGTAGAAAGAGAAAATTTCTATTCTGCTTTCTGAAGAGACAGAGATGCTGTAATAAACCCTGTGCCTGAGGCTAACCACAGGCAATTCCAAGGTTGGCAAGAAGGTTTTCTGATGGCTTCTGCTCCTGGTCTCTGAGCACAAGCCTGGTTTCGAAAAACAATCAGGCTAGGATGAACTATGGGCTTTCCAGATGACTAATGCTGCTGAAAAGCAATTACAAAGATGTGAAATCCCAGTCAACAGTGAGCTAATGAGTACTGCAGGACAGGACTCCTCCGCGGAGAGGAAGAGCCAACTTCACTGAACATCCTCCCTGGGAATCTTGAGAACATGGGGTATAAAGCCCCAGGGCCCAACAGTCCTGCAGAAAGAGCACAGTGCTGGGGTGGCCTGATAGTCACTGACATTGATATCCAAAGCACAAAGAGCTTGCACCTTGTGGGGCAACAAAATGCTCACAAACAGACCGTGAGAAATAACAGCTGATAGGCAAATCAGTTCGTATGCTCTGAAGATGGTATGAACTCTTCTGGGACACAAAACAGGCATTTCAAGATCGTGTTCTCCATCCAATATTTCATTGTGTTTTCCGTGGTTTTGGTCATGATATTGGTAACATCAGCCCTGATTCTTAATAGAAGGCCTTTGGCAAAAATCTGCAACTCTTAGAAACAAGGTGCTGGTGGCAAACAGACATGACCACACAAGAAGGAGATCACAAAATGTAACCATGTGGAACAGACTGTGACTCGTGAGAGGATCGGCTGACCAAGCCAGTCAGATCCTGACAAGCCACCAGCAGGAGGCTGTGGCCTCTCTTGGACAGAGGGAAGCTGGTAAGGGGCAGAGGACACAAAAAGGACCAGCTGCCCCTAGAGGAGATGCACTCAGGAAGGCAGAGCCCCCCACATGGTCACAGCTGAGGTACAGTCCCTTCCTTCAGTGGACTCTTGAACAGAAACATCACCAAAACTGGAGACAAGGTCTTGACCAGGCCTAGGAGTGGTGGAAAACCAACTATAAGTACCTTCCCATCTAATACTAAATAATGAAACACAAACCCAAATCTTTCCAGCCAGAATACGTGTAAGAAAAAGTACCTGTGGTGACCTTGATTGTGTGAAGAAATGAATAATTTCTTAATATGTGGGCCTTAAGATACTGTAAGTAAGATGTAGTTGTACTATCTATAATACTCCTTCAGGTTTTCCTCCAGATTCTGAGCATGGACGTTTCCATGGAGAACATCTGAAAGAAGACTGTTCCCTTTAATAACAACACACAAGTATTATGCTGAGGGATGGCAGTGTGAACAAGGAGTGCTAGAAAGAAAAGAGAAGCACCAAGTGGCTAATATAATAAATACTAACTGGATTTTTCAAAAATAAATTACTTTTTCCCTTCAATTTTAGGCTTTGATTTATGTTGAGATGTACAGAAACTATAAAAGGTAAAGTGATTTGTAAGTATATACCCAGAACATAGAAAAATGAGAACATGTGATGAGTTATGGAGGTGTGCTTTATAAAGAGCACTATAAAGTCATAGCTTTCACATTAGGACAGTACAGTACAATCCAATTCAAAACTCATATTTAATACAAACTTAAATTGACCCCTTGTTCCAGAGGCAATGTTAAAGAGGGAGGAATGGTTTGCTGGAGGAAGCTCTTAGCTGTGATCCCCAGCCAGCAGGCAGAAACACAGATTTGTGGAATAAATGGGCCTTTAAAAGGGTCCTTCCCCAGGAAAAGGAAGAGCAGGATAACCAACTGACAACGAAAGGACTAACAATTCTAATGGCTTTCCCGACACTACATGACCTGTAGACTTAGGGAGATTCAACAAAAAGAAACACAACATTAGCTGGGGCTTGGGAAGGGGAATTCCAGTATTTGATTTGTTATTAATGGAAGGCCCAACTGTAAGAAGGGATAAATGTCTTTATTTATACTCATCAATTTTATAAGTGTTGCTGTACCTTTCATATTCTTCTATCTTCCAGCAATGATGGTACTATAACAATTTACTACTTCTCATAAGGAATATTTTTAATAAAGACATAATTACTCATTTCAGAGCCATGCAGAATTTCAAATTTCAGTTTCTGGAAAAATATACAACTTATCATTATCATGATCAGCATGAATTTAACTACCTTATTCACAGTAATTTCTCTTCAGTAATCACTACAATATACTGCCTGGAAGGGCCAAAGCTTCCAAGACATCCATTTCAGAAGCTTGGTGTAACTCATGTGGGACTTTGCTTACAGCTACTGTACCAGACTTGAAAAACATTTAAAATAAAGTCACGTATCCAGGCAGAAGCTGAGTGGATCCACTGATCCAACAATTCTCTCCCTTCCATAGAGATGCAAGAAATGAAAATTGCAGGGACAGATTTGACGTTAAACCATTTCATACCATTCCAGTACCTCTTGTTTAAAGTTTCATCCGTTACTGGCACAAGTCAGTGTCTCATTGAAGTCAGCTTTTTTAAAGCTGGATTTTAAATGAGTACAATTCTCTCTCAGAGCAGATCAGAGAAACCTGAGAGCACAACTCTGTACTGCTGTCAGCTCTGACAGGCACACAAGTGGTTTCTAAGCCTAACCCCCAGTGTTAAGAGGGTTGTTTTACACTCCTTTTTGTTTCTCTAATTATTACTTCTCCAAGTAGATTTTCATTTTATAAAAATATGAGGCATTTTAGATATAATAGCTCCTTTTATATATGACAGTTTATAAATATTTTTCTCAGATTTTCTGTTTTCGCTGTAGCTTTTCCCCCACGGAGTAAGAAACATATACTTAAAAATTGTCTACTGCAATCCAACATATTAGTATACAAGACACAACCATTCAAGACTGATTTGCTATCCTGAATTAGGGAAACATTCCCTTTATTAAAACATGATCTCATTGCATTGTAGACAACTGATTACTGACAACTACTCCAATAACAGAATCCGGTATTTTGCACAAACATGGAATTTGGCTGCAGGTAGCAGGAACTGCTGAGTATTTTGCTTGTTGCATCCAATGTTTCAAATATAAACATCAGTTTAATAAGCTATTTGGAATGAAAATAACAGATAAAAGGAAATTACTGAAATAACTATCATGAGGGAAATCTCAGCTCATTAATTTGATATACAGAAACCAGACCTACCCAGAACCTGTAGTAGCAAAGGAGATACATGCACATGTTTTATGCATGTGCCAGATAATCTCCAAGAAAGAGAATCACCAGGACCAACTATAAGGGAGTTTTGCAGCTGTTCAGCACTACTTGATTCAAGCATTATACCAGTAGTTTTAGATTTATTGTTTTGGCTGGCTTTGGAGGTGACAGAATTACTTACTTCACTACAGAAACACCAGAATTAAAAATGAAATAGCCTCTAGAAGTCAGGATGGGTACTAAACTGTAAAGGAAAAAACATATGTTAAATGCTATGGCCCTGCTCTAAATTTAACATCAGCTGCTGATGGAGTATCCTCAAGTCACTCATAAGATACCCAAAACTGCTCTCAGAATTATTGACAGTCATGAGATGATGGCAGAGGCCAGACCCCAGAGGCCCCAGGGATATAATCAGGAACACTTAATTTCTGTCACAGAAGGAACGTGACCATGGAACTGGCCTGCAGACGGTAATGTGCACAAAGAGCACAGATAAAGAATTATGGATAATGTGAAATTGGGAACCCTCAAAATAAGAAAACAAAAAGCAAAAGACCCTCCTAATTAACCCAGTGAGCCCAGAAGCAAAGTAGAGGAAACACCCAAAGTGAAAATTGTCCTCTTACTGAAGAAGCAGAGGTTGCAGATGGTTCATGTAGCACTTTCCCTGCTCATGGGGAAGGCGAGTGCTCAGTCCTGGAGACGACACCCACACCACACTGGAGAGGGGAGGGTGGGTACTGAGGAGCATGCAACACTGAGAGAATTTCATTATTAGAAAATTTTCCTGAGATTGATTTCTGTTATTTGTTTTCTACAACAAGTAGATCTGGACTAGTACTTATTCTTTCATTTAATTAACAATAAATTATCTGCTATGCAAATACGGTGTGTTGCCTATTTTGCCAGACAAAGTCTTACATGCACAGAGCTTTGGAATATAAAGTACATCCAGTATACACCCTCCTTCATTCCATTCAGCCTGCAGTGACCGTTCGTGTTCGTGGCACTGTCAGAGAGGGATTCCAGGGTGCTCACCATGTTATCTCACAGGACTCCACAAATACAAAGTATTTTCAAGATACTGTTATAGCAGGCTAAATGATCCCCATTTCATTCCAAAAAGGAATGTTTCTCTTATGTTAAATTCTGTACTTTTAACTGTACTATTACCTGAGCCTAACTCATTCCTTAAAAATCAAAGAGAACAAAATTAATTTGTGTACTATATCAATAAACACACCCCTTCAACAATTTATCTGTTTTCATTAATGTTTGTATTAGACCCCAAACCCTCTCCTGAATTTCTAATAAAGCCCTAAGCTAACCTTTAAACCTTAAATACTTAACTAGTTTATAGAAATTTAGGGATTTATTAAGCCAAAAACATGTAAAAGCCAAAGTTTGTTTTTAAATGCAAATTACATACTTAAAATTCATGCTAATTGAGCCAAATGAATATTACAGAATAAAAGCACTACACCATTCCTTATATTTTGTTTTCTTGAAAAAATGTGTCCCTTGAGAAATGAAGGGGAAAAAAGGTTAAGCATTACATCAAGAAAAAATTATACCTCATGATCTGAAGTCAATGTATCAGTCAATAGATTATCTAATTCTCTTTTTTTAGTCTCTCTCTGACACCCTTTCACTAAAACATTTTCTTACATACTCTCTGATCTTTTATTTCTCAAACCAACTGAAACTGAGACACCTTATATTTAAATGTGGCTTTCTGGAGTTCAGACTAAAGCCCCCAAAGTAGTGACACAGAATATAATTCAGAAAACCAGCGGCCGAGACAATAATTCAAAGCTAAAGCAGTGATTTACGATGGCTATCAGAGGAGATTTAAAACAAATCTTTGCAATCAAAACACAAAACAGGCCTTGAGAAGCAATAGCTTAGGCTGGCAACACACACAGACCCTCAAGGCTACAGGAGGCATTAATTTAGGGCCAAATTCCACTGTCCTTATTCCCACCAGTTCTTACTCTTCCCAGTAGGTCCCAGTGACACCAGAAGGTGTCTGCCTCCCTCTGGGGACCAGTGATGCCACACCTGAAAGCTGCCAATCCTGCAACTGCTTACAACTTTACAACAGGTGAGAGGGTACTAAGAACTACCTTGAGATTAAGAATCAGACAAAAATACTGTTAAAGTGCTGACAAATATTTGTTTCTGAAAAGCTCTTGGTTCTCTGCTGCCATCACTTTTCCAAATCCCTTTCAGCCCTTGCTCATCTGCCTTGTATTTGATAACTTTCACAGTTTCTGCATAACCAATATCCTTTGCTTAACGAACCATCACTTCGTAGTTCATCTGTCTGTGCAGAAAAATACATCACTGCTCTTGGTACTGGCTCATCCCCCAAATAAATGACCATTTCTTCTCATAAGAATGGTCCTAATCCCAGAGCCAGAGCCAATGCCATTTCATTATCAGTTATATTGCTGCTGATCCCATTCCAAGAACAGAAAGAAGAAAATCTGTCTCAATCCCTAGACAATTACGACAGGTCAGAGAGAACAAGGAAGTATAATCCCTAAAAATTAACTTCTATTTCACTACTCTCCTACTAGAAATGACGCCAAAAGCAAACAGAAACAAAGATTCTGAATAGTGAGGAACTTCAGATACTAATGAAGATACTAATTTCTGGCTGGTGAATATAATTTACAAAGCAGGGGTAACAATTTCTCCAAATGAATGTTGTTTTTCTTTTTCCCTAGAGCTCTTGGAGAGAGGAAAAGAGAAGACTGCAGGTAGAAAAATGCAATGACTCACAGTCAGTGAGCAAGAATTCCAAAGAACCTCTAAGTATACTTTTCAGAGTAATCAGTCTCTGGGCAAAGAGTGTAATTTCCAAAACCTATTGGACTTGGCAGCCAAAGAAAAAGCAGTTCTCTCATATTCACTTGTCATACCTGAATACATTTAATTTTCTTTTAAGCTTTCGAAGAGACTGTTTTCAGTATGGAACCAACTGTGCAGCTTAAAGCCATGTCTGGGGCTTGTTTAGAAAATTTGGACATCTTCATCAGTTTCTTTCTCTCTAATTCCCAGCCAAGAGTAATTCCACTAACTGGGAACTGCATCCAGTAATCCACCAGAAGGACAACATTTTCACTTTAGAAAACAGTGCAGATAAAAGTTGGAAAAATTGAAGGCATACAGGAACCCAAGAAGGATTGCTACTAATTCTAGGACTGTGGTCATTTTCCTGTGACAGAAGAACTTCAATACCCTCAATGAAGTGGCTGAAGACAGTTCTCTATAGAGCAGTAAACAATGATATTACTAGTACAGTATTTTCCAGAATAAGAAACAATTACTGCACTACTTTTATTTTTCATGTTCAGCTTCTTTCAACCATAAAAGATTAAACTGGTCTATGACATGTCCAAATGCCAAGTGCATTTTCATTGCTGCTTGCATGCAGGAAGGTCATTAAGGCACATTAAATGTAACTGTTAGAACATACACAGGGCACCGCTGGGATATATATAAAGAAAGATGCAGATTTATTAACAAGGAAACATAAAAAATTCTAAATTGATGACTACAAGGTTAGACATGGTGGGGTTTTTTTTATAAAGTATCTGTCAAGATATGTCACAAACTATAGACTGGATGCAGATTTCATGAACAGCTGCACAGCGTATGGTAGGAGATAATGATGTATAAGAATGAACATTAATTTAATATTAAACTGATAAAACTTGACTTCCTGATGTTCAACACAGTATTTTTAGTCTAAGAAATACCTTTTCTTAGTCACTGAAGCAGCAGAGCTTCAGTTCAGACTCAAGCACACCAAATTTGGCAGTATCAGGTTGTGGAACTTTCAGGTTTGGCTCTTAGTTATAAGCAACAGTTTAAACTGTAAGAGTGAGGAGCTCTTCACACTGCAGTATTACCCCTGACATTCCTCTGCTCTTTTCAAATGTCCATCAAGGCTATGTTCAGTGGCAGCAGCATGCCCCCATAAAACACAGAGCTTGCTTTTTAATCAAAAATCCCCCACTTCTGTAACAGAACAAACCCACCACACCCAAGTTTGCAAAGACTCTACTGCTGCATGGCCAGCAAAGCAGTGATGCAAACCTTCTGACAACAGGAAGGAGAGCTGAAATGTTATAATCACAGGCCTCAAAACAAGATCACAGTTATCCTCCTGATCTAGAAAGGCTGCAATTGTGAACTGGAACAAATCAGGCTCAACCCATTGCTGTATTTGCTGCATTGTTTCTTCGGGGTTCCTTCTGCATCTGTGGTTGCTGTCTGTTGTAGGGATGCAATCTGCAATGGTGTGGTGATTCTCCTGCTCCTGGAGCTTACCCCATTACCTGGGAGAAAATGTGCTCCCCGCTGTCCCTGACCACATGGTCCCCTGAGAGGCCCTGGGAAGGACACACAGAAACCACCAGCAAGGGAGGAGAAGAGAGCCCTTATTGCTGTTGGTTGGGGTTTATATGGACCTTGGAGGGATCCAAACCCCACCAATAGGAAACAAGAGGGGGTTTGGCTCTGGGCCAGTGGGAGTAAGGGGATTTACATTCAATGGGGGGGGTCAGGTAACTTGCATGTTGCAACCGTCCTCCAGACCCCTGAGATAACAGGGTGTCTCAACGTATTCTGGGGAGCAGTGACTTTGCAAAAAGACATTTTGACAATCATTTTGTACATTTAAACAACATTAAAAATATCAGTTGTTAAAGCATTATCAGTGGCTTGTTGATTTCCTTCACAAATCCATTTCTGGCAGGACTTTCTCCATTCCAGATATTGTAAACCAAGTCCCACACTGCATATCTGAACCACGACTAGGAATGACTAGAAAGCCAGGGTTGCCTCCCCACTGAAATAAGAAAATAAATAGATCAAGAAGGCAGCACTTCTGTGACAAACATTATTAGGATTAGTTCGGTTCTAGCAATGAGGCACTGGGGTTTGACTGCCTCTCCCAGTTCTCGCTTCCCTGTGCTGGGAACAGGCTCCCCCTGGAGCGCTGCCTCCCAAACTGCAGGAGCTGCCAGCCCTGTCTGGTGCCCACAGGCCCTTCCCGAGGGCAGGGAGCAGCGAACAGGGCAGGCACCACCAGCTGTGCCAGCAGCACAAAGAAAGGGCTCCTCCCACCCCCTGCGCCTTTGGAGTTCCGCTCCTCCAGCCCGGTCAGGCTGCGGTCTGGCTCTGAGCATCAGAAGCATGTTCAGTGCAAACGATGGGGATGCCAAGAAGAAGAAAGCAATATATGAAAATATTAGACATATATTTTAGTAATGGACTACCACTTCAGTTTTCTCATCTTGCAGTGGATTCCCTTTAGCCAAGCCTTACATAGCATGCAGTCTCATTTTTTTTTTTTAATCCCTGAAGCACATTATTTTTGCTACCTAAATTTGTCAGTAAACTGTCTCCTATCCAATTAAAACTTACAATTTTCTCCTCTCAGAATTATACTCAAATCCAGGTATTGCCTTTTGCTAGGAGTTGCAACTCTTGCAAGGTATTGCTCATACCTCAAAGTGTGCAGCCCTCCTGCTACCAGATCTTTTGGGCTGACGTGTCTTCCTTCCCTTAAAACTTTGTTCAAGGGCCCGGGAGCTGCTGATGAGATCAGCTACCTGCCCTAAAAAATGTCAGCCTACCCACAATTTCTATCCCTGAAGTTCCCTTCAGGCTCTCCTCCTGTTACAAATCTTACTCTCTCTGAAAGGCAAACTTGGCTGCTTTCAAAAGCCCTTCTCCATTGCACAGCTCTGCCAGATGGTCCCTGAATCCTCATTTCCTCCAACAGCAGAAGCAGCCACAGCAGACAGAGGTCTGACCAGACAATTCCCTTGCAGATTCCAAGCAGCTCGACATAAAAAGCTTTATTGTTAAAAATACTGCCACTTTACTTCTAGGCAATATCCGAGGATGGTGACACTGGACTTAACGCTGACAGAAACTATAGCTGAATCCCGAGTGAGGAGAGGATTCTTCGCGTATTCTTAGCTGTTAATTACGGTTCTAATTATCGGCTTTTAGCACTTCCTGCTGCATTGCTCCCTCACATCCCAGAGAGGCCTTTGGGAGTAAGAAATCCGCAGCTGGAATGGGATGCTGGGGCAGTCATTTCTTCCACTACCTCGAACGAACTGCACGGCAGAAAAAATGAAAATAAATGCAGTCTGATACTTTCCTTCAGCTTCCCACTTTCCCACGCCATGGGAGTTGTCTGCATGTCACAGGGAGGGTGTTTGTCCTAGCAGTGCTTCCACCACGTTAGTTACCCTGCCCAAGAACTGAATATACTGATCACAGGACGCTTTTTTATGCTCAGAATGTGACTGCTTTGAAACTTTATAGCATCATCAAAGAATAAAGCAAGCTCCTGGCTCCACCACAGCCCAGGCTCCACTTCCAGAAGCAGTAACTTTTGGAAAAGGCAATGAAATACATTTCCCTTGGCCCAGAAGAGCCTTGTGTCTACCTTTCCTACCAACCCCAACAGCAACAGTGTAAGAACATTCAGAGTTGTGTCACCCACAGCCCCAGCAAAAGTGATTTTACACATGCAACACCAATATATCGCTTTTACTGACAACCCTTCCCCCAGCTGACAGAACTATAATTTAGAATAACATAATTCTCAATAAACAATATTACTGAAGAAAGCAAAAAAAACATTCCCAATTGTGCTGAAAGAACTGATAATAATAAGGTGAGCTATTAAGTACAAATTTTCCTACTAGAACATTAGAATAGATGTGACAGAATCTAAAGGAATATTTCACTTTGAATAAATTTGTCTTTCAAGGGAAGTTGTCTAAAATTTATGCAAGCCTAGAGAAAGCAAAAAACCCCCACAACTGAACATCTAGCATATGGAAAGTTTCTGAAATTATATCCTGAAAAGGCTGTGAAAGGAAACAATCATAAATGTAGCCAGTCTTGTCTTTCTATTAAACAATGGTGGAACATAACTTTGTGCTTATTGATAATGATATTTTTCTCATTTATACTCACTTAGGGTCAGAGTCACATATCCCTATTCAACATTAAATGGACACTATTCTTAAAAGCAGTAGTGTGGGTGTGAAGGAATTGTTTTTAGCAGCCAGGTAGCAGTTTTTAATTTCTAAAGTCCAAAGTACCTTGTGCACCTGTTGTATCAGAGAGGTAATTCTGAGTTTGTTCACCAACTTGACATATTGGAATAAATTCCTCAGCTGACCCAAGTACAATGAAATGCTTGAAGTTTCATGGATTTACAGCAAGGGAGACTTTGATCCAGACAGTTATATGACTTGCCCAGAAATAAACTCAGTCATCAGTGGAGATGATACAGATCTCAGCAACTCCCAGGCTCAGCTCACTTTGTCAACAGCAAAATTTTTTGAGATGTTTGGGTTCAGCAGAGGCACATTTTTCTCCTCAGTTGATCCATCCTTACACCCTCCTTGTCCCAGCTGAGACAGTGCTGTGCAGCCACAAGTGCCACAATGTCATAGCTCTGCTTGCAGACTTCTTTCACCTCCAGTCAAAGGTCTCCAATTTCTGGCAATGTTCAAGAGCAGCAAAGGGCTCCAGCCCCAAAGAACAATCTGCAGGAAGAAGCAGGAGGGACTGGGGCAGTGACTCTGTCCTCATGGCTGTCACAGGGACCTGCTCTGCTCACATGGACAACTCACCAAGAGGTGTGTTTATCACCGGGGCAGGATCTCAAAAGAACGCTCTGCTCATAAACACACTGGGCTTGGCAATTTGTGTCTCACAGGCAATGGGAAATCACTGTGAGAATGAAACAAAACATTTTCTAAAATGCCCCAGTAAAAGAGGAATTGGAAGGGACAATGGATACTTTTTGAATATTTACAACTACAAAAGAGCTTGATACTATATTATGAGAAGGATGGAAGGAACAGAAGAGGAACTTATTCCTGGAAAAGATCCTGCTGCTGGTGATTGGATGGGATGAGTGAAGCAGTGACTGCTCCAGTCCTTATTCCCCCATGATTTCAGAAGCTGTCATTCTGGCTTCAAAAATGTTCACAATACATTCATGATGATGGCCAGGCCATCACCCGGAGGAGTCCTTAAAGGCCGCTTTGAGGATCTGCTGCCAGAGGGAGCTCGGTGCTTTTCAGCTCCAGGTAAAACTTGGGATCAGTTATTTCTCACAACATGCCAAAATGCTCCAAAAAAATCATACCTGGCCATTTAGAGCACAGGCCCAGTTTTCAGAACCAGTTGGTACAGTGATTTCCATGGAAGTAATTAGAAACACTCTGCACTTCAAAACATGAGATACCCCCTGGCATTCCAAGAAAACTTCTCTCAATCCAAACCCATGGAAACCTGCTGCAGTTGCTACTCAATGCTGAAGAAGCCTGGAGTCACAAGTGGTTTTCCAGCTCTGGAGTGTTGCCAAGGCTTCTCCAGCTGTGCCCGTGGGCAGTGCACAGGAGCTCAGCTCACTGCACCCCTCATCTTCCCGTGGCGTTAGAAAATCAAACATCCCCTGTCCAAGGGGAGCTTCTTCCCTGGGCTGTGCTGGGTTACTCTGGAGATCAGAAAGGAACAGCAGTACCAACTTCTCTCACTGAGAACTGAAGACAAGAGATGAGGACCACCAATATTTCATGTAAGAAGGTGAGAAGCTCTGTAGCCTGTGCCTTCCTGGCCTTGTGTAGCTGCCAAGCTGCTGCAGGGCAAGTTTGGGCATATAAATCAATGCTGCAGGGTGATTTCCCCCAAATAATTATGGCTTGTATCCAAATCTCATTTACCTCCTCCCCAAAGAGGAAAGAA
Organism: Hafferia zeledoni; assembly: GCA_035583235.1. Lineage (NCBI taxonomy): Eukaryota > Metazoa > Chordata > Aves > Passeriformes > Thamnophilidae > Hafferia > Hafferia zeledoni. The sequence goes on along the minus strand of JAWWEV010000169.1, from coordinate 484,292 downwards.
CAAATGACAGTATTTGGATATGGAGGGGAAAGTAAAGATAATAATTTCAGGATTAAAAAATATGAAGATATGCTGATAATGGGATTTGCAGAGTAAATTAACCTGCATGCAACCTCCACACCACCAGAACTGTGCTGCTACCAGCACCTGATAACAGCACCCCAGGGGAATCCCCCACTAATGGAGTCACTGTTGTTTGCTTCAGGTAATGCTTCGTGGAGTCAAAATTTGCCAGTTGCTCTGAGCAACTGAGTGTAGAGAGATTACTTCTCTGTTCTAATCTGATGATGTGAATTTCTTAAGGAGGAAAATTGGTTTTTACATTTTGTCATTATTTTTATTGCCAATTTTCCTAATGAGTTACAAAGACCAAGAACCATGCTGAAAGCCAACTCTCACAGAAGAAGGGTAAGAAAAGAAAAAAACTCAGTAAAATCTGATTTTCCTCATCATTGGCTCTTTCATATCCCAATAATCCATTTTTGGGACAGATCATAATCTCAGGCACAGTGTGGGCATCCCTGCATACCTAAGGAAAATCTGTTCCTGTGCATCAGGCGTGAGATTAGAATCTGGCCCTGACACTGGAGATGGAACATTTGCATAAAGTTCTTATCACTTTTTATAATGGTCATGTTTTCTAATATTTGCAACTGTGCCTGGAACGCCTTTCATTCCACAGATGGCAATTATGAAAAGCCCTCACATTTGGCAACCACAAAAATTAATTTGTCTGAGACTACAAATGTACAAACTCCCCCCAGAGCCCAGCCCTCTGAACACAGGCCCCTTTCCGAGAACTCGGGTCTTGCCTCAGTCCCTGCTCCTGCAGTGAAGGCAACTGGCAATGCCAGAAAGCAACTCACACCTAAGAGCTGTCAATTACTGTGATTTTACCCCGATTTATTTCTCAAGTTTAAGAGTGAATGAACTTTCTGACTGTATTCAGAAAACTCTCTAGGCATAAATTTAACTTCAAATACAGAATTATTCCCAGGGAGATCAGTCACATCTCTAATTACTTGGATGCATCATCATCATTTTGGTCAGACTTTTCTTTTTTCTGCCCACAATCAAGTCTGTACATGAGTACATGTGGCAAAATATGGTCTGCAGACAGTGGACTCTTTGACCCCTGGCTTTCAGGAGCTGTCCCATGAATGCTGCTGAGAAGGTGAGTTTTGCCCATCCCTGCTTGCCCCGTGCCCACTGGAGGGATATGGAGGGCCCTGGCAGGAGGGGGTTGGTAGACAAACACACGCTAAGTATCTCAGGATGGTGGGTGCTCTTCACCAGTGTATTTCTGTCAGTTTGAGGGAAAAACCAAAATGTTTACCAAAAAACAGAGGAGAGGATTCCTCCTCAATAATCACGTCACTCCCTATTAAATTTAAGAAAAAGGAACTTTAATTAGAAAATGGATATAAGAAGGATAACTTTTCTTATACGTATCTGTCTTGGGTTGAGCTGGCAAAACGCCAACTGCCCAAAGACAGAGTCAGCCTCCGGCTGAGAAAAGGGGGAAAGGG
>JAWWEV010000169.1:463751-482663 GCA_035583235.1 Hafferia zeledoni | reverse complement strand
CTGGCTAGAAGAGGTCAGCTGTTAGCTAGCTCAGCCCAGCTCAAGTCACCTGACAATTTTCAGGCCTAGTCTGAACTCCAAAACCTGGACCTGGGCCCACTTGGTTAAAACCATAACAATGTATAACAAAAAACTAGTACAAAAACAAAACAGCTGCACTGTACCCACGGTGAGAAAACAAATCAGAACAAGACAGGACAAAAACTTCAGATGAAATTGAGTTTGTCTGTGCTCTTTCACTGGTGCAACTATATTCGCAGACAGCACGGGGCGCTGGCTCACCTCAGCCGGCAGTGAGGGGATGCCGCTTTCGTCCGCGGCAACGCAGGCAGCAGCCCATGACCTCGCCAAAATGACTCACCTGGAGAGATGAAAGCCGAAGAAAAAGCCAGCAGGCGATGCAGAACCTCTCTGCCTGCAGATGGGAAAGCTCCCCTTCTCTCTCTGACGAGCAGCACGAACCAAGAGTCTCGCCGCGCCCGCCTGCCCTCACAGCGGGCTCGGAGCTGCCGGCCGGGGCTCCGGGGCTGAGTCACAGGGAGCAGGCCTGGAGAAACTGTGCACTGGCCCCCATCTCCCGAGGGAAGGAACTGGACAGGCATGATCTGCTTCCCCCTGGGATCGCAGAGGCTGAGCGTGGGTCGTAGATAGCTAAAAAAAAAAAAGGAAAAAGGAAAAGAAGCAGAGCAGCCCAGCTCCACCGCCGGCCCCGTCCCCAGGCCCACAAAAGTGACTATTTCTCCTCTCCCCTGCCCCCAGCCTCCAGTCTGCTCCCACCCAAAGCCATCAAGCAGGAGTTCATAGCAGTTGACCACTTCTTTTGTTAACTAATAGCATGGGGAGTCAGGCATTCAGTCTTTGAATTCTGTAATGGCAGGGGAGAGAATTTTGTCTTTAACATTCCAAAACTACAACAATTTCCTTAAACATCTTTAAAAAAAATTTTAATAGCACAGTTAATTTTTTCTTCAAAAGACATAATCTGTTGTTTGCCGATTTATTTTCTTAAAACATTCCAGTTAACCCCATTTCAGTCTCAAACACCAATTACTTTGTTTTCCAAGGGCTGTTCAATCTAACCACTAAGCACATGTTATTTTTTTTTATTAAATCCAGGTAGAAAACACTCATTCCCTCTTACTTTTTTAAATTAAGCATAATTCCTTAGTCAGAGTGTTTCCCTAATGCAGCCTCCACTCTAGCATCAGCTTGCTCATAGCTGCAGAGGCTCCAGAAATATGGCACAGCCTTTCTTCTTTTCCATGCCTCCAAGATCAATGCAACTTTCTGCATTATTTTATAGCCACACAATTTAGAAATGGTAAGCGCTAGATAAATGTACATTATTATTTGGCCTCCCTGTGATGTTCACAGCACTTTAATTTTGATTTTTCACCTGCTATTGACTAAACTGTCATCCTATACTGGCTTTAAGATTTACACTTTGCATAATAGTTTTCAGAGCTTCAAATCCAGCTCCACAACACCTTTGATTTTTAGTAGGAATCCAGCTGCAGGTTTTAGGGTGCTTGCTGTTTTTTAAATAATGCAGTAATTGCTTAATTTTTTTCATTTGTTGCACTTTCCTCCGAAATTTCTCTGAGAGGCAAAATACAAATCATTCTAACAAGGGCATTAATATTCAGGTGTGTTTCCCTGACTTACCTTTCAAGTCAGTTGTCTAACAACATAATATTTATTTGAGAAAAGTATACAGAGGAAAGGGTGAGTCCCAAACCCTCACTGGAGTAAATCTGCACAACCTACCTGGAAGCAGTGACCTTCTGCTGATCTCAGTTACATCTACAGCAGGTGATGATCTGGCCTAAATATGTTAATTCTTCTGCTTGGCTTCAGCACACACCTATATAAAGCGAAAAAAAGCTAAAGCCTTCTCCAGTTTTTCAGTAGGTACTTGAATGTTCCAAATGACCATCAGCCAATTGCCACCATCCCTTATGTTTCTGCTCCTGCTGTAACGACTCTTGGCTTTAGGAATGCCTCATTTGCCTTCATCCAGACATGGAAAAGGCTCTCAACACTGACCTTTTGTCCTGTAGTATTTCTGTCCTACTAACTCAACATCCCCTTGCACCTTCATATCACTTCTTGCCTTGCTTGAGGCTCTGCCCCCTTTTTCCAATTGCTGTTCTCAAAGACAGTAAAAGCCTTCAAATCTTGAACAAAACTAATTTGTCTCAGTAAATCAGGACATGTATTTGCTCTAACTTACATCCTGTGAAATCCTAGTGAGTTCAGTGAGATGCACAGGATGTAAATCAACCCATAATGTAGCTCCCAATCCAGCTTTTCACTCCTAGCCAACAAAGCTGCCTTTTCGCTGTTGAATGTAACTCTTTCTCTCTGATATTATCTGTCTTTTCTTGAAGAATATTCTTCAGATGTTCAGTTCCTTTAGCTCCTTAGTATTTTTCCTCTGAAAACACATCTTTCTGTTCTTAACCATGATACCACAATTCACTGTTTCCCCACACCCTTCTCAACTTCTTTCCCCTTATCTCTACAATAATTTTCGTGCTACTGAAAGCTAACAGCTTTGTTTGCCATCCTGCCTTCTCGTGCTATTACACATCAGAGCCTTCTCAATGGCTGCCTTGATACACTGCATATCTAAACCACTTTGCTCATTAAAGAAACAATAATTAAGGGCAGTTTGTTTGTTTTCAAGTAAACAAAAAATCCAACATTATAAAAATTCGACTGAGGGATTCATCTGGCTATATCCATCCATCTCACCCCAGCTCCCTTGAAACAAAATGATCCATATACAGTGAATATTCAAAAAAAAAAAAAGCATATCCTTTAAACCAGACCCAAAATATAACTTTGTAATGGCTGTGCTTTAAGTACTGCAGGAGTTAACCACAAGAGAGTGCTCAGTCAGGATGGCATTCTCTGTATCCCTGAGGTTTTCCATGCATCCAGGCAGTGGTTCTTAGCTCATGTACAGTGGGGAGAATTTAAATCAGGAGCCTTTGCAGACATGTCTATGCATGGTGACAGCAGCCTAGAGCTGTACAGAGAAAGATGCATTTTATGGCATTACTGTGAACAATATTCTAAATCAGACTGAAAGCACTCACTGAGAGGGACCATATTTTACTCTGGTCCCAAGTGACAGGTAAGGAACAGCAGAGTTTTGACTGTACCTAGATTGGGTGAGTAGTGCAAATAACATTGAAAAATGTTGTTCTAATGTTCTGCTTTAAATAACTGTCTTCTGAAAGAGTAAAGATCTTCTGTCTAGACAAAAACTCTAATTTTTCTGTCTGGGCAGAAAACCAAATCAAATAGCAGTGAAGATTACAAAATAGAAAAGAGGGGGAAATTAAAAAAGGCAAAGAGGGCTAGCATGTTTACTTCTTCTCAAGTCTGGGGAAAAATAAAATATAAAAATCTTTCTAAACATATTTAGAGCACTGGAAGCACAGAAAAATCAGACCCTATTTTAACCACAAGGCAACATCTATGTTTGTGTTCATCACTAACTGTATATTTGAACAAAAATCAGACTGTGTTCTGGAGTATCCAGCTTTCTTCCCATGATCCCCCCAAAAAGAAACTCCTTCAGCACAAGCTCATCATATTCCTGAAAACTACAAGTCCATTAGCCTGTTTCTTCTGTATTCCATTCATCTATTTGTAATTAGAAGCGAGCTCACATTTGTTTTAAAAGAATTTAATGACTGATGAATGACAAAAAAGCATTTCTTGTCAAGTGACCTCCTGCAGTTGTCCCAGCAATGCTGGTAGTGATGTGTTTGCACAGCTTGCTCTGCTCTGACACCAGGTAGGATGCTGTCTGAAGTCATTCACATCATGGGCTGTACTATTAGGATTCCTCACAGACTCTTATGGCTGCAATATCTTTTGGGAACGTGGAAAATAAAGGCTCCTAAAATGGTGCTGTCATTGCACATTTATCAGCTGAAGTTGCCAGACCCATGCACGGATATGGCACCATCCTAACTCTTCCATAAGGGTGTGGGCTGTGGATGGAGGTTGCTGCTCATTTCATCCACCAGCAAAATGAATCGAGTGTTAGGGAAGTGCCAGGTTTAAATAAGGTCAGGAGGTGAGCTTTGTCCAGGCTGCTGTGGAGAAATGGACTGTGAAACACCCATGCTGTGTGAGAGCCGGAACAAAGGATATTATAATAGACACACTCAGCACAAGGTAGAACCCAAATGTTAAATACAGGCTGCTGGTTTGATTTCTCCATTGGAATTCAGGATAACCACAACTTAACACAAGTGACAGAACAATTGCTACAGCTTTCTTCCTGCCCTGTAATGAGTAAATAGGTCTTTAAAAAGCCTCCCTCCAGAAGTCAAGAAGATGAAAACATTTCCATAAGGCAGCAGTCTCAGAACTGAGTAGAGCTGAGCAGTTCACATGGTGAAGGTGGCACCAGCTCCAGTCCCAGCATCTCCACTTCTCCATTTGGCAGTTGTGTGATGCCCTGTTGGTGGATTTGTATCCCAGAACAGGTATCAGACACCTTCTGCTAGTGCAGTCTGACACTGTATTAGTAGTTATGTATGAACAGGGAACTTTCCCTCTCTCCTGTGCCTCCATTAGCACATAACTGTGTATTTTTCTTTTTCCATGAAGATTTCAGTGTCTGTGCAAAAGCTACAACAGCAAATACACAATACCCAGGGCAGCTGGGATGTGGGAGACAAGGACTAAGGACATTTTTCTGACTAATTCACATGATAGATTTCAATCCTCTGCTTTTTTGGAGAATGCTGTCATGCCAACTAGTTCCTCTGTTCTTAAGGAGCACAGGGAAAAGTCATTTACATCTAATTCTGATATTGCCCTAAATTCCATGTCAGAAGCTTTGTCTCCTGCAAACTCTTGCAGAAGAAATGCTTGATCCTAAGCAAATATTTCCAACAAGTTGGAAAATACTTTTTGTGACAAAAATAGATTTGGAAAAATGCCTAAACTAATTAAGATTATTTCTGAGTTTAATAGATTAGTGGCATGTAAAAAAATAGCACTACATTACATACAGAAGGCATTACAAAGTGCTTTAAAGCAGAGGTAGAAGGGCAGCCCCTTGTCTATCAACTGAGCTCTTATTTTATTAGAGTTAAGCTGTTTTTGTGTGCAGTGTAACAGAATTCTTCATGGTCCTTCCAAGATAGATCAGTGTCTGATAGTTATGGCTTTGATAAACTGCAATATGTGACTAAGAGCTCAATCATTTATCCTTTAGAAACTCTGCTACAAAATTGGGGTGTTTGTTTCCTCATGGGGTGGGAGGGGCACGGTAACAGACTTCCAGACAAACAGGAAACAGTTGCTCACAACTTGGGGCTTTGTTCTCTTCCCACTCCAGAGTATGCTCTCTCCTGGCTTTCCCAAGACTTCCCTGGCTGGCTGTGCTGGCAGGAGCCCAGCTACTGTATCAGAACACTGAGAAGAGAGAAATGGCAGTTGTTAGACAGGGAGGGATGCTTCAAAAGCACTTCCATGACATCTCCATCTGTGTAGGACACCTGCAAGATGATTAGGATGAGTTGGAGTTTTGGACTCCAGCTGGACTCTTTGAGGCTACTGGATGTCCAAACAGGAAGATCTGTACAAACAAAAAATCCACTCAACATCTCAATAGCTGCATTTGCCTAGACCACCTGGTCATAGTAAACCATCTCTTTGTGAGCTCCAGCCTCAAAGTCGATGGATTAATACTTAGGAATGAAGCCACAGTTGACTGAAGTAGTCCAATTATTATGAGAAGCAGCAGCCCATCTGCTCACTAACAGAGGCCATGGAAACACATCACTTTGCATACCTCACTGCCTCCCAGGGAAATCAATATCTCTGTCCTAATAGTCAGAGCCTTGCAATCTGCTGGAGTGTTTGTGAAAGAAAAGAGCACAAGCAATGGCAGCAAGTTCATTGCAGTATTTCCACAAAACAGAAATGTGCTGTGTGGAGAAGGATAATCTTCCCATTTGCAATACAGACAGAAGTAGCTCTGCTAGAGCAGCACAGCTCCTGCCAGAGGCAGAGGAGCCTGGGTGAGGGCATCAGCTGTTTAGACACATTGTGCAGGCTACCAGGTACAGGTCATCCAGCTTTCCATAGTTCAAGAGATACAAGACAGAGAGCAGCATAGTTGTTCTTTACAGAAGGCCTCCTAAATCCAGGTCTCCAGGGGAAACCTGAACTGTAGCAGGTTCACAGGCCACTGGTCTTCAGAGAAAGGGAATGTAAAAACCTTACAACCCAAAATGAAAAAGAGAAATATGGCCATAAGAGAGTGGGGGCAGTTCAGAACAGCACCACTTCCCTCGTCAGCCAAGTGCTCAAGGTATGTGAACAGCTACAGCACACGCTCTGATTTCACTCTGTGTGCAGCGGGAGAGGTTGGATTTTCCAGCCACGGCTGTCACGTATCAATGGATTACTAATGGCAGACTCTGCTGCCTTGGTCAGACCAAAGGGCCATGCAGCACAGCCCACAATCTCTGGCAATGACGGTTCAGGGAAAGGATATAAAGCCATTGCAAGCTCATTTCATCTTTCCTCTAATCTGAGCCAGATGTGGTATCCCTATATTTTACAGCCTTTTACAGGTTTTTTTTTCATGAACCTTCCTTTTTAATATTGTATTTAATCCAGCTACATTTTTGGTATCCACAACATTTTTGAGCAGCAAGTCAACTTAATTATGGGTCTGTGGAAAAAAGACCATTTCTTTTGGGTGTTAAAATCCACTTCCAAATATTATCCCCGCTGGAAGAAACATTTACTAATCCTTTCCTGCTCACTATCTATTTTCTACTTTTTTTTTTTTTTTTTTTTTTTAACAGGCTTACCATTTCATACCACTTCAGTTATCTCTCCTCCATGATGAAGACTTCTTGCCTACTTTGTCATTCCTTGTGTGGAGCAGTTTCAAAAATGCAGCAAGCCTTGTAAGGTTTCTCATCTATCTTTCTGAGAGGGGAGAGGTGGCAGAACTGTATCTGACAGGCAAGATGTAGACACAGAGCACTCTCAGGACAGGGATGGGGATGCTCCCAAGATAATTCACACACACACACACAGAGGTTTGGAGAACATATTGAAAGCCTTTTATTTCCAGTCGGAGAAATAAAAGGCCCGATAGGGGCAGGGTTTGGAGGGGATTGGACAGCACATCTGGGGGCAGGGTTAGGGAGGCAGGGATGGCAGAGGCTTAGTAGTTCCAGCAGGGCAGGGAAGGAGTGTAGAACTCTCTCAGATGCAGGGAAACCGTCAAGGTACCTTCCCAGCATGGAAAAACCTCAGGAAAAAACCACAGAGAGAGGGGGAAGGAACATGGAGGATGGGAGTTTTGAGTGCTGACACCGACAGAGCACCAGAGTGATAGTCACAGAACGATCCAAAAAAGCTCAGAAGTAAGAACCCCTAGTTCAGTGCTCTTCATGTTACATGTACAGATTAGGAGTGGTTTCTCCAATGTACAGTGATTTCCATTATCAACACTGGGTTTTATTTATCATTTAATCCCTTAATCACTCATTATTTTTGAGATCCCATACACCTTTTCACAGCCACTTCAATTGTTACTACCACAAATAATGTCATATATTCAGAAAATGCTTCCTTTCTCCTGTTACACTTTTCTGAGACTGTTTAAGAATAGGTGATAGGGTTTCCCTGGGACCTGTGAGTGGTCTTCCTCCACAGTGAAAATTAACTATTGATTCCATTTTTTTCTTTTATATCTTTTATCACCCTACAAGTCATGTCTTCTTTTTATCCTTTGACTTTTTTTTTTTCTTCTAAAAGGTCTCAGTGAAAGACGTCATTTGAACTTTTTGGAAATCCAAACACAGTTCTATACCTTAAGGCATTTTCTAACCATTTCTGGATTTAGACACCAGTTTTTTTCTTAGATAATTGCACATTAAACTTCTTTATCGGATACCAACTGAATGCATGGACTGTGGACATATTTTAAGGAAGAAAGAATTACTATATATAATTTACATCACAGACAACACTATAATATCATGACACATCTACACAAGGCAGACAGAAATAGAAATAAGCTACTTATTTGGTCAACTTAGAGAAAAATACATCTATTTTTATTGAAAAATAATCTGCAGTGCACTTTAATAATGTCAGGGGTTTCAAACTGTGTTTCAAAGAGGAGCATGATTAGGATTCCTTAGCATGACATATATTTACCTACAAGGTCAATTAAGACCTGATGGCATGCTAGAATAATTTATTTCCTTCAACACTCACAGAGAAACCCTTCCCCAAGTAAGATCAGTTTTCCTTCCTTCTTTTCCCTCCCTCACAACAAATACCCTTTAAACCTCCTCCCAGCATGAAAGACAATACAGAAATTAAATGGTAGCCATGGCTTCTGGGAACTCTCCAAGCCATAGCTCCTTTCACAAGGAAGGAAAATTAAATAATACAGAAAAAATGTGAGAAAAAAATAATCTCAGACTCTCTGGAAAAACAAAGTATTTTCCACTTAAAAAGGAAGGAAGACAAACTGTGCACAGCCTTGAAAGAAAGCAAAAAACCTGCAGGAGCAAAATATACAAGATATGGCAGTCTGCCAAGGAATCAGGACTGGACAGCAACACAAGATGGAAATACTATCTAAAACACTCCCATGGCCAATATGAACTGGTTTCTAGACACAGATAAGAGAGCTGGAGTATTAACTCTGGCAACACTTCCCTGCTTTGTCATGCCAACAGTATAATGGAAAATGAAACACTGATTGATGGAACTGCACATGACTTGCCATGAGATATGAACTGTATTACAGCATCTTGAATGGATTCTTAGTAGCTCTGCTTTGCAACTAGCTAGTGTGCCATTTTTAACCACTTTAGAGCTGCAGTGTGCAGATGGAAGAGGCTCTCGCAGCCCTGCTTTGCTGTGTTTTGTGCTTCAGACACTGCTGTGCCATGGCACAACATGTATCTAGGGCACTGCAAACAAACCAGCAAAGTTCCCATGCAATAAAGGGCACCTTTGGCTTTAATTGTGCAAATGCTGAAAACACTACATGCACATCTCAGTGTACATGACAATCCTACAGGGCAGGCAAATTTTATTCAGCAGGGCCATAAATGGGTCCACAGCCAGGGCCCAGTAAAATATTGCAGGGCCTTCTTCTACTGTTGTGAGTGGTGTCCTCAACTGTCCCTTGGAATTACAGGGCAGCACTTTCCCTGGACAAAATTTGCAGTTGCTCTGACACTTGCTGCCAAGGCTGTGAAAGGCAGCAAGTAATAATTGCTGCTAAAATGCATAGAACTCAAGAAGAGTGCTGAGTAACAGTGCTGCTTAAAGCCATTGATTATGTGCAGCTTCACTGCTATTATCCAAGATTACCAAGCGAGTTGGCAGAGCCCAACACATTTTTGATATTAAAATGATAGGAAACTACTTAAATATCGGTGCATTCGTTATGGAAACATCTTTTTGGCATGTGCCTCCAATTAACGCTTGCGCTTTAGCACAATCAGTTTTCCTCATTATATTCAAACATTATGGCTGTGTGAATGACCAGACATGATTATGGAATTGTTGGCTCACATCCCCTGAAATGGCTATTTGTAAGGAGGCTGTCAATTGGAAATACTTGGAAATCTATCAGGAGTTGAAGTACATTGTAAAAGGCCATCTGTGTGCAAGAGGCAGTCAGACTGGGCAGTGGGCTGGGAGAGGCAATCTGTGCAAGGGGCAGTCAGACTGGGCAATGGGCTGGGACAGGGGGTAGGAGAGGCAATCTGTGTGCAAGGGGCAGTCAGGCTGGGCAGTGGGCTGGGGCAGGGGGTAGGAGAGGCAATCTGTGCAAGGGGCAGTCAGGCTGGGCAGTGGGCTGGCACAGGCTGGGAGGGAGAGGCAGAGGAGGGGCAGCTGCAGAGCATGTGCCACATCACGGAGTGTGCCCCAGCTGTGCAGAGCCACCGCCAGCCTGTCTGTGCTGCTGTGAGGGAAGGACAGCAAGTGGCAACTGTGAACTCACAGCTAAACCATGAGGCTGCATCACAATCATCTGCATATCAAAGACAGGAGGAATTTGCTTCCAGAAGCCAAAGGACTAAATTGCAAGACCTGTTACTGAAGAGTGTTTGCAGCGCAAACCCAAAGGCTTTCCTGGCACAGCCGCACCCGAAATCGCAGCCGTGTCTATCACCCAAGTGGTTTGCTTTAGAAATGAATGCCATCAATTTTCAAACAGCTGCTCATGACTTAGCTTTGCAAATCTATTAAGGTAAATAAAGCATGAACACTGCCTGTCTACTCATCTAGTTGGACTTCTTTTTTTGTAAGCTGTCTGCTGGCTTTGTTCATATTGCTGCATTTGATTCTAGCGTGTGGGAATTGTTCTCATTAAACGGGTGGGTTACAAACATTTCCTTGTGAAGGACAGCAGGCTTGGTTCAAGCTTTTAGCCAGCATTCATCTCTGATGACCAGCAGCAGCCTCTAAATTGGAGCCCCAGCCTTACTGTGCACTGTAACAGGAGTGTTTCTGCAGCAGAGCTCCTTGTGCCTCGAGCAGCTCTGGCACACTCCAGTCCCAGGGCACAAATCCTGCTCTGGCCCATGGACACGGCAGGAGAGCTGTGCTCCTGCTGCAATAACATGATCATTTTCCCCAATATGCTGCTGCTGATTGTGAGAACTCCTTGCTACTTCAGCCACAGTCAATTGAATTAAGAAGCACTAGATAAATCTTTAGACCTTAGCATTTAGGATTTTTCTTGCACAGTTTATGCTGTGCTCAACCTGTGACAGGGCAGGGAATGTTGTCTGTAAGGTTGTGAAGAACCACAACTGGAAACAAACCCAAAACAAATATGGAGAAAGCAAACCTATTTTAAGATTGTTGGGTCTTTTTTTTTCTTTTTTTCTTTTTTTTTTGGGGGGGGGGTGTGACTTTTTAGAAATTATTTTTCATTGTTAGTGTGCAAAAATAATACTTCAAATCTGACTCTAAAACAGATCAAGTATTGCAATTTGAAAATGTGCAATTGCTGCAATCAAAAGCAAGGCTAAAATCCAAGAAATACTCATAGGACATGTTACCGGGCCTCTGTGCAGCCATTTTTGTACACAATGGTTGATGCTTTTTGTTATATCTCATGCAACAAAAATTCTACATCCACAATTTAGATTACAACTTATAATTTCTGTGAGAAGAGACGTTATTCTGAAATGCCTAAAGAAAGCATAAGTTGAATTCAAAAGAAGAGAAATAAGAAATTAAACTGATTATTATATATAACCCAGCTGTTCCCCTCAGACTTGAAATATCTGAGGGGAGCAGGGGTACTACCTTCAGATGTTCACTGAACAGATATTACTTCAGAAACACTCACACAACTGTGCATGTCCTGAGCTGCTGCTCAATGTTTAATTACAAAAAAAAGGCAAACACAAACCCCAGTGTGACCTTTGATACATTGGTGCAAAAAGCCAAAGATGACTGTATAAACACAGAGGTCACGTTTGCAAAAGCTCATTAATGCCAAATTAAAGTGAGAAACATGAGAAGGTCTGTACTTGGCTCCAGCAACAAAAGTAAGGTTTTACCACAAAGGGTATTCTGTGCAAATCAAACTGGGGTTTTTTCACTCACCAACTCCTCCTGAATGAACCACCAGGCTGTTGTGAGGATATTTTTGGTTGACTGAGTGTCAGAAATGATTTTTAGTGGGACAGTGACAGATTATGAGAGGCAGCTGTTCAACCCTGCGTATTAAAATAGGTGTCCCTGTAAGGTGTTACCTGACAGATTTCTATGCCCCATCATCCACTTAGGCAAACATGAGGCCACACAGGTGGCAAAGCTCAGCAGTGATCCCAAACTGAACTGTGTTCTCCATGATTTTGTTATCACTCATCAAGACCAAAGTTATTCATTCCCAAAGCAGAAAGTTGATGTTTTCTGTCTGATACCTGCAAACCTCCTGTTCTGGACAATGACTTTGGGGCTCTGGGATTAATCCCTCTTCCATGCTTGCTTTAATTCCAGGAGAGTGACCCTCACTACCAACATACTGAAATGCAAGCAATAACCACCACTCAACACACCCAAGTTCTGTTGTGCCACATGAGGTTGTTATACCCAGAATGACACGGCTTATGCAATCAGAAGGGTTTCAGAAAGAAGCTGTTTAACACCACAACATACTTAAGACTAGACATAGGAGAGCCACTTGCTGAGGTGCCTTTCTAGGGAAAAGGCAAATTACTGGAGACACAACAAATGTTAAGAATATATTAAACACATCAGTGTTTGTGGAGAGGTCTGCCTGGGATTTTTCAGCTCTGATTCTGCCATAAGAATTAGCAATGCTTCCTGGAAAGGGAACCAAGCACATACATGTTTAGAGCCTGCAGAACAACCACTAGAAATAGTGGGGGAAAAGCTTGCTGTCATGGTCACTGTGAGCTCCAGTAAGGAAACAAGGGGCAGCCCATTAGCCAGCACTGACAGGATGGACTGAGAAAGGCAGCCCATGCTACCAGGAAGCTAAAACATCCAAAGATGTGAAGAATATGCTGCACTGCTCAACAGACACAGCAACCAGCAGCTCTCTGGGGGGCTGTGTGCATGTCGGCAACATGAAGACCCTTCCCAGTGTGTGTCAGCACCATGAAGACCCTTCCCAGCAGCCAACACTTAAAGGCCAGCAGCCCTTGCTAAATACAAGGGTCCTGAACCCCGACTGGAATGAGGTTCATAAGAAATCCTCCTCACAAGAGGTAAATACACTCCTGGGTCACGAACCTCAGTTACAAGTCACAGGCTACAGTGTTGGGTAATTCACCTCCCAGGAACACAGCCAAGGTTTGTGTAAAGTTGCTGAAACAGAAAAGTGGAAGAATGCTGATGGGTGCAGAAAAGCTCACGGGGGAAGTTAAAAGTATTTATATAAAGGATGGGATGGAAGCTGGAAATAATCAAATAGCAAACAGCAAAGAAAAGCAACGGTTCTACATAAAAGAAATAGTTCTATAGAAAAGAAAAAAAAAAATAAAAGCAACGTATCCATGTTTTTCTGCAGCCATCTAAGCAAAAAGACAGGGACCTGACTGCCTGCCTGACTTGCTGGCCTACACACTTTTAACTGACAATATCAATGTGGGCAGAACAAGCACTAGGATGCCTGGTGGAAAGAAAACAATCAGAGCCCCTGGAACATAAAAACAAACCATGTATAAAGGATGAAGCAGGCTGTACCAAACAGTAAATAAAATCACATAGTAAAGAGCAGTTAAAAACTAATTGGCCAAGCCCTCTAGACAGTTTACGAAGATGTGATCCCATGGTACTGATATTCTGGGAAAGGAGAAGAAAAATATTATTACCATTATATTTCATGCAACAATATGGTGATGGGAAAACTTCACTTATACCCAGTGGAGAGTGTAAACATACTGGAAACATTATCAGGAATCAGTATTTCATGGGCAGCCAGGAGACTCAGGAGGAAGCGACTCTTGGCTTTGTTGGAAGCACTGCACTAAATCAGATTTTCCTTCTCTGTTTCTTATTGTGTTTTTTTTTTCTATTGTTTTCTTGCTTGTATTTTTGGTGGAAGAGACTGCGAAGTGTCCTATTCTGGAATGTCTCTCTATGAGACAGCCTATCTCAAATACAAGTTAATGACAGAAGACACCCAAAAAGGTTTTCTAATCAGCAAATGAGCATTAACAAACCACCAGAACCACATGATAACACCTATAGCATAAAGAAACTAAAGATTTAACTATCAACAGTGCTATTTAACTTCTGGTTTAAATTTGCTTTGTTACCAAAGGTGTTCTGGGCAAACACAGACCAGAAAGCCAAGCAAATTAGTGGAGACTGTTTAAGGAATAGAACGAGTGCCTTCATAGACAAATATACTTACTGGGAAAGAGAGAAAGAGATTTGATGAAGGAAGTCTTGCCTCATTATCTATCAAAATATATTCTAGAGGTATCAGTAGGTATACTAACAACAAAAATCCATGCTATATTTATATACTCAAAGGCATCTGACAAATCCTTGGCCAAAAGATCTTAAAGAAACAGCTGCTATAGAGCAAGAAAGTCTTCAGAAAGATAAAGAAATGTTTAACAAGCAGTAAAAAGAAACATATCTTTAAAGAACAAGGAGGTGATGAAGGTGACAGATGTGATTTAATAGGCAAAACACATAAGCAGGGAAACAGAGACAGAGAGGTGGCCTGATTTGTTTTTACCACCCTCAGGGTCCCAGGCACAGTGACCTCTGTACAGCCCTGTCTGGTACCCAGGGCCCACCTCCAAAGGCAGAATCTATATATATGGAAGGTGGCATTTATCAAATGGTTTTTTCTGACAAAAGACTAAGATTTACATACCTGACAACTAGCAGCAAAACAAACCTTGGAAATTTACTTTTTTGCTGTAACAACTTGTCAGGGTTTTTCCATTTAAAAGATTTGGGTTGAGAGACCTGAAATACTAAGGAAAAAGTGGGTTTATATTTCAGTTCAAATGTGATCTTAATTTTGTCCTATGCACTTTGACTAAAGTCAAGAAGAGAGACACTCCATTCAAAAAGAGATGCTCTACATTCAGGCCTGAATGACCTTTCAGTTTTGCCACAGCTAATGTTCACTTCAGCTTTTAGAGAAGTTAAAGTGGGGAAAACCATCCCTTTTTTATTCTTATGGACTCTGCAACTCCCTCTCCACCCAAGTCAGCTTTATGAAAATAATAGGAGGGAAAATGTTAAAAGACTTTAAATACTGAATACAGCATATTGAAATTGATGGAGTTCAGTTCTATTTCAAAAAGAGTGTTCATCCTGCATAAAAAAAAAAAAAAAGATATATATTCCACTCTGACTTTTCCTTGTAACACTCTCTGTATGTGAGAACAAAATTTAAAAAATATTTTCATACATCCTGGGAACCAGTACAGTGGGATCTCTCTACTGTTATTTGTAGAAGTATCCTAGGTTTTGAAATAATTTATTTTTATCATAGTCTTTGACCCTCAAAATGTTATTAAATTTTAAGAAAATAAGCTTTCTGAGAATGGAAAGCAGATGTGTTTCAGTCAATATTTCACATACCTTATGGAATTTGCTTGCCCGAAGCTCTGCTCATGCAAGTCCATCAGTTGGTCCAACCCACTCACCAAACACAAAACTGCAGAAAGACAAACAGAGGAGCTCATAAACCCTTGTCATGGAATTTGCTCTCTAAGACTCCTCTGAAGATACCGATGGACAATAAATAAAACTTCATCTACTCCAAAGAGATTTTCATGCAGTTGTCTAAGTGCAAAACTATTCTATGTCTGGATGAAATGACAACAGACTTAAAAAAAAAAAAAAAAAAGAAGAAAAAAATTAAAAAAGAAAAATAGAAACCAAGAACTTCTGTATTAGTATAAAAAAAATCAATAGTTAAGTATCTGGTCTACAAACTAAGCCAAGAAAGTGAATTTCCAATGTGTGTTTTGTCTACTATACCCTTCAGGTCTAGTAACATTTGTTTCATATTACCAGATTAGATGTAACACCTTCCCATTTAAAATAGCATAAAACCACATGTCTGTTCCTTCTTGCTATTCGTATCATCCACGTTTTTATTGATGCCCAATAAAAATCAAGTGCATATTAATTTGGCAGTGGCTGAGAAAATACTGATCATATCAACAAGACCAGCAAAATAAAACAAAAATCAGAGGTAATTTTAATAAATATAAAATATGCCCCTCAGATTACTATAGCATTATGTTCTATCTCATTTCTTCAAGTTTTAAACATAGCAAGGTAATTATGAGAAGAATTGTAACAATGTAATTAGAGTATAATGTAATTATTTTTAGGGGAAATAAATCTTTAAAAAAATCCTAGAGAGTACAGAAAGGCCCCAGGAGATGTGAGTGGAGCTGTTAGCAAGCCTTAACTGCAGTGTCAATTTATTTACGTCCAGCTGTTCTTATTGAACAATGATTAAACAGGAAAATTGCCTCCAAGATATTTAGTGGGTATGTCAATCAGTGCTGTTCCCTCACAGGAAGCCAGCAGGATGCTGGAATAACCCAGTGCATCCAGGCACCCCCAGCACACCGGGGATGGCAAGGGGAGCTTCGTGTGTAACAGGCTGCAGGAGTGCCCGAGCAGTGCCCTGTGCCAGCCCTGGGAATCATCCGCGGGGATGGATGGCAAGGGGTGGCTCGTGTGTAACAGGCTGCGGGAGTGCCCGAGCAGTGCCCTGTGCCAGCCCTGGGAACCACCCGCAGGGATGGATGGCAAGGGATGGCTCGTGTGTAACAGGCTGCAGGAGCGCCTGAGCAGTGCCCTGCACCAGCCCTGGGAATCACCCGCAGGCAGGGCGGGAGGAAGCACCTCAGTGTCCGACTGCCAGAAGGAACAAAGAATTCCCCAGTTTGGCTAAAAACAATGACAAACTGCAAGGACAGCATACACTACACTGGAAAGGAGATGAAGGAAAGGTCCTGCTAGGATTTCACTTGCTGAGCTGACTGCAGCAGCTGGTCCCTAGAGCAGAAGGGGACCTGACTCCAGCCTGAGGCACTGTGGCTGCACCGGACACAGGAGCTGTGCTCTCATCACTGCCTTCTCAGAAGCTTCAGCTCAGCAGCGTTTGGACCCCAGGCTTCACTCATTTCAGAACTGGTTTGGTTTTCAAATAATCCTTATTTCTGTGACATCCCACTTGGAACCTGGGGTTTAGAGTGGAGCTTGCCCTGCTGTGGAATTTCTCCAGCCTGGTATAAGTCTGCATAAATTGCAGCTGGACAGAGGTTTGATTCACACGCAGCTTTCACTGACAGTAAGTTATCCTACAAAACAAAACTACAGAACCTCCCAATACATTTTTCTCAATATAATGTAGTATCAAATACCTGAAATAATACATCTCTAGTTGCATATCAGCTGTTCAGGAGCCTGGCTGGTAATCCCCTCCAGGGCTGCTTTGTCGTGGGAAAAAAAGTCTTGCACTACACTATCCACAGCACTACTTACCCCTTGTGACAGTGACAGTGGTAGAACAATGGCTTCTCACTGAAATACTGTGTTTCACTTGATTTGGAACATTTTATATGACAATCCACAGCACTACTTACACCTTGCAACACTGACAGTGGTAGGACAATGGCTTCTCACTGAACTCCTGTATTTCACTTGATTTGGAACATTTTATATGACAATCCACTCTCACTAGATACAGTAATTCATTTAAGCTATTCATAATGTCATTTGAATCTGAGCTCTGAATGTAGGACCTGAAATCTCTCTCTTAAGCTTCTCCAGGCCTGGAGCATCTATTGAAGGCACTCAAGCTTTCAAAGAGTTAGGAGGAAAAAAACTGATGTGGATATGTGGATGGTTAATGCAGTGACAGCAACGGAGCTCTCCATGTGAGTTCTTCAGCATTAGGCTTCCCTTTTTTTTTTTTCTTCAATTGTTTCAATTATTCTCTTATGAGGAAGAAGTGCCTTAGAGAAAAGCATTTGAAGATCCTAACTACTACAGCTTTAATAAGGCTTAATTCAGTCCAATGCTGTTAACACTACTGGCGTTAACAAAGGAAAATACATGGCTGCAGCTAGATGTGCCATTTGGGAACTGGCTGGTGTAAAAGTTTCAGCCTGATAAAATAAAAAAGCTGATCTCAGAGGCCCTAAAAGAGATAGAGACACAATCCAGAGGGAGCTACGAGTTAATGAAAGTTCTGACAGTTTTTATGAGACTGCCTGAAATATCAGAATTTTTGTCAAATATTTCTCTGTTGCCAGCCATATCCTACTGGATGAATTTACTGAAGCTTAAGAATTTCTCCAAAGAATTAGCAAGAAATAATGGCAACTGGGATAGCACTACAACTTGGGCTTTTCCACATGAGAACACCGAATATGAAGAAATATTTTTTGTCACAGGAGGCTGTAAAAGTAGTGGACACCCCAAAGCTAGAGGTGTTTAAAAACTGGTAAAGGTTAGTAGCAACATTTACCTAAGTCGAAAACAAGTCATGGCATTAAGGGATTAATTCTTACATCACCTCAGACAGAAAGAAGGGCACATGTACAAAGGAGGTGTGTTTGATTTGAGGATTAAGGGAGAGAGCTCATAGCCATGCAAATCAAACACCAACACAGACGCAATACAATGTATGTATTCTACAGCAACACCAATGCCAGCTGCATCAATGGCTGATTTTCAGTTATGGAATCTAAACTATTGCTACCACTAGAAATTCTGCAAGCCTTTAAATTACCTGACCATTAACCCTGCCTTCACTGTGTGTTACAACATCACAAATAACATCACTGAGCAGAACTTTTTCACCCAAAGTTCTTAACACTCCTCTGTGATTTCCACTTTGCAGATAGGAAGAACAGAGAAATTATTCGTTTATGGAATCAACCCCACTGAACTCAGCCTCCCAAAACTCCTTAAATGCACAAAGAGTCAGGATGCGGTTGAGCCAAGCTTCAAAGGAAGGCGCCAATTGCTGATATCAGGGAGATAATGGTTCCCTTGTGCTGCCCTGGCAGGTCCTTTGGGAAATGGGCACTGCCCACGTGCAGAACAGCAGGGAGTCACACACGCAGATGCCACAGTGCTGCACTGGGCTTTTCTGGAGTCACACACAGATACCACACTGCTGCACTGGGCTTTTCTGGAGTCACATAGAGATACCACAGTGCTGCACTGGGCTTTTCTGGAGTCACACAGAGGTACCACACTGCTGCACTGGACTTTTCTGGGAGTCACACACAGATACCACACTGCTGCACTGGGCTTTTCAGGAGTCACACACAGATACCACAGTGCTGCACTGGGCTTTTCTGGGAGTCACACACAGATACCACAGTGCTGCACTGG
>JAWWEV010000169.1:388478-438993 GCA_035583235.1 Hafferia zeledoni | reverse complement strand
GTGCACTGCACCAACCGGGGACCAATCAGGAGCAGGTTGGCGGGAAAATGCCCTAGGGGTTTGTGGGAAGAAGAAACTTGGATAGGGATGACTAAGGGAAAAATGATTAGGGTAGACATACTGGGTATATAACATTTAAACTGGGGAAACATCACTATAGCTCCCAAAGCCATCACAGTCCCGATTCAGCTGCTGCAGAGCTTCTCTATCAAGAGTGCCAGGTTTGTCCTCCGACAGCTCACCAGGAAGGGAGTGGCATCCCCTTGGGAGGCAGGGCAGGACCCAGGGCACACACACCCCGGGCTCTCCATCTTCACAGGTATTTGCTGAAAGAGAAAAGAGACCAAAAAACTCCTAGTTTTGTGAAATTTCTAATTCTGCTCTGCAAAATGTTGTTTGCACAGCAAGGCCTCTTAGCAGCATGAAGTGCTAGAGCCACTTTGTTCTAGTACAAATTGTCTAGTAATTATAGAAGCCAGTGTACCATAGCTTAGAAGTCATAAATTAAAGTGAGCTAGACACTTCAACAGGATAAAATGGTAAAGATCCAAGATTTTGTAGCATTGCAGCCAAGGTTTTACAAGTTTGACAGGTCATGTCACTGAACAAAGAAAAGGCAGAAGTCCAACACTGATGAAGACATTCAAGACCACCTGAGGGAGGAAGTCAAGAGACCACTACCCAAATTCGATGCCAAAAGGAAAGCTCCACCCAAGATTTCACCCAGTCGTTAATATGGAAATTAGGTGTTAACTATGAACTTAAGACTATAAATGGCTTATTTTACATAAACAAGTTAGGCAAATTTTTGCCCAGTATGAACTGGCTTGCCTCCAATGTTGTCAATAAATACCTTGCTGCTATTAGAATACAAAACTTTCTCTTAGCAGTTCTTTTTTTACAGCATTTTTCGCTTATCATGTACACACACTGAGTAGCAAGGGATCAACCAAGGGATACAGGAGTTTCTCAGGATGCACTCCACTCTCTTCAGGCCAGAGGGGAAGGCAAAAGACCAAAATCTGTTTTGGCTCCACAAGAAGTGACATATTAGTCACCTAAGCATAGCAAAAACCCCCAAATGGCTGAGTTTACAGCTCCAGCCCTCAGCAAATACAGCCCTGCTGGTCAGGGAGGTGGGGACTCACTGTCAGCACACACAAGTGGAGCTGAGCTATTCGACAGCACCTTTGCCTCTGCACTTGGCCAACAGGCTCAAAGAGAAGATGTAACATACGAGAAAGTATTGGAGATTGAGCCTTCAAGTCATTGGGATCTGCCAAGTTACATCTAAGTGTGCTGAGAAAACAGGGTGTGGTTTATTAGGCCATTCTCTGTCACTGCTAGAAATTCAGAGACCAGGAGAGACACCCAACAACTGGAGAAAGTGTCTCACCTGGAGAGCACCGAGAGGGGGCACAGGCAAAGGACTTGCTCTCTTTCCCTGGAGATTCCTTTGCTGGAATACTGCATAAAAATGAGTAAACTGAAGGCCATGGGGAGCTGCAGGCTGTCTAGAAAAGGGCAAATAAAGACAGATTGGAAGAACTGCAACAATTTAGTTCCAAAAGGGATACACATAAAACAGCAAGATTTGTTTTGAAATATGGCTTCTTCACAAAAAGCTCACTTTTGAGCCTTATTGTATTTTGCAGTCCTTTATTTAGGCATAAAAGTTTGAATAAAGGAAATTTAAAGCAAGTATTGTAAAATTTCTAATTATACTCTAAACACTTGTCCATAATTTATGTATGAGCTGAATAATATAATTCCAATTTATCACAATTTTTCTTGTGCCCTGAGTGACAGATTTTTATCAACCATGTGAACCATCTTTATTACTTTCCAAAAAAGCTGCCTGTGTGCTGTTTAGGAGAACAAGAAAATTATATTCCTTTTGCCCTATACAATTCTGATTATTTTATAGTAAAATAAATTAATCCCTCTCCCTTTTTGCTCTGTAAAGCTCCTATTTTGACACTTTCTATATCTGTGTTATTGAAGCAACTTCAACAAAGAGCAAGAATTACAGAAGATGAAACCTCTTTGAAGCTGAATGCAGCTCACCTGACAGACACCAAGTGGGCAGAGACAACTGAATCAGGCACTTATTGAAGTCATCACCAGCAGCCAAAGACTGGATTGTCCAGCAAAAAGGTCTGTAAAGACACTGATTACATCTGGGACTGGAATAGCTCCTTGGGGCAGCTCCCCAGGAATAACATACAAAATGGAATGCTGGGGCCTGAAGAGCCATTGGACTGTTCAAGACTATGAAATCTCTACTTGCTCTGGTCTGCAGTGCCTTTGGATTTCAAGATTCATCAAAATACTATCAGCTAATGGACATATTTGTCTTCTCTCATTGACTCAGACATGACTACTTACTTCTTACAAGTGAGTTATTACAGCAGTCTGAGAGAAACACTCTAATTCAGAACCTATTCTAGACAAAAAAAAAAATCTTAAATCTTCAGGACAGAATTCCAATCTCAGAATTTAGGAAAGCTAAAAACACACTTCTGCCTCACTGAGTACAAGAAAGAAGGGACTCCTCCTAACTACCTGCTGTAAAAGATGGTATTATTCACACCTCCACAAACACCTGGCAAAATAGAAAAAAAACCCCATCAGTACTTAGGGTTAAAAAATTCTACTGAAAAATCTTCTCACTTATTTAAAGTACCATTGAGAATTCAATCTTCAAGTTACAGGTTTGCTAGAGTATTGAGAACATTAAGATCTCATCTCACAAATTCAGAGTTCTGTGCCAAAAGTGTTTAATCATTAGAAAGAGGCAAACTGAGAAATTTGACCTATTCTAAATATCACCAAGATATCAATCCCTAAGAATAATATTAGGGCTCATTAATGTGGGAGCTACCTATGCAAAGTAGGCCTAAGATATTTAAGACTGAAATGGGTTGAATTCTAGATTTCTTAGCAGGCAGGTTAAGTGCTGATTCCCTGCAGCCTGGCCCTCACCCACCTCTATACTCTCCTGTATGTTTCCTGTAAACCTCAGAACACTTTGCCTCACAATTCTGCATAAGCTGCATATTTTTACTTACAGAAATATTCCATCTGTGAGTGAACATCACATACTTTCAAGCACTATCTTTAAATTTTTACTTTAGCATTGTTCATAGTAAAGCAACAAAAACTACCATTGGTCTTAATTCAAAAGTCAGCTCAAGCAGAGCAGCTCCCAAGGCTCCTTGTACATCTGTAAGGGTTATGGCATAATAATGCTCTATTCTTTCTCAGATGTTTCGTTATTAGGCAAGTCATGAGCTTTTCAGTATAGTGAATACAGTTCACAAGAAAGTTATTCCATAAGAGGTCACGAAAAATCCATACCAAAGATTTTAAACCCTTCTAAAAGCACTGCCATTCTACATGTGGCTATTTTCTGGACAACAGAGAGGAAAAGCTTCTCCCTTTTCTCCAGGCTGAAGTTACACTGGGTTGCAGCCCACAGTGACACAGCAGTTGTGTCTCAAAGGAGACTCAGCCATGTGCTGCTCAGCACTAACAATCTTCACACGCACACACACTCCACTTTCTCCACTCCAAGGCTTTTAAACTTCAGCTGGAAATAACCATTTTCTCTCATTCAACCTTCTGCCTGGTGGTTTATACATAGCATCCAGCACAATGATCAGCCTCTCTCATAATTGATGGTTGTCAGCTGTGCACATTGAAGCCACTGAATTCTCAAGCAGTGGTACAATAAAGCTTTCAGCTTCCCTGGAAACCTTTCTAAAAAGGTTTAGGCCATAGCTTAAACCATAACACACAGGAATCTCAGGAAATTATCTGATGCTGCCAAAGAGTGAGCAGGATCACAGAATGACAGATAATCTCTGCTTCCTGTCCATCCCCTTCTCCAAATGCTGGTAAAACCAGACTGACATGGGCATGAGTCTGGGTCACTACATTGTACCAGATTTTGAAGATAAACTCTTGGTAAATAGCACAGGCCATGCCCAATCCTCCTGGCATCTTCTGTAGTCCTCTAAGCATAGCAGGATTTATGAGGCAATAAGGCCAGTTCAACATAAATAGTACAGAAAGGCATAGCCCAATGCTAATACTGGTTTAATACAGTTATTCTAATAATAACTTGGCAAAGACATCTAAATTTGTGCTCTCCAGATGGAATTTCCATAGATTTTCATACATTTCCAGTAGCCAAAAAAAATCCCCAGCTCCTGTTTGTCCAGTGGCAGATGTTGGTTCCATGTGGTGGTAGGACATGGCAGGAAACAACTGCTCCTGATCCAGAAAACTTCTAGTGCAAGTGTGTTTCAGCTGCTTGTGGTTCCACTATTTACTGTCACATGTTTGCCATGTATTTCCATGTTTGTGTTCATGACAGAGCAGATGCCTGTGCTTAATGAACGTCAGACTACCTGAAACTTGCAGGCTGGTGGGTAGTTTTTCCTTAATCTTTTTCAAGTTCCTTACTGGGGACAGTTTATTACCCATTTCAATCTCGTTTAAACATTCACCTCATTTCACAGAATCACAGAATATGCTGAGTTGGAAGGGAACCACAAGGATCATCGAGTCCCATGCTCAGCCCTGTGCAGGACCATCCCCAAGAGTCACACCCTGTGCCTGAGAGGATCATCCAAACAGCTCTTGAGGTCTGTCAGCATTGGTGCTGTGCCCACTGCCCTGGGGAGCCTGTTCAGTGCCCAACCACCCTCCGGGTGAAAAACCTCTTTCTAATATTCAACCTAAATCTCCCCTGACACAACTTCAGGCCATTCTTTCAGATCCTGTCCTGGTCACCACAGACAAGAGATCAGTGTCTTCTTTTAACAAGTTGCATTTAACTAAGCACATATAAATGTTCTAGGAAAGCACAGTCACTCACACAGCTGAGACTCCAGGCAATGTTCCCATGGGACATGCTGTGACCATCACAGTGTCATCCCCACTGTAGCAGCAGATAAAGGCACAGACTGAAGTTCCCTTTATTATCCAAACTTTGCTCTAGAAAGGATATAAGACACGGGACAGCAGATGGAAAACACTGACAGAGAAGTACAACGGGACACTGTACTGATGCTCAGCACTGCAGAAAAGACCTCCAAAGCTTCAGCAGCCTCATCAGGGCCAGGTTTTTTGAATGGCCTTCACCACAGAGAGAAGCATGAAGAGCAGCCCCTGCTGAGAGCAGGGAGTAGCAGGGCAGAAGGGACAAATGTGTGTCTTCAAAGCAGAACACATAGGTGGGGGTCTGGCATGAAAGGTTTTATCCCACTTAGGAATCATTATTTTGTTTGTGAGACAATGGTATTGTTTTAATGAAGCAAAAAGTATAACTTACAGTGACACAATAAAAAACACCAAGAGAAGTGGTTTGACCAATGCACTGAGATAGAAAACACAAGGTAACCAGCAGTAACCTACATGGGCACTAGACACATCAGCCCAAATTTGTTAAAAACCTACAGAGATAGTCTAAGAAATTCTTTCCCCTGTAGGAACAGGAATTCAGCTCTGAAAACTGTGTCTATATGCACTGCACAGCTGTGATTTCTGTGCTTTGGTTCAAGGACATAAAAATGACATAAACAGATGACAGCTTTGTTTCCTTCCCACAATGTCTCAGCTCCAGCCATGTTCTTCACTATTCCTCTTCAAGGAAAAATCAAACATTGTAAGAGTACTCATGCACTCCAAAGCACAAGAGGTCATTGCTTGCTTTAAATGATAGGGAAGTGGGGCTTGCATCTCTGTTATGAAAGAAAAAGCTTCACGCTGAGAAAGGAAAATTCATGCTTTTTTTCCTTAAACCCCACTTTCAGCTTTAATAGGCATAAGAAGGCACAGCACAAAACCATCTTAGCTCTACTATTGCTGAGTTGAGCCCTTCTTTCCACCACATAAAAAGCAGCAGAATCAGAGACACACTGAACTACTGCTCCAAAAAGGAAACCTGCCTCTGCCCACTGTGGGGATTCCAGAACTGCTGTATGCAATCAAGGATACTCCTGGGGAAGCAGATGAAGTTCTGCTTGTGCAAATCAAATTTAATGTATCTGCAGGGCCCTCCAAGAATTCCTAAAACTCCCTTTCTTTTGAAAAGAACAGGCATAGCTGCCCCAGGCTGCCACTTCCTTAAACCCACACTGGTACCTCACTCCCCACAGCACTCAACTGGGGCAGGAGGAGGAGACAAAGGGCTAATCCCTAGAACCCAAAGCTGAATAATTTCCTCTTTTGTTCATATCTAAAGATTAGCACATTTTGCAAGTGCTCCAATATACAGATGTGACACACTCCTCCTGCTGATCATTTAAACAACTAAAGAAGTTGGCCATGGAAGTCTGCAGACATTTTTCATTCATCTCATCCCTTTTACACCCCTGCTCCCTTCCTGTGGCTTCTGGCACTTCTCTCCCTCCCCTCAGCCTGTAACAGCCCTCTGCAAAGCACTGACTCACAGGCAATACTGGACAGGGCGGGCAAGTTTCCTGCTAACCCGCCTTTCCCTCTGTCTGTTTTGTGGATACACCATCTGAAACAGGTTTGGGAATCACCTGAGGGCCAGGGTTTCCCTACTGTGTCTCAGACCACCTCTCAGCTACAAAAGCAAACCTCTTCTCCAGGCTGGAGTCAATGTAGCAATCTTCCAGGTGGAATATACTCACTCTTTTATCACGCCAGTTACCTCCACCTGTACCATTTCCAGTTACTTCTTTCTGATTAGTTTCATCAGAGCTGCACATGTTAGTCAATATGTGTGTATCAGGGTAAATGCAGAGATAAAATGACATTTTTTCTTTCTCTTTTCTGTTCCCACCATAATAATTTTTAATACTCCTATTTATTGTGAGCACAACTCTGGCATTTTCTCTGAACTATCAATTATAAACTTCCTGTTAGTGTCTCTATTCAGACCAGAAAAAGCACTACTGAGAAATTATCCTTGCTCATGTGTATTATTTTGCATTTTATTTACTTTCAATTTCATTTGATATTTTATCACCCAGTCACTCAGTATCATGAGATATTTCATCTCATATCCACATCCATGTCCCCTTCACTGTCTTCTTGAAGAACTTGATCTCACATCTGATTTATTCCTTTAACAGATATACTGTGGCTAAGTTTTTTTTAAAAATACTGGCAAGGGACTTTGTCAAATGCCTTTTTGAAAGTCTAAATTGATTTTATATCATCAGGCTTTACATTATCCACCTGCTTGGCTACTCTTTCAGAGAGCTGCAATGGATTCGTGGGGCTTGACTTTTCTTCTGAACGATACTGACTTCTTCCTGAAATATCATATTCATCTGTGTATCCTTTCATTCTATTTTGTATTATGGTTTTTATCTCTTTCCCCCCCCCCAACAGACATTAGGCCTTATGCAATTAGTGCTCTGCCTCTCCTCTGGAATCCTTTTAAAAGCAAAAGCAAAACCACAACCCTTATTATTATCAGGTACAAAGAGGAGATGGAGAAATCCTTCAGGAATTTTGGGTCATAACATCCTTTCTGTTTTCTGGTGCTTTGATTTTTAAACTTTTAACATCCTCACTGACCCTGTCCCTTTGGCAAGGCTGACTTTCCTTCTATTTTTCTAAAGTCTTTTTTGCCTGGTGATATTTGCTGTACCCATCCCACCCATGTGATGGCTCCTTACATACAAGAGAGGATACACAGGATATGAGCAGATTCTGACAACATCACAACATGCAGATCATCCTTCCCAATCCACTGCAGTCATTCCTGTGATTTTCTTGGTGGACCCCCACCTGCTGGCCTTTCCTCTGTGAAGAGGATATTACCTTTCTGTAGTACCATTATTCTTCATTACTCTGTATTCATTTGGCAAGTCAGCCTTGCAAGATCACAGGGCCATCTACGGGGACTTGATTATTGAGTTTTGCAGCAACAAACTCCCATAAAGGTGACAATTCCTGTGACCTCTAGTCTCATATGAAGTATTTTTCTTTGTACAGCCTTTTTACTCCTGCAGAACCCCGGCCTAACTTTCCAGCACTATGGGTGTTCCAGTTCTCAGTTTTCTGCTAAATGAAATACTATCTGATGAAAGCCTGTGCTTCACTGCTGCTATCCTGTAATTAAGAAAGCCAAACATAGATCAGATACTGTTTCTCAAGGTTTTTTGTTCATTAGATGCTTTATTATTGTGACCTCGTTTTCCATTAGCATATTGAACAGAGTAATGGATATGTATTGCCACCTATTTAAATCTAAACTACCCTGCAATCTGCTTTAACTTAAGTTCATAAGTAAGTAATTGCTTTTGGATTTATAATCAATTCTGAAGTCAATTTGTTATTGAAAAAGTAACTTTTGTCTTGGAGTATGGCTGTATTTTCTGGCCAGACCAGCATTTGTCCTGTGTTTAAAGCAATGGTGTCCTCCATAGACAGAAATAAATCCTTGAAACTCGTGCAAGTAAAACTTCTAGTAGCTCAGGATATTGATGCTTCGTTTTCATAAGAAGCTGCAGCCTTTTAACTCAGTTTGTATCATACCCATGAGAGGGCTGTGGCAATGAAGGTCTGTAGAAACAGCTCAGTCTCACATGAATTGCCTTTGTGGCATAAGGACTTACACCCTGTGTCCTCCCTGCCCTTTTACAAACCTTTTCAAAAAAAGAAAGCAACTTCTGTTAAATGAGCAGCTGGTTTGTGATATACATTGATGTATCCTACAGCATTCTGAAGAGTTTTACACCCCCTTCATACGTAAACTCAGCCTTACAAGGGTGTTACAGCAGCTTCCAATGGAGGCAACAGGAAAACCCTCAGCAGCTCTAGAGGGAGCAAGATAAGAAAATTGTCCCTGATGTTCATCTTTAAATGGTTGCAGCTGGTCATTAAATGACAGCTACAAACAAAATTTTTAATTTCATTACTGTGACCAACAATTTCACACTATTACATGAATTCCTTTGTTTCTGCTCTCCTTTCTATATTTCAGTATGTTCCATGCTATCAGGGAAGCCTTTCAATGTGACTGTGATTACAGCTGCTGTGGGGCTTTCAGCAACACCAAGGTGTGCTGCACTTTGCAAAGGCACAGGGTAGAACTTCATACCCTCAAGAATTTCAGGAGCTGTGTGAGTAACATCAGCTCTGTGCCATCATTTTACACAGCCAGGGATGGAACCTGAAACGTGCCAGGGGAATACAACCAGTGTGAGGCCACTCCTCATCCTCCCTGTGCAGCCTCAGGGGAGCTCTGCCCCAATCCCCGTGCTCTGCACCCACCTTGCCCTGCCCAGGGCACACACAGTTTACCTGAAATGTCACCAACATGTATGACAACCTCCTCAGGAAGATCATGCAGTCCTTTTTGAGCCTCCACGTGGAGCTCCAAGCATTTTAAGTAGCACAATGAGACTGGTGTGGGCACAAAAATCAGATTCCAGTTAAATTAGTTTAAAACAGAAAAAGTCTCCAAATCCTACATTGTTTGCTAATTTAGGTGGGTATTTTAGCCCTCTAAAAAAGGAGGAGAGAAATATGAAATAGTGAACATATTTTGATTATTCAAAATCTAGATAATTCTTTCAGAAGCACTAACTGATTTGGTTGAGACAAAACAGTCCAAAAACCTGAAAATACTACAAATTTTATGTTCCTATTTTCTTCTATTTGAGGAATACAACTCATGTTATGTTGGCTTCATCTCAGTCACCTCTCCTTTCTCCTTGCTCTCAACACCCCTACTGCCTGCCCAAGTTTCAGGTTTCCAGTAAGACAAAATGCCTATTATTCAATCAGCTTGAGAGACAATCTCAACCAAGTCACTGCCTTTCCATTCAATCATTTTTAAGCAATTATATTTTTAAAGAAATTACAAAGTACAACCAGCATGTCAAATGCAATTGCACTTTGTTTGGAGATTTTACTCTGAGGCAGCAATATGAATCATCTCCAAACTCACACACTGTGGTTTGTTTCATTCAACCAAACAGCAAACCAGTTTATTCGACATTATTTCCTTTAGAGAATGCTGCTGCCTCTCAAAAAAACCAAACAAAACACACCACAAACACAAAACAACGAAAACATCCCACCCAAACCTCAACAGCCTCTATTGTGACACTGTGTTTGACAAGAAAACTCCTTGCACAGACACCTCCACCTTCAGTGGAGTGAATAAGTGGATGCAGTGGCAGGCTGTTGATTTTCAGTGGTGGTTACAATGCCCCTGAAATGTGTGTTCACAGTAGGCCTCACATCTCCCTCTGGTTACAACTCCTTAGCTCAGCAGGCTACAACGCACAACATATCATGTATCTTTTATCTTCCTACAACACTGAGCTCCATTTCAGAGCTGACAGCATTCTCTCAAGCCTTCCTCTCCTCCCATGAACTTAGCAGATCCCTGTGGAGCAGATGCTCTGAGCTTCTGTCAAGCCCTACCTGTGCAGCAAGGCAGGCACAGGGCAATGGGGCAGCAAAGCAAATCCTCTGCTAAAAGCCTCTCAGTATCAAAGATCTTTACTGCCACATCTTCACAAGGAAGGCAACATGCAGGTCTGACAAGTCCAGTCTCAGACTTGAGACCTGGCACTGGGTCAGCATGTCAGGGAAGACAGAAGTTCCTCCCTGTCTGTGCCCCTGGAGCTGTGCTCCCTGTCCCAAGCAGAGCCTCAGTCAGGCAATCCAGGTTCCCTCGCTGTTCCCTCCTGGAAAACAAAGCCTTCCTTGAAGGCCCCTGTGAAACCCCTTTCTGGAGCTGTGCTAATGACTAGTTTTCCCAACTCAATTTTTAAACTGCTCCACAACCCAAAAAGCATTTCATCTTGCTGGGAAAAATATTTCTTTGTATTTTTTTCAGCAAAGCATAAGGAGTGAGAATATATTTCCATATAAAATACATAATTTGGCCTGAAACATGTTGTTTCACTTAATATTTAATATAATGAAAATCTACTCAAAGCTGTTTAAAAGACTTAGTAGTTTATAAATTAACACTTTGAAACTGGAAAACATTTTTTTGTAAAACTCTTCCACAAATTAAGCAGTAAATATGTACTTTGAAGTGCCTAATTACACATTTGAGTCTCAGAATCAAACATGGAAAAATCTCCTGCACCTCAAATAATAGACTCTCAAACATTGTCTATATCCTACCTTTGTCATTACATGAATGACAAAGGATTTATTTAGAAGTTAGGAAGAGGCACAGTGGGAAGACAGTGGGAGCTGGGAATATGACTTCATGTACGGAGTCTATTCCAGTGTCTCCAAAAGTGAGGCATGTACAGTCCAAAGGATGGGCAAGGTGATCCACTGGAGCATGGGAAGATTTTCTTTGTATCCTTTGTAAAATAAAAATTATCTTTAAAATAGTATTATTTCTATTTTTGTGCATGTTTTATAACATAGATAATAATTAGCTGATCAGAACTAACAAATACATGAAATTATAGAAGGGGTGTGGCCAAACATATTTTTAATTAATAGGAGTGGGCAATCAAAGAACATTTGGAGACAACTGATATAAATGTGAAGTTAAATCAATAAATCTGATCTCATTATAATGATTGCCCTCAGCATTACACAGCTCTTCCAGAAGATAACAAACGAGTGAGGACCTGGAGGTCACAGGATATGAAAATGGAAGACATTGGCTGTTTGCTGTGCTCTTGTATCCATGAACAGCAGAGCAGCTCTGTCACAAAGGGGAGATTGTATCTACACCAGGAAATACAGAATCACCCCTGTGCTGGCACTGTAGAAAATACTCCTCACAAAATGCTTCTCTTCCTTACAGGCATGTTGTGCCGAGCAACAACTTGAAATGCTGTAATTTGGCTTCTCTAAATGTCAAGAATAGTAAGGGTGTTTTCCACCCACTACCTACCTCAATAAATTGCTCCAAGACCTCCTGGAGGTCTGAACTGAATGAGCACAGCTAAAGAATAACACTCACCTCAGAATGCAAATGTAAATCCACCAATGAGTGCCTTGCTCTATAACTTCTGTAATTGATCTATATTCCATTTTTACTCAGTTTTTTTAAAGACAAAAGACATTCCATGCTTTGTAGTACATTTGCTTGAATAAGACCTATGATTCTGACATTCTATTAATACAATAAACTTTACCATTCACTGGCTCCATAATGATTCTTTCAGTAAGCTTGGAAGGTCAGTAGTGAGAACACAGACTTTTCTTCCTAGGAACAATAGCACAGTCAGCAAAGCACAAAGGTAAACCAGAATTTTAGCATTTCTAATTTCAGGTTCTTCTCAAACACATCAGTCAGGTCCAGCCACTTCCAGTTACACTCTTGAGTGCAGTAGCTCTTTGTCACAGCACCTTTCAAATAAGGTAAAACTTTTAACTGTTGTCCTTGAAAGCAGCATAAGGAAGTTCTGGTGGTTGGTACCACACTGTCAGCTAGAGACCATCCTGTGAAATCATTTGGAACCTTAACTTCCCAGTGCTGAAGGACAAGAAGA
The DNA here is from genome assembly GCA_035583235.1 of Hafferia zeledoni. Lineage (NCBI taxonomy): Eukaryota > Metazoa > Chordata > Aves > Passeriformes > Thamnophilidae > Hafferia > Hafferia zeledoni. The sequence continues at coordinate 426,520 of JAWWEV010000169.1, read as the reverse complement.
TGATAAAAATAGGTTATAAAACAAAGCCCCTCTCCTCTTACCTGCTGTTTGTTTTAAACAGACATGTTTTATGTACACTGTTATTATACTCATTTTCTAAAGGGCAATTATAAACATCCTTTTAAAGAAAATCAATTTCTTGAACTCCTGTATGACTGCTGCTGATGTGTGATGTGATTTGACTTTTTGTCACATGGTATAATTTCTTCCACTAGGCCCTTCAATAAATTTCTTGCAGATGCCTTCGAGGTCTAATTCATGCTTTTATACCTTGATCATTAGCTCCTTTCCTATAAAAAAATCCCAGTAGGAAGCATTATGAAATGTATTTGTAATCATTCAGTGCCCCATGTAGAAATTCAGGTGAGCAATCTGAATAGATTGCTTGAGTGCAACCCCCTGATTTATGTTTTCATTATGTAGAAATCAGCTTTTCAATTACTAAAAAGGCTTCCATCCATGCGTCCCAGGCCTGCTAAGGTGTGTATGAACCTCACACATGGCATTTTTGTCTGAAATCACATGAGGTAATGATTGACTTGATGGGACGTTCTAGACTAATGGGCTATTAAAGTAATCAATAACTTCAGCAATTACTGAGCTGCTGTATCCATTCTATACATAGGAGGGCTATAAACCCACAGAAACACACTTTTGTCAACTAATCCCTGAATATTGGAACCTACTGCTACCTTTAATTTGTACAGAAACAGAAAGAGCTGCTTCCAATCTGACACATGGGCTGCACATACACAGCTGGTGCAGAATGCTTGCTGTTCAAGGCTGCAGAGGAACCAGCACCTCAGGTTTGTGTGAGGCCATTTCTGGTTGTCCTGGAGCCAGCACACTGTGTCACAGGGGCACTGCAGAGCACAGAGGCCAGACCTCCTCAGTCAACACATGACATTCCCAGAAAGCTCCTACGATCAAGATCTAAGTGCAGCAACTGTGGCCAGATCCTTCCCCAGAGAGAAAGATAAGAAGACAAAACAACCCTTTCCACGTTCAAAGACTGGTTACTAGGAATAAACTCCTCCTATATTTCTCATCTAGAGCAGAACCTGCTTTACAGCAAATGCCTTAGAGCATGAACAGCAGCATAGGCATTTAGAGATAAACTCCATGCTGACAAATTCGAGTTTCCAGATGATTTTTAATTTGAATGTGGTATCAACAGGGAGAGAGACAGTTTTTCTTAGCACTAATGACCTAATACGGCCCTCAAACCCAGAAAAATTATGGCCTGATGTCACATCCAGTTATATGCCCAAGTATGACCTAAAGAACAATGACTGAAAAACTGATTGCTCAAGATCTCCTGGCAACTGATAGGGAGGAGAAGGAATATTACAGCCCCTCTGACACAGCCTAGGGTCAAGTAAAACTGCTTGGTCCTTCGAGACAGTGTTTTTGTGTTAGTTCTCAGTTGCAAAAGGCTGTTTGCCTTCCCTGCTCTCCTCTGGTGGTATGTAAATTACATGCAAGAATAACAGGTTGCATTAAGCTCCTGTGACTGACTCTTACAAGGCCATTTTATTTATAAAAAAGGGTGGTCCCCTAAGCCCACACCTTTCTTTGTCAGGAATTTATGAACTACCTTTAAGCACCATTGACAGCCTGATACATGGGTCACTTGCAAATCAGTTTTTCTTGCTGAATTATTACACTATTAACTCTACAGCTTTCTCAGCTTTACCAAGTGCACTTCTGCAGTGTGTGTGAAGGATGAATAGCCTCAATAAATTCCATTATACAAAGGAACAATGAGGATAGCATATTGCTGACTTTAGGATAATGAAAGCTACGCTGGATTTCAGATTGTTTTGATGTGATTAACATTGTGTTCTCATAGGTGAATGATTTTTAAGGTTTTCATTTTCTAGAAGCATGTGTGAGAGGTGGATTCAGGAGATGAGAAAGGATTTTATTATCATTTATTACAGTATTATTGTTACAGAAGCATCCCCATGAACCACCTGACAAAAGGTCTCACCGTGATTTACATCATATGACCAAGAGTGTATAAGATGCAAGATCCCCCTGCCCCTGCCAGTGGGGTTAGAGCACAGGGCAGGCAGGAGGAAGGGGCACAGCCCCATTTCCTACACTGGGAACTGAGTCACCAATCCCATCTTTGCCAACTTTGAACCACTTGCTCACGTGGCCACAAGATGTGGCAAGACCAAAAACATCTCTTGAGTCACGTTTCTGGACAGGAGCCTATTCTGGACTGTGTGGGGCAATCTCAGACCTACATATCATTTGTGATGCCTCAATGTTATCTGTTTGAGAAATCACTCCTGTTACATTCTCTAGATACAGGTACAGGATTTCACACCAGGTATGCAAGTTACCAAATCACTGCTCTCAAATAGAGCTTGAGTAAGTAAAGTCCTCAACTATGAGCCTTTCATTCCTTAAAGTCCCTCTTCCTCAGTTTACTTCTCATGGTGTCCAATGTTGCTTCCCTAGAAGTGTCAGCATTTTGGGGTTAATACAGTGTTGAAAATAAAAAATTATCACCGAAAGTTAATGTTTTGTTATGAGTCTCAGCAAACAATAATCAAGAAAAATATCTGTAAGCCGTAGTCTGGCAATCATTTTAAACCACCCTCTTCACCTTCAGATCTGTTCACAACATGAATTAAGCTACAGTCACGGAAACTGTTAGACAGACATGAGCTGTTCCTCTCTTTGATCAACACAACTGAGATTCTTCATTTTAATTATTCCTGTAATTGTCTCAGACACACATGCCCTCAGCAACAGAGGAGGTAAAACTATCTAAATCAAGCCAGCCTTTTTTTTATTCACAGGCTGATAATTATGAAATTGAGAATACCACACTTGGAAAACCTCAGTAACCACAAAACAATGTTCACACCGCAAAGTTACAAAGTTAAAAAGAACAAAATACAGAAGGCATTTTCCTTGCAAACCTCCCTTCTCGAGGTTTGCCCCATGACTAACTGGCTATAACAATCACACAGGCATCTAATCCAAGTAAGAAAACAAGCACATAACTACTTATAACTGATTTTAAGGTTTATCATATAATAAGATATTTAATATCTAAGCATCTGTCAGAAAACCAGTGCCTTTCCCTTGTCCCTGCTAAGAGCCAAAGATGCTGCACAGGCAGGGAGAGCAAAGCTCAAAGGCAGGCTGTGGTGCTGCAGGTACACATTGGCTTGTTCTCTCCCTTTCACTCTTGTATTCTCTGTTCATGCACAGGAACTGTACACTAACATGTTTTAAAGATAAACAAAAGCCATTTTAAGAGAAGGATGGGCGCCTTATCTCCATCCTCAGAGCTTGTTGGCCTCCAAAAGCTTTCAGCACACCCCAAGGACGAGCTGTATCAGTTTTCAAAGTAGAGAATGGATCCCCACACACTCACATTAAAAATTGCCATCCAGCTCCTGAAGAAACTGAAGAGAACTGGACCTTACTCAAGCAGCTAACAGAAAATAATGCTTTTACCTAAAATCTCTAGAAAAGCACCAGGAAATTCACTGAATTTGCTTATCAACTTAATAAAACACTCCTTTGTTAGACTGAAAGACTATTAAGGATTATTCCTATAGAAAAAAGCAGATTCTTCTCTGTGAAAACCTTTTTTGTGAAACCCTTTCTTTGGTGAACTTATCATACTTAATTGTACTGTATGTACAGATGTAACATTCAGGTACCATGAAGTATCAATTACAGACTTATTTTCTGGGGGGTTAATCATCATAAAAATTCCATTTATAACCATCTAATTTACATGATAATAATTAACTTTAATTATTCTGCCTATAATGCTTCACTCAGAATTACATGGAGAAAGTTCTATATGTGTATTTCCCAAGCACACTGTCCTATGGCACTATATTGGAGACTTCCCTCTGTCTGTTCTGGCTCCCTGGAGGAACATCTCAGTGACAGGAACCTACAGCCCAACAAGTTCCATCAGCTGGGAGAGGGGCAGTTCCATGGCCAGGGTCACTCCTGGGCTCAGAGAACACAGGCAGAATGTGTTCTCAGACATTCTCATGTCTGGGGAGAATTATTTCACTCCGTATTTTGCACAGCAGTTAACACCAAAGGGAACAGATCTCAGCAAGGGATTCTAGATGTTACTGTAATATGAATAAAGAATAATAATGATATTTATAAAAGCAATGAGGCTTTCAGATAAAATGCACTATATCAATGCAACCTATTATGAGAAATTAGTATTTTCTATGGGAAAACTTGTAAACCTCCACTTAAGAAGTCTGAAAAATGATGCAGCTCCTGCAGATGGAATGAATCTTCCTGTACCACAAAAGCATCCTTTATCTGGAAACATTAACAGCCAAATGATAATTAGACTCTAACAACTATTTTTCATAACTAAGATTCTTAATCCATTTGGTATGTGAATAGAAAATAGAATTACTTTTGGATATTTATGATAATCCTTAAACTGTGCATAAGACGCACAGAAATTATTAATTCTTAAGAAAACATAAAATTATAAGGAGGCAGCAAAATGCTTGGTACAATATGCAGGCAAATATTGTAAAGCTACATTAACACAGCTGTACATGACACCCAACTTCAACACAAGTGAATCAAAGTGTGAAAGCAGGTCATGCTGTGGGACATGTTTGCATTTTTGTAACGCAAAACAAAGGGGGTTCTCCAGGTTCCAGTCCCCACTTCCCACCCCCTCCCCAAATCCTTTTTGGGGCTGATTACATAAACAAGCCTAAAGTAATGTTTCTGTAGTCCTTCCTGAACTTCAGCAAAGCATCTCCAGGAGAAATTCAACCCACCTTCCATGCCCCAAACATTTCAAGCTCCATTTGCTGCAGAATGCCGATACCCACCATTACCTGACCTAATTGAATCATTACGTGCAGCTCAGACAAAGGTCCCCTGTGATCTCTAAACCTCCTCTAAACATCTTCAGTGGAAGCAGCACCCACAGAGAGTGACGAGTACACACCTGACTACTAAAAATGTAGGCCCAGGAGAGATTCCAATTTACTGCTTGGAAAAAATGTGAGTGAATCCTTAATGACTCAGCTTTGAAAATACACAGGGATTACTGAAACAGAAGTAGTTAAGAATTTTTTACCTCTGAATATTAATAATTTACATTCAAATACTTTACCTTTTGTTCTATTTTAGGTTGATTATTCATACAGTAATTTGAGCTAACTTGAATTTAATGCACAAGAGCAAATTTTCTTAGTTGAAAATTACAGAATGCATAAGGTTGTGCTTTGTTGTTAGAATTTTAGGCTACTAAAAGAAACATCTTCAGGAGAATGTAAAACAATGATCTTTCTCTCATTTCAATAAGAACTCCATTAATAAACACAAATTTTAAAAGGAATAAATTGTAATACACTAAGTCAGTATTACTTAAAATGTAAACCAAACCAAGTTGAGAAAAAATATAAGCAAGAAATAGCAAGTTCTTCTGCCAATATTGCCAGGTATTACAGAATGAAACAAAATCTGGAAAGTGTTTTGTCTTCAAAAAAGATGCTAAAACTGCTTTAATTTAAAATAACAAACTTGATATACATCATATATTCTAAGTAGCCTTTTCCAAATACTTACAGAGACTGAGAACAAATAGAAGGCATTTTTAATAACATTTTACAAAAGAAAACCTTCTCTGGTTCTGACAGGTTTTTCATGGAATTGCATATTTGGGTTCAGTCAAAACCAAGTTCGAAACATTGGATTTAAGTATCAAAGAGCCAGTGGAACTAAGGCCCTTAAATTACAACAAAGATTTTAAATAAATCAGCTATTTCACAGGCAGCCAACACTAGAAGTCAGGTTGTGCATAATGTGCCCTTTTCAAAACCCACTAATATCAACTGAAAGACTCCCACTGACAAAAGAGGTCAAATCAGGCAGCAATCATGTTCCTTCACTCAGTGCTAACAGCAAATGACAGAGTAGCCCAACTGAGATAAAGAAATAATAACTAAAGCCTCAATTTACTGAGGCACTGAAAGAAATGATCTAGTCAAAAACAATGCTAATATTTGCAGTCTCACTGAGCACATCAAAATAGATCCCTTCCCTTCAGCAAGGGAACACACAGAGGGCGTCCATCAGCCAACCAGACTTCTCATGCTCAGGTTAAGGTTTGAATCAACACGGCTTTTGGTTTTCCTCCCAAACAGAGAGAAACTGATGGGGTTGAGATGGACAGTGCTCCAGCCTAGGGCACAAACCCACTATTGCAATCCTACAGTTATTTCAATCTCATAGTGATGAAACACTGTGGAGAACCACTGGCCAGCCCCAGTGTCACCAGCCAGGTACCCCAGTGCACCCCCACCCAAACAGGCCTTGCCCCAGCCATTGGGAGACCTTCCCAGTTCCAGCACAAGGCAGAGCACACCGAGAACAGCAAACAGTCCCACAGTGCAACCCTGGCAGCAATGACATCACGTTAAGAGCTGGTATTACTTGGTTGTTTTTTTCACAGCAGTCCGAGCTCTGCTTGTCTGTTGTTGATGCTGTAAAAATAGAGTAGAACCAGCACAGAAACAGTGAGCCTCTGACAACTCAGAAACATGAAAATATCTGTATTGGAGACAAAATTAGAGTCTCTTATTGTCAAACCAAAAAAGCACGGGTTTATCACTGCTGCCAGCTGTCCAAGTCATTTAGCATGCACACAAAGAGGATACCTAGACTCTGTGACTTCTATAAAAATAGAAAACAGAAGTACTCACCTTTGGCCTGTTACTGAAAAGAGAAAGACAGATGAGGGAGTAAATTATGGATCACATTTAAAACCATTGGACTCATTACACCAACCAAACAACCTTACCTCAGGCTCTGCGTCGTGATGGTAGAGAGGAGCACTGACACAAAAGGCAGCAAGAACAGAGCAAAGCTTTAGTGATGGTTTTTGGAACTCTACATGGTCACACTGGCAATTAGCTATGCTGGAGGAAATACAAAGATATTGCAAAAAACTGGTAAGTGGGAGGACAGCGTCATGATGAGCAGGTAAGCAGTAAGGATCACACCTATACTGGATAAGAAGTGACAGAAGGTCACTCCTAGAAACAGGAAAGGAATTCTTTAAAGCAGAAAAGTAAGTTTTGTTTAACATCAGGTGGGACAAAGCAGACTTGGAAAGAATAAACTTATGAAATTGCTCTAAATACAAAATTAGAGGCAGTCTGTGACGAACAAGAGAGATACTGACTGCCTTGTTCCTGGTCACTGACAGAGCAAATGGCAACAAGAAAGAAATAAATCTGATCCTAAAGTCTTTAACCATCACACATTTGCACTGAAAAACAAACTACCCTCTAAAGTTGAAGTATTCAAACTCATTGTAACTACATTTGGAAGGAGTTAAAACATGGATCTATTAACTCCTTGCCAACACTGGCACATGTAGTGCTGCAGTCACCAACCTTCTCGTGATATCTGTGGACTGCAGAAGTAGAATGCCAGTCATGGTGCAGTTCCCTGAATGCCTCCTGGAAGGAGGTTGTGGCAAGGTAAGGCTCAGTTTCTTCTCTCAAGTAACAAGAGGAAATGGGGAGGTTTAAATTGGATATTGGGGAAAAAAATCCTAGGTGGAAAGGGTAACCAAACATTGGATGGGGCTGCCCAGAGAAGTGGCTGCATCACCATCCCTGGAGAAGATGCATAAAATGTGGCTCTCAGGGACATGGGTTAGTGGTGCACTTGGCAGTGTTAGGTTTACAGTTAGACTCAATGTTAAAAGTCTTTTCCAACCTAAATGATTCTAAGTCCAAGCCATGCTGATTTTTTTCTTCCATTCAGCCTCAATGTAAAGTTAAAGAACAAAGAGCTTTGTGCAGCACAACAGAAATTATAATGGTCTGGCACCTGACCTCAGAGCACCTTCAACAAAGGCAAAGGAAAGGTACAGGGTTTTTTCACAAGCATTATGTACCATGGATAAAACCAATGCGGGGTGACTTGTAATTTTCATGAGTAGTCACTTGAATACAGCAAGGCACAAAGTTGACTAAGTACGTTACTTTTGCTTCTTACTTTTCTAAAATTTTTTAAAAAATACATTAAAATGAAAACCAAACAAAAAAACCCCACAACAAAAACACCACCATATACCCAATTATAGAAATGGTACAAAGAAAAAGTTATTTAATTTTTCTAAAGGGTTGTGACACCCCCCTATTTTGAGCTTGTTTATGATCTGTTCTTCTACCTTCATGAAAGTGGGGCCATGTGACTCAGCACATTACATTTCTCTTCAACCTTCAGTTCCCCCAGTCTACTGGGACACAATTTACAGTTCTGCTAGATGAAAGCAGAGTTCAGAAGAAAAAGGATGGAGCTGTTAGCAAAAACTGCTAAGCTAATTTTTGCCTACAGCAACATTTATAAATCTAATCCAGGAAAAGTCTTAACTCTTTCACCTGCAAAACTAAGGGAAGAAAACTATTTTCCAATCCCATTCAAAATAAATGATTCGTGTTCACTTTCAAATTTCTTAGAAGTGCAGTTCATGAGAAATAAGCCTTGGAACAGCAAATGAAACTTAGCAAAGGTCTTATATAAATACACATCTCTATACATATACCTAACAGGAAAATGCTTCTGCAAAATGAAAGAAAAGGAGCTGTTAAAACGTAAAGTAACTGTCAATCAAATTCTTTCTTTCTCCACTACGGTGAATATGCTATATTTAATAAAAAGTAAAATGCTAAGTGAGAAATAACTCATTAGAAATCTCGGTCTTTACTGACAGGCAGACAGCTTGTGCACTGTTTGACTTGGTCCTCTTCATCCCACACCCAACCATATCAAGGCACAGCCCTTTTTCCAATGCTGATTCACATCTAAAATCTGTTGCTTTTTTTACTGTTCTTCTGGCTCAAAAGGAATAAGCAAGACCTGCCTTAATCACACATTCTAAAATAGTCATGGTGGGGCTTTTCAGTTTTGCCTACTGAGAGATGCCCAGTTTTGATTCTTAGCTCAAGCAATTCAGTGGTGATGACACACAAGTACCTGTTCAGAAATACTGTCAGATAGGAAAATGTTGCTCTCCAAGAAGACTGATAATTGCCCTGTAAAGGTTTGTTTGTGGACAAAGCTTGAATAAAGAATCCCTTGGCTTTGATAAGCAGTTGGTATTCTGGGGATGTTCTAGTTTAAAGATATGTTTTTATAACCCATATCCTCACCAAATCTAAAATTCTGAGAAGGCAACCAGGCTGTTAGATGATTTTATTGCAGAGGAAAGGAAACCACTGCCTGCCTGTTATAATTTCATGATGGTACTGCAAACAGACAGGCTACACAGCTGCTCCTTTCACCTTGGAGCAGTAAAGGGCAAAGGTTTAAGAGCTTTAGGAGAATGGGAATTTGACTGCAGATTATCAAGCTTGGATCCATTTCTAGTTATCTAGTTATCTGAAGGAATAGGATAACAAGAGAAACAAAGACTTTACCCAAACAGCAATGCCACAGCTACTTCTGTTAGCATGAAAATGTCATGGAGGGACAGAGCCCACTTGCTCCTCTTCTCTGGGTTTCTACCATCAAAGAGCAGAGGAAACAACCCAGTGATGCCTGGGTTCTCACTGCCAACACCAACCCCACAAGGTACTCAAAAACAGCATTGGCTGCTCCTCTTTCAGTGACGAGCTATATCCATTTCCCTCTTTCTTTCTTGGAATCCTTGATTTCTAAAATAAAACTGTCACAACTCAGCAAGAGCAGATAAACATTTCCTTCTTGGGAAGAGCAGCACAGCTCAATAGGAGGCTTTGGAAGAAAGCACACCCTACTAGAGCTGCAGATAAATCTTGTGTTTCTGTTCCCTAGTTACAACACCAAATGAATGTGTCTGGTTGCTCAGAGCTGAGCCTGAGCTCTTGGCTGACTCTCAATGCCTGTGGAGCTGTGCTGAGGATTGATGCAGACTGCACAAAACCACTACAAGACAAGACAATGGAAGAAGGAGCACTGACTTGTAAATCTCTTTTGCTAGTTTTTACCATCTTAAGCTGCAGCTCTCTCTGCAGAAGCTGCAGAGATCACTCAGCTGTTGTCACCTTGGCTTCAGGGTTGCCATTTCTGTTCTCCATAGTTTTAAGTACACCTTCCAAGAAACACCACCACCTCTGTGCATAGCCCCTTCAGGTTCTGGCAAAAGCAACCCAAACTGCAGCAATAGCAGATCCCCTTGGATGCAAACACAAGCAAAGATGAAGAGACTGGGGAAAGAAAAAGTAGAGCTTTGAAGATGGAAGCAGCATTAAAATCTAACTTGTGCTCTTTTGCTCCAAGTATATAGGAAATTATTTAAGTTATGAAAAAGTGAACTAAAGTCTTTGGCACTAAACTTTCTACCATCTAGTTCTTTATTCTTCCTGTGATTTACAGGTCACAAGTATATCAGTTACTGTCATCAGTGTCAGTCTGTCTGCTCTGAACTAATTGTCCATCAAAACCACACAAGTCATCCAAAACAAGACCTTTCTCGAAGTAACCAGTACATTTTCCTCCAGCTCCCTCCCTCTGTGGCACCTCTTTCTGTAATCATCTGTACCACCTCAGTTGCCAACACGTGTGTTTCAAACAGGCTACAAAGAGCCCTCAACTTTTTCAGTCATATAAACATAGAACAATTATGAGCTTCACAATAGCATAGGATTTAGTTTATACCCAGGCAAATTACAAGCCAATCTAAATGAAGACTGACATTTTAAAGTTAACGTCACTAGTTTTTTCTCAGTACATCTTATCCTTCTGTGCCAACCTTTCTTCCTATACCCCCTCCTTGCCAAGTATGAAAAGCCCTTTGGTCAGACTCTGCATTTTATCACTGAATTGTCCTTTATTATCATCTATTCAGAAACAGTCTCAATAGTTATAAATGGCTCCCCACTTTGTTGTAAGAAGCTAAGATGTAGTTTGGAGTTGGAGTCTTGCATTTTCTTGTTTCCTCTGGAAAGGTGAAACGCTTCTTTGAACCAGTTTTAAACAGAAAGACAAACTCTTTTTCTGTGACCCACTGAGGCAACCTGGGACGTAAATACTGACCTTGATTCCCCTCCTACATAATTTTCTTCAAAGCGAGAAGCACTTCTTAAAGTCCTGCTTGTGTGGGTTTTCTGAAGGAACAGAAGTGTGTTGTGTAGTCAGAGGTAAATGGGATAGTGATGCTGTGCAGAGCCTGAGGCAGCAGCACAGGCAGCAGCTCCCTTGCCCAAGCCCTGCTGCAGCGATGAGGGAGTGGTGCTACCTCTGCTACCTCCTGGACAGAGACCTATGTGCCCACACACACAAATTTAGAGCGCTACTATCACCCTCAATCAGCCATTATCCACGTGTCATTGAACTGCCTTTGGTTTGTCCATTTGCTCCAAGTGAGGGAATTTAACTGCATTGGCTTTCCTGGCACTGAGCTGCTTTGTCAGGGAAGGGAAAATTTACTGCTTGTCCTGGTTGGCAAACACAAAACCCCTGAAAGACTTACACCTATTGTTTGAAGAGCAGGAACAAAACACATCTTATCGGTGTTTGCAGATTGAGTGGTTTGTACGATTTTGATCTCCAGCTTAGTTTTAATTAATTTCTTTATCTAACTCAAAGCTATCCAGGTAGTACAAATTTCAGGTTGGTTGGTTGAAAGGGACTGAATAATTACTGAATATATAAAGATTTTTGATCCATTCTATTTCCAATTACATTTTCATCTTCTAACTACAAGTGAGGAGTGTGCAAACAAATTGTTAGAGTCTATAGCTAGTTCTGATGCCTGTAGGCCAGAAGGACTGTAATAAAAAACTGACCTACTTCCACTAATCTCAAAGGAAAGACACTTATTAACCTACATGGGCCTTCAGCAGCCCTTGAAACAATTGTATTTAGATGACTTAGGCAATGCTTTCCTTTTTATTCCAATCTAAATCACGCTTTTCAAGAACTATATGTATTTTATATTCAAGGATGAAGGATAGGACAGTTTTACTGGAAAATCTAAACCAGGCTTAGGGGCTGAACCTTTGAAACCACTCTTTTCTGTGACTGCAGGTAACCATTACCCAGTGAAGAAATGTCACTCAAGTCAATTTCTATCCAGGTGCTAAGTTCAGGATTCTGCACAAATACCTTTTAGGCATTTCTCCTCTTTCACTGAAATAAATTTGTACTGATGTCTAAGAAAAGCCTACCAGCTGCTGGGAGCTGGTGAACCCTTATTATTCCTTACCTGGGATGAGCAGGCATTTAAAGTTCACTTCTCCCTGAACATTCTTGAGGTTCCTTTGGTCGGAGAACAAAGCAAAGCCCATGTCAGTGAGAAGGTCAAGATATTCGTCAAGCGAATACTCTTAATATTAGGAGAATAATTGGCCCTAGAATATAATAAGAAGTCTGGCACAGACAAAAAACAAAAAACGAAAAGCCAAGAAAATTTCACTTACTAACTTTTCTTTACCACCTGTAAGTCTCAAAGGTGTCAAAAAAAAAAAAAAAGAAATTAGGTAACTGAATATACCACAATATCAGATTTTTCAGCTTTCAACTTCAAGTTACCAGCTGTGGGGAAATAACCTTGGATCTTGTTCCTCTTGATGAACCCAAATGCACCCAAGAGGGATTTTTATCTGAAAATCTCTCCCTGGAATAAAGTGCTTACAGGTCCTGCCTTAGCAACTGATCAAGTAGATATGCCCTTTATTAGCCTCCATTTCCTCACTCAGAATATCCTCAGTTCCCAGCATTAAGGCAATTCCATCTGCTTCCAGTTGTTCTGCCTTTATTTAGGAGGATGGTGTTATTATTGTCTTACACAAACTATATCCTAAGGAGATTCATCATCAAGGAAAAAAATAAAATGCAAAGTCAATCCTGTATCACAAACATCTCCAGAACAACACCGAGCTATGCAGCCTGTGCATCAGTGGCACAGAGTCCAGCATAGGCTTCATTCCTTTACAAAAGGACACAAGGCAGCTCATGCTTGCTGGTGAGCAGGGAACCCAAAGGTGAAGCACTCCCAAGACACATGGGAGGGCCACAGAAATCTCTTCTCAGTTACATTTAGAAACCAGTAAGACATGGAACCTTTCCTATGGGCTGCATGAAGTAACTGTATGAGAATGTTATTGAGAAAGGTTTGGTCCCTTTCTACAGTCAATGGTGAAAGTTACAGGGGAGAGCATGCTTTAGGAAGTTTAATAACATTTTGGGTTGCCAAGACCAGCTCCCTTTAAAAGCTAGGGACCCTGTCCAATCTGAAAAACACATGAGCAACTCTTCCCATTTAGACAACCTGAATCAATCTTGCAATAGTTAACATCTTTCCCATGTTCTATTAATGCAGGTAATATTTTCTAATTACTCTTGCTGATCTAAATAATTAGGACTTCATTCTTTTTATGAAAAGTTCCTTAATATGTGTGAGCAAAGAGAGTTAATGCCAATTAACCTACCCTTGAAGTGCCCTAATATTAAAGCACATGCTTTCAATACATTTTGAGAAGCAGCCACTGAGTTTGTACAGTTATTCACTTGAGAAGGCTCCATTCAACAATAGGGAGGCTCAGACAGCATTAGCTGGCAGCAATCACTGAATGCTGTGCTGAGCTGTATTTGCTTCTCTTATCTGTTAGGCAGCCTCAGAGGTTTGTAATCCTCTCTAGGACTTTCTGATTAATATGCAGGTGAAAAGAACCAGCCTTTCTCCTGAATGTAAATGGGTCATGAGGTGCAGATCCCCACCACACTCCAGCAATGTAGATTTGGTATCACTTTCTAGTGCAGCAGAACTGGGCAAGAACAGCAGTTATTAGACACATGGCAGTTCCCCAGACAGCACATCTGTGACTGATTATCAGATGAGATTTTGTCCCAGCTCACCAGGATTTGGCGTCCCACACTCCAAAAATGTGGTAGTAGACACTAGCCTTTCATTTGCCATGAAAATAGCTTTTAATTTTCATTTTGCTTATGCAAGTTACATCTCAACCCAAAGTGAGAAAGCACGTGGCTCTCACAGCCCACACTGATCTCACCACAGCCAATGGACATGGCCCAGGACTGGGCTCTGTGCAAGTGAAAGGGTTCACTTGTCCTCTCTATGAAGTACCTGAGAGGAGAAGGACATGAAAGCAGATGATATGAAAGGCTATAAAGAAGCCCTATTGATTTCCAAAAGTTATATTTTTCTGTGATGCTGATGATATTACACAGGAAGATATATTTTTCACTAAAATGCCAGGCTTTAGCAACCTCTCTCAGATACACATATCACTAGAAATCCCCAGGAGCACTGCAACTACAGGTCAGGATTCTGTTCTTCACACTGAGACATAAAGTGCTCTGTGCACATCTACCAGTCCCTGCTCAGGAACTGAGGTACAGCTCAAACAGGAGCAACGTGGGAGTAGAGCCAGCTGGAGTTACCCAGGGGACACACACTCAGGTCTCACTGGAACACCACACTGCCTGAGTCTCATCCTGCCAACTCACACCACTGTTCACACCCCCAACATGTGTTATGAACACTGAAATTCAGTTGTTTGGCATGGAAAAGCAGTCTGAGGCATTTTCAAGATAGCAAAAATCTGACAGAAGTTACCGTGTAGATTTTTTATTAGAATATATTTGCAAAATAGTTTAGAAAACTCTTTAAGCTTTAAATTATACTGGCAGGAGAATGACCTGACCTCTCCTGCTCAGTTCCAGTACGTTTTCTGGATGAATCTTGCTACTTTTGACAGATGATTACTAATGACACCCTGCAAGTGGGAGCTATTTAAGCTTTGGCCTCACATAGTATCTCTCTGTGGAAATCAAACTCTGTGTGGAAGACTGGGAATAAGGTTCTATGTGTCACTAAATTTCTACCATGATGTTGAAGGAAGGATCATCTGGATGAGCGAATGCAGAGAGAGTCCACAATAAAAGTACTAGTACCTAAAAGTACTGGTCTATATAGAAAGCCAAATTCTGAATTGGTAATCTCAGGTTAGAAATCTGCTGTATACATCTGTTTTTTCTGCCTCCTTCCAACACAAACAAATACAAGATTCATTTAGTCACAAATATCAGGTTGTGATAATTCCTTAATCCACAAATTCATTTCATCAACTCCAGAAAATCATTAACTCGTGATTGCAGTGGTAAGTTTTCTGTCCTGGCCTGTATCAACACATAATACTTATTAAAATTATTTCAGATTAAAATATTTGCATTTCAGATATTTCATTCACTACACAGCAACAATTTCCCCTAAGAGAAACTTACTGAAACAAAAGAGAATGCCTTTTCACATGCTGAACTTAAAATAATCAATCCCCCATCTTTTCCTTCCATTTTGAATTTTCTTATATTTTTATTTCTTTTTAAAAATCACTTCTAACCATTGTGGCACTCTCAAAATATTTCAAAATAAACATGATAAACATTCATGTCATTCTAGAATCCCCAGTGCAGGATTCTGGCTGTAGATGACACTGCCAGGTGCTGACAACGCTCTGCCAGATCCTACAGTTGTTTCTAGACCTGCTCTGGATCATGTGCCATGTGTTGCCTCACACTGATTCCTCAGCTTTGATATCCTGCCTAATTGCTCAATTCAGCATTCATTTCCTAGCAGATTCTGCCCTTTGCCAGGCTACAATGTGTTTTTCTATAATTTTGCTTCACTGGTAGAACTGGTCGAACAAACAACAATCCATAATTCACTCACATTTCTACATCTAAAATGTCCAGTCTGGTCCACAGAAATATATAAAAATCCTAATAAAACTAATTATTTCTAAGTGTCTGTATATGATAAATACTCTTAACTATCTTCTCGTGGGCACTTCTTTCAGAAAGCACTTAATTACTGTTCTGTAATGATTGCCAGTGTTCCTATCCAAATATGCAACAATGGACATTAGAAGCTTGAAGGGCCCATTGATTTCAAGTGGAAACACGCATTTCTATGGAGAACGACTCTTGGCTCATCAAGTCCGAGCCCTTATTCCTGCAATTAGAGAACTTACAAATAGCAGCAGGGAAATACAGACAAGGAGCTCCCATGTGCACAGTAATCTCCTCCAGCTAATATGTTAAGAGGGAGCAGCTCCTGTGGAATGAGTCTCAGGAAAAGTAATCTTATTTTCCTAAGGCTGAACCACGATGCTGCAGAGAGAAGCAATCTACAGTTCAGATTACAAACTGACCATTTCTGCCCCTAAATTCCAGGTTCCTTCCAAAAGAAAATCTAGGTTTGTACAAATGGAGAAAGCCACACCAGAAGTGCCCACATACAAAAGCCAACAGAGGCACCAGGACTGCAGGGAGCCATACTGAGTGTCTCTCCCCAGTGGGCTTTCTGTGAGCATATTAGTAACTTGTTCCACAGTTTTATTGATTAACTCAGCCTTGAACCAAGCCTAAATCCATATTTCTTGGGATCTCTAACCTTAGAGAAACAGCCCTGAATAAAAGTGTGTGTATTTGACCATTTATTACTGGTAATCAGGAAGAAAATTGTGAGAAATAAAGCAAGTGCAAACTGATATATCTCAATTAACCTTGAGAATAATCTGTCTCAATGAGTTTCCATATATTTAGCCCTTCTTTTTGTATAATGAAATTCATGTGACATTTTCCCTACATAGTTTAAAGACAGGAAGAATTCTTACCCAGTCAGTTGGCTACCAGGTGTCACCATAGACACTTTCCTGCATAAAATGCTATTTATTGTGCTAAAAGAGCTAAATTCACTCATAGAACACGCGTTTGCTATCATGCTGCCAGAAACCCCAGTTCATTCCCCTTACCACTGTTTCCTCCATTTTTCTTACCCAGTAGTGCTGAGGGAACTGGTTGGGATCATTGCAAGGCCAGTCTCCATTACCTTTGAGGAAGGTCATGGTCAGTGGGGAAGACTTGAAGAAAAACAAATGTCACTCCTCTTCAAGGGTAAGGATGAAGACCCAGGAACTACAGGCTGACCAGCCCCACTTCACTCCCAGGGAAGGTGGGGCAGCAAATAACTCTGGAAGTCATTTCCGAACATGGGAAAGACAAGAAGGCAGTTGTTAGCATGGATTTACAAAAGGGAAATTAGGTTTGAACAGAGCCATGACCTTCTGGCCAAGCAGAGTGGCTCGGTGGATGAGGGGAAAGCAACAGATATCGTGAGATATTGGAAATGCTTTCAGCACAGTGTCCCATGGCATCCTCACTGACCAACTGGCAAAGCTCAGACCAGCCAAGTGGAGAGTGTGGTGGACTGGCTGAAGTGTCAGGCTCAAAGGGCTGTGATCAGGGGCACAAAGTCCAGCTGGACACAAGTCACCAGCAGAGCACCCCAGGGGTGATACTGGGGCCAATAGGATGGATGATGGGACAGCAGTTCTGCAAGCCTGCATAGCCTACAAGGGGGGAAATAGCAGATGGACCAGATGGTTGTGCTGCCATTCAGAAGGACCTGGACAGGAAGGAGAAATGGGCTGATAGGAACATTGTGAAGGTCAACAAAGTTCCCTGTACCTGAGAAGGAATAACTCCAAACATCAGTACAGGCCAGGGGTTCACATGGGTGGAAAGTAGTTTTGTAGAAACATGGGCATAGAGTGGAAAGAGTCCACAAAAATGCCACAAATATGATTAAAGGTTTGGAGCATTGGTCATAAGAAGAGAAGCAAAGAGAGCTGAGATTGTTCAGTCCTGAGAACAGAAGGCTCCAGGGGGACCTTATCAACACCTGAAGAGGGAGAAAGACACACATAGATTCTTAGGGAATAGGACCAGAGGCAATTTACATTTAAATTTTCATTTAAAACACACAGAAAACCTGTTTTATTGCTAAAGTGATGACCAAATATGAGAACAGGTTGTCCAGAGGTGGTTATAGGGACCTTTCCTTGGAGATAATCAAAACCTGAACAGACATGAGACTGAGTAACATGCTCTAACTGATCCTGGTTGAGCAGGGTGGTTGGAGTAGATCTCCAGAGGTGCCTTGCAGTCCCAATGATTCTGTGAAAAACAAGACAATGGGATAAGCTCATTCAGCTTTGTCCACTCAGAGAACAGCTGGTAAAGGAGACAGACCTGAACACACCAACAGGGAAGTGATTTACAAAACAACATTTGTTCTGGCTGACATGTCAAGCCTGGCAGAGCTGCACTGCAGCCTGACAGCACAAGCACCAGCCAAACCTTCTTCTCCTTCTGGCTGTTCTGTCAAAAGCAGAAAAGTTTCCAGCTAACCAAAAATACATCAGCGAACTGAAGGATTTTCCCTTCCAAACACAGAAGGCTTCTGTACAATCCAAGAGGTGATAAATGGGTATTTTATCTTTATCAAAGGTCTCCATTAGCTTTCAGTGAAATGCCCAAATGAATAAGAGGTTCCAAACACTTATTCTCTAGGGCATCCTAAACCATAGGAAAAAAAAGCCTCTGGCATGAAATTTCCAGTGTGTTTTCATGGTCAAATCACCAGTATTCAAAGTCTGATATTAGGTATAAACTTAAGTGCTATTCAGGGAAAGGAACATACTGATTCTTCAGCTGTTCCTTAATTCTTTGAGCACACATGTTCATGTCCAATAAACACATGGAGCTGCCAAAGGGCAGCTCCAGAGGAGCAAGGGGACTGATTCCACTCATAAAACTCTACCCAGAGCACAATTTGCAGCCCTGGACATGGGTTGCAGACAGGGAACAGTTCAAAGCAGGGTTTTAAAGTTCCTCATCAAATATTAAAACTGCCTAAAATCAAGAGTCTAATTACAGGATAGAAAATTCAATATTCAAATGACTCTGCACTATAGCACAAAGAAAATTAGAGAGGTTAAAAAAACATTTTGTCATTTTAATCTGAATTTGAAGAAGTTGGGATTCTTTTCTGTCTTACAGAGCAGCTGAAAGCCTGCCAGGAGGGTTAGGAGAGAACAACAAAGAGCTGTAGGGAGCAAAGGAACTGAAAAAATAGTTGAAATCTGACAGGTTTTTTTTTTCCCCCCTATGATTTCTATTGAGTTAACAACTTATTATTTTGTTTGTTAGGTATTGTTTCAGATTGTTTTTATAATTCACTGCTTCTTTATGTGATATCAAAATTATGAAATCTCTAGATTTAGATTACCCCATTTTGCTTAAAAATTTATGGAGGAGTAGACAGCTGCAATTACCATGAGTTTTTCAACCTGGAACAGGGAATTTGTGATCCTACTTGGTCACAGTGACAGGCTTAGAATGAGAAAGCAACTCTGTTTTCAGAAGTGTGTGGCATATCATTGTATGCCTATTCTGACAGATTTTTCTCAACTGACATGTCATTTGGGACCATCCCTCAATGAGATTTATGCTCCTAAATCCTGACAGGCAGATTTTTACATCCCACTTCCTTCCCACAAAAACTAGTTTGGGTGAAGTGGCAACCTTTAATGGAACAGACATCTTTTCAAAAGTCATCGAAGGAGTCAGTTAAATTTACAGCTAGCCCTAACTTCATCCTGACATCGTTAGCACATCATTAAAATGGGGAGAGCCACCTACAATATGCAGATTAATTCCAACAGGTGAAAGCAAATTACAGAATTGACTATGCATTTGACAATAGGGAATACCTTGGGATAAATGTCAGGATGTATTTAGAGACAACAAGTGGGCACAGCCATCTGTGATGGTTGGCTGTGATGGGGGAACACATCCAATGGCTGATCATGGGGAGGACTCATGAGCCTGGTAGAGTGGGCAGCACTGCATACCAGAGGCTGCTGGGAGAGACACCATGTGCCCTCACACCATGTGTCTGCTCCAGAAAGGACGCTGAAGGGCTGCCTCACACCCTACTCCTTCCTGGCTACTCCCAACTCCTTAGAGGAAAGAGGCACTGCTTGCTCACAGATGTTCCACACCCACACACTGGCAGTGCTGTGTTTTGGTGCCATGGACAGGCACAGCCTCAACAGCACGATCCAGAAGCTACAAAATGACAGAGCATTTTACACAGCACAGTGCATCTGTGTGGCTGAGATGGGAATACCCTGGGCAATAAGCTCTGACATGACTCATGCTAAAATATTTGGAACCCTCTACACTTCAGGCTCTTGTGGTTCAGGCTCACCATGAGAATTTGCCTATCTCCCCAGTCACACAACAGAACACCTCCAAATCCAAGAAGACAAGGTGACCTAGCGCAGGGAATGCACTCATCTAGTATCACATGAAACCAAAGGCAAGCTGGACCTAACAAAATCACCTGGTCTTCAGCTAATATGGTAAACGTGTTTAACATGGTTTAGTTCTTTATGTTTCCAGTTCCTGGAGAACAGTAATGGCACTCCCTAGCTCTGCTGAAGGTGTATTGAACTCTGGCAGACTAGAGGAGATTGTAATCCATGCACTAGTAAGTTATTTGGTTTCATACCTGAGTCAAGCAGAGAACAGGGTCCCTGCTGGCGGGTCACCAGGATTCACCACCTCTTACTTGGGACCGTGGGGACCTACCTGAATCCTACACTTGCAGCATGGAATATGCACAGTCCAGATAAACTGAATGTTGAGTACACAGTCTACAAGTCCGGAGTACATCACCATGGTGAACACACAGAGACTTCAGTACTGTCCTGGCCAAATCCTTACAAGAGAAGTTTCCTCCTTTTCCATATACAACCTAAAAACAGTTATGCAATTTCACAACTGCAAGATCTGCTCTGCTCAGAATGTACCTTTGTTGTCACTCCTGGATACTGTGAAAGTGTCACAAGCATTCCACACACGCAGTGTATCACTGTGCCAAAGCTACAGAAATGCTCCCCTGCAAATAAAATGATACACACCTTACATAGCTCATTCTGTTCTGGGATTCTGTCTTTGTTACTCTGCCCACTCTTTCACTCCCCTTGTTCTCTCTGGACCACACAATTACAGCCAAGTGTCGAGCATGACAAGTTAGTGTTGTACACTCAGCATTGCTCTACCCATGCCCACTGTTTGGGAGCTTCAGCACGCCCCAGCACAGCAGTGCTATGATTCTAAGGGCTGTTGTCTTCCTGCAGAACTGTGATTTTAGTGCAGGAAAGCTCCCTACACTTCTGTCTAATTTAGGATTTGCACTAAAAAATGTAAATAGCCATAGTCTGTTTACTAGGGAATAAATATTAGAAGTGTAAAAAACAAAATAAAATCACCACGAAAAATCAGATTTTGACAGTTGTTTAACCTACAAAACCCACTTCAGTAGAGAAGACTCTCATTGCCTACTCAGTGAAGCATAGATGAATCCTTCCTTTTTGAATAGCTTGACAAAAGCGGAATATGAAGCTCATTTTTACACCAGCAGGCCTGTTGCCTCATGCTTCATTAAATTTGAAAACTGAATTGCCCACTTGAATGATCTCTAGCAAAAAAGATTACTAAAAAACTTTCCAGTAGATTAATAATGCTAAAGAACTTTGTTAATTTTCCAGTACTATTAAAGAAAAAATATAAATCAGGTTCAAAGTAGAAATTGCAAAAGCAAATCCTGACACATGAAGGGGAGAGGGGAAAAAATGCAGGTCTGCAGCGTTCAAACATGCTATCATGAGATTACTGTTGCTCCTCTTAACAAAGGCGATATGGTTAGAGATGTTTCAGAAATTCCCTAGCAAAGACACGTGCCTTGAAATCCAAAAGCTATCAATCCTGGGCTGCAGTTTCTGTGAACTGTTGGAGACACAATCCAGTTTATACTCCCACTCACTGTCCTGCTTCTGCAAAGCCATGAAAAGAAAAAATAAAAACTTACTCATCTTCAACAAACCATACAATAAAATTGAGATCAAGTTTAATAGAGGACTTCAAACACTATGTTGAGCTTGACCATAGTCAAAACCAAAAAGCCATCACACTCATGAGTCTCATGGAGTTGGCAGTCCATGAAATGCAAGGAATTCACATGTCATATGCTGGTCTTCTATTTTGCAAGAAAACAAAATATAACACATATTTTACATGTAAAAAAATTTAAGCCAGGAAATATGGTTTTGAAATACAGCTATGACAAACACTGGTCATATTCTGAAATCAGATCTTTTTATTGGAGATTCCCTTACCTCCAAGGGCACACATACCATGTTTATGGAACAAACCAGGATTCAAATACCACAAATCTTGCCTCTGCTTTGATCAAGCAACTGGTCTGATCAATACAGGGACCAGCCTCACCCAGAACAAAGGCGTGTTCAGGTTTCAGGAATTACCTTCACACTGATCAGGTGCAGATTCACTTTTTTTCTTGAATGGAGTCTTGCTTTTCCAAGGGCAAATAGCAACGATATTTTGAATTACAGAAGTTGGACAACCCAAAGGAGACATAACTGCGATGACTTGGGCCTGACCAAATCAGAACAGTGACTGGAGACCCCAGAGAGCATAAGAAGTGACTTTAGAATGCAGCAACCTCAAGATTTCTCATTTAATTGTTTGGCTTGGTTTCTAGCAGCCTGGTACTGGCTTTATTCCAAAAATTCCCTGTTGGAAGCAGACAGGCAGAAGTGCCTTTAAGCCAGCAAAAATAGCCTGATGGGCTGGAAGACACTGACATCTATCTTCTTTCCCCAGATGAGAACAGTTGGTTGAAAAGACACTCCTGCACATTCACAAACTACTCTTCTCCAGCCAATTTCCCTGCCCCTTGAAAGTCATAATTTAAACAAAAGAAAATTTTACTGGGGTTTTTATTGTCTCCATTCCCATTATCATCAACTTTATTAGGTTTTCTAGAATACCATTTATTGCCACTGGTGAGAAGGTAACAGAGCTGACATTACTGTGCATTTTATAGTTCTCTGTTGGGAGAACACAAAGCTTCAGAAAAAAGTATTATAAGTATTTATGCAGAAAATTGATATTTTGGGTGGGGCCTTTTTATCATGGTAACACAAGCCTCGGAAAATAAAATTTGTATAGAAAACTATTTTATACTTTTAAAAAATCTGGTTTTGTTATTGCAACTGTGTACTACTGATCATCACAAACTCATGAAAATCACTATGCTCAGATTATGGCATTAGTCCTATGAATAACTCTATTTAGATGATCTACTGAGATCTACCTTTAAAGCCATTTCTAAGTTACTATGTTTAGCATTGATCTAAGAGTCATTATAAGCTTTGAGATTGGTATAAACAAATCAGAGAAAATACGTGATAGAGCAACTATGAAACCAAATTCCAGAGCCTCTTGAAACTCAAATGAATTACATGGTATTTTTGCCATAGAAGATTGCAAACACATCATAACCAGAATACCCTCTCTTAATGCTTTAAAATTCTTTTTAGGTGGTTCTCTGTAATTTTTTCTCTTTAGTATTCTCTAAAATGAAATCAAGTGAAAAAATAACAGTTGCAATTAGTAGCTTCACTTTCTAAAAGGGTTACAAGTCAAGGACTACAGTTCACTACAAATTGAATGCTAAGGTGTCATTGTAATACTTTTATTCAAATATGCTATAGAGAAATTTATATTCACTATAATATAGTGAAATTATACAGCCAATTACAGCTCTGATGGGGGAAGGCACCCAACTTTCTCCCTCTCACCCCAATCCATGAAGGACAGTCCCCAGATTCAAAGGCAAGGCTGGCTGCGGGGCTGCAGCTCCTGAAAGCAACATTCATGCTGGATTTTTACCGCCTTTGTTTCACCCTATTCCCCCAGGCTTCTTGATTCTTGCCCTGATAGCCAAAGTGGGTAATTAGAACAATCTTAATTCAACGTAGATAAAACACTTCCTGCCCTACCAGTCTCTCCTTTCAAGCACAAACATTTAATATACTTTGGATATACGGAGAGTAATTCCAATTCAGTACTGTAATCTGTGCAGAGAATCTCCAGTGCTAAGTACTGAGGCTCCCCAAAGGGCCTGGCTGTGGCTCTCTGGCCAGACTGGCTGACCTCCAGCCACCTCAATTAGCTGTAAAAGCAAAGGAAGAGTAGTGCTGTACTCAGGGAAAGTACTGCAAGAAAACAGAGCCAAAGGGTTGTTTCAGGAATCCTGGAAGAATTGAAAAGGCCAAGTACAGTTTACACCAGTCAAAAGCCAATGCTGAGTAACCTGATTTTTCCAAATATGTTTTTTGGATACTGTCTGTGGCACTAAAATCCTTTTCAAATGTCTTTACATAAAGCCCAAACTAATCAGCCACACACAGATAACTCAGATGCAGTAACTTATTGGCCAGCTTTATTGCAAATGCAAACAGTTGACACAAATCCACGACACCTGCAAAGAGCTCCAACCATTACCTGGGGGGATTTCTGTATCCTTTGCACAGCTGTCAGTTACTCAGACAATACACTTATATTTCCTCCCTAAATCAGGATGGGGACAGTTGTCATCCTTCACATTATGTGGGACAATCCCCAAACACATCTGCTCATGAATGAAATACCCTTGGGCATTTGACATATGTTAAAGATTTAAAGAGAAAACAAACTGAGGGCATTATAGATGATAGCACACCACGGGCAGACAGTCCATGCAAAGACTGCCAAGTGCCACTGTCAGAGTTGGTCACAAAAGAACACTCAGAAAAGAATTCTTGGGAAGAGATTTTGTCAAGTCCTGTGAACTGCTCATACTCCTGTGGCATTCTTTGTGTTATATTGGCTACAGCATTTTCAAGCCCCACTCATGAGCAGGCTTACAAATACATGATGCCTAAGGAGGCAAGTTGGATGATTCTTAAAATCACAGAATCAACTCGAGTTTTCTCCAAAGGAGCTCTGAGGAAACCAGGGGACAGCATATAAACTACATGGCCAGAGGAAGGTCATGCAAAGCAAAGTCTATTGTCTCATCAGTCAGACAGATCATGTACATGGAGTGGGGATCATCATTAGCTAAATCTGTCTCTGTTTTAAGTACACTTGAAAACCAGAAATAAGGTTTTGATCTTCCTACAAGCACAGTGCATCTGGACAAAAAGGGCCCATCATGCTGGTGTGAGAGCCTCACTGCACTGACAACAAAACGTCCTTCTGGAGTCCCCATGCTCTGAATCACCCAAGTTTGTACTGAGGAGCTCCCCTGAATCAATGTGGAGGTTTGAGTGCTGGTAATTCTCATATGCTAATTTATGAGTAATTCTTTCCCAGAAAGCCATCAGGCTAGGTTTGCCTATGGAATTTCTTGAGCCTCACAAGCTCAACATTCTCAGCACTCAGCTGTCTTACCCTAAAGAATAATGCAATACTTATGGTGGAAGAGCTTCTAATTATGAAAAATGACTGGGCTACCCAGGTCAAGGGGTTTGCCTTGTTTTTTACAACTGACCCAAGTCAAAAAACATTCTGAGACATCAACAGAGTGGTAGCACAGTGCCTGTTGTGGGTGACCAGGGAAAGCAAATTACAGAATCCATCTCCATCCAAGATCCATCCAATCCATCGTGGTCCACAATGCACAAGTAATGCTGGCAGAGCCCTACAAATTCGAGGTGGTACATGCAGGGCTGAGATATCTGTGTGCTGTCTGTTGCACCAATGAATTAGGCCTTCTGTTGTGTAATACTCCATATACATATTACAGTTATTTATCTAATATATACATAGTAGGAAAGTACTGTTGAACTTTTCTCAATTTTAAATTTCACATATGCTTCATTTTCAAGAAATGAAAGGAGGATGAGATGGCACCAAATGTGAGAACAGCTCAATGACTGGAGTATTCATTGATATTTCTACTCCCAAAAGAACAAACAGATGCTTAATTTCTTACCCCTAACCTCAATACAAATAAATAACACAACATCCAGTTTGAAATATATTTTCAAAATGTATTTGGAGACACAGAAATGCCCCACCTATTTATAACACAGATTCAATCCACCTCATGATATAACCCATTTCATCTGGTGAACCAGTTCTGTACCAGAAAAGCTCTCACATTTTGATTTGTTAACATGTATGGATTTTCACTATCAAGATTACTCCTAGTCAACAAAGAAGTAATTACTTGAATGATTATTCTACTAATTGCTCAGCTACTCAATAGAAAGTGAAGTAATTACTAAAGTAATTCAACCATCACCAAAGGAATGATGGACATACATGGATTGGAAATACAAAATATAATTTGTAAAAATGATATGCTTAATTAAGGAATGAATATTTAAGATGTGTTTCAAATTCCATGCTATTTAGTTCCATTTAGAGCAACTGCTCTCAAAAATGCTTTGTTAACTTCAGCAAAAAGGAAAATGCAATAGGCACAACTTAGCACTGGGCACTGGTATTTATTCTCATTGTAGGAAGTACTAACAACTGCAAGCCAAAAGGAATTTTATTGATGGAAATTCTGACAGATAAAGCACACTACCAAGGCACTTTGCAGATCAGTCTGTAACATTCAACCTAGAAAGATACAAATAGCCAAGAAAAAAATATTTGCAAGTTACAAAAGAAAAAAACAAACCCACATACAGATAAAAAATATATCTACCTTTTTCATGGGTGTGGTCAGTTGAATTTCTTTTCTCTCGGGGAATACAAAGGAGCCTGAAAGAAAGAATGAAAAACCGAATTCAAAATAACGTTCCATGGGAAACTACCATAACAACTGATTTGCAGTAGTTTAAGGACTGGGTTTGTTTGGGTTTTCAGTCAAGTTGTTTTATGAGTACTTTCTCAGCATTACAATTATGGATTTCAGGTGAAGAAGACAAATTTTAAGACACCATATGAAATGTGAAAAGAATGTGCAATGCTTAAAAAGACAATATGTTATAAAATATTAGCCCACCAGACCATCAGTCACAGAACTGCTGAGCTATTTTATTCACTGCGGGGAGCAGACAATGGTGTCAGTAAAACCCCAACAGTCCCTGCAGAATTGTGTGGCCTTCTCTTCTAGTGCACAACATCGACTATCAAACTTTCAGAGTCCAGGATTAGCACAACCTGACCGTCACAACCAAACCTCACCAAACTGGAGATCTGTTAAAAGGCAGATCCAGGCACTGTGGACTTTGCAGAGGTCTCACACACTGGGACAGGGATCCTTTAACTTGGCTATGCCATCTGTAGGACAGAGAACAACCACCAAATAATAGTCACAGTTTTGGTAAGCTGCAAAACCAACAAACTAAACTTCTCTGTTCTTTATCAAGTCAAGCTGTCAGCAGGCAAGAGCACAGGTTAATGAGGCATGAGAACACTCCCAGATTTCTTCCTGAACCAAGGATGATCCTCTTTTTCCTGTTTCCCCCTACAATCACTCAATATAATTAAAATAGGGAATCTTTCCATTTTACACCTTATTTTATGCTTTTTGCCTGTTACCTGCTATGTGCTAGGTTTCAGGTTGAGTGCAAAGGCTTTTTAGGGCAATTTTTGAATCTTATTCTAGGACTTCTCTGCATGCATTAAAAAAAGGAAAAGGTGAATAACTTCACCCAAGGATGCCCTCATTTAGTTCAGCACAAAGCTGACCAAAAAAATCATCCAGGAAGGTAGAGAAAGACTATTTGGAAGCTGCTCTGGGACAACGATTTTAAAGAGTTCCCTTCCTCCTCTTGACTTTCTTCTTTCTTTTTAACATGTTAAGTCAGAGGCAGAGCCCTCAGTAGAGCACTTGTACAGCTGCCCCTCACTGTTGGGCCTTTCATGGATTGCTCTGCTGTGGAGATGCCAGCTTTTGAAGGGGCAACCTGGTCATCAAGGGGAAGATTTCCATCTAAGAGCTCCTCAAAACTCAAAGCCTGATTGATTTCCTCCTCTGTGATGTACTCAAGGGCATCAGCATAGAAGTCTGAAATGCATTCAAGGCATTAGTGTCTGAAGAAAGTATGCTGACTGCAGGCCTAGTTCTACTCTGTCATCAGCTGCAAACACTTGTCCTCTCCCTCCCATTTTCCTGAAAACAAGAAAGGCCACTAAATCCAGAGTTCCATCTAACCTTGAGTTGGTGAAACAAATTTTTGCCTACATGTGAAAATGAAGAAATCAAAATGGATTACATAAAATGAGCAATTAGAATCAGCTCTTCATCAACGATAATTTTTTGCAAGTTCTAACATTCTAAAAGAAATAGGAGCACTTCTGTATATCTGACAGAGGCAATTTTACAACTACTAGGCAGGTGATTTTAATTTTCTGGTCTGTACATTGTAAAGAGGAGATTTAAAACATGATCTGAAAGTTAGATGAGATTCTCTCTTGATTTCCCATATTTGGAAATGTGATACTATAAAAACTGGGATACTCTGAAGCTTCCAAAATCTCCCCTCTTTTAATTGTTCTGTAAAACTAGTTCCTCATTCCACTTCCAGACATGTGCTGCCCTTTGCCTCGCTCCCCTTGTCCTCTCTATACCCATCTCTAAATACTCATTCAGCTGCAGCACCTCTGGAAGCAACTCCTGAGTGTCTGTCCATGGGCAACCTCCCACCCCTCTGTCCAAACTGAAGTTGTGCTGCACCTCCTTGGTATCTGCTTGAGAGCAATGGGATGCCCCCTTCGCTCCACGTGGCAAAGCCACAGCTCTGATATCTCCGCCCAGAGCTGTCCCAGCCCCTGTGACAACATGAGCAGCCACCCTGTCACCTCAGCGTGTCACACAGACCCTCCCATGGACACACAACAGCAGGGAACAGGGACCGTGAGGCTCCAGCAAACAGGGCCTCAACACAAACAAGGAGGCTCTTTAGTCACGTACAGAACCACCATCCTGAAAACAGCAAACAATCTTCTGGTTTCTAAGATGGCAAATATGGGCTACACGACACTTCAGCAATCCTATCACTTCATAGCAATGCATGATTCAATAATGGGTTCATCTCCATCTACAAAATTCTTAGGCAATTAAATAGGAATTGGTGTTTCTCTAGAGAGGCTTCTCCAGCCAAAAATAAAATAGAAGTTAGACAGTGACTGGCATTATTTATATCAACAGTTCTACTGGAATGATAATGCAGCAGCTTTCACATGCAAATATACATACATTTAAATGATTTAGGATGGATTAAAATAAGGAGCTTAATGCATTTCTTTGCTTGTGCTCAATCTTTTCATTTGCTTAAGAATCTTAGGAAAGCTGCCTCTCAAAGCAATTCTTTTGGACTGTGAAGAAATGTCATTATACAACACTGAAAATATTCTTGCAACACACGAAAGAAACAGCAAGTGGTTATAAAGATACATAAATAGCTTGTCATAAAAAAACTTTAGGTAAATCAGCATTCAATACCATATTAAATCTAAAGGGATAATGAATTTGTTTGTTTAAACATGTTAATGACACGAAGATACTAAGACTTTCAACAGAGGATAGGATCATTTCCACAAGATCTATCATTAAAAGATTGACCTCATGAATAAATTGGAATCTACAGTAATTATGCCTCTGAGTACACTTAGAATAACAAAGTACCAGCATAATGGGCTGGGTGGCACTGCTGGTGCCTCAGCAGATGCAGTAATGGTTCCAGGGTTAATCTAACAGAAATAAGGTCATGTGTGGAAACATTCTCTCACTATTGATACACTGGAGGAATACTGCAAAATAAATAATTTTCACAAGCATATTTTCTCCCTTTGCCAAGTTTAACAGCCTTCAGTAATCACAGCACAAAGCTAGACAGGAACAAACAGTACACCCGAATTTAGATGCCAGTATTTCTTTGCACAAAGAACAATACCTTGTTTGCAAGGTGTTACAACAGAGCTTTGCATATCGTGATGTGTAACTACAGAAACAGCACATATTTCTCAGAAAAGGGATACGCACATTTGAGGTTGTCTCTCCTTTCTTGTTTATGCTTAGGTTTATTCTTTACCTTCAGTTGTCTCAGCATTACCAATAACCAAGCAATTACACATATATCAGATTTTTCTTATAAAATATCTGATCCTCATATTCCTGTGATCAATACTGAATTAGCTTAGACAGTAAAGCGAAATTTTCATCCCAAAAGGCTGGAAAGGAAAACTGGAGTGAACTCCAATATGCCTACACAGACATGGCAAACAAACAGATTTTAGTTTAAAAAAAGAAAATTCTCATGCTTCCAGCCAGTAATAATTTTTAACACTTCAGACTGGCAACAGTGTGATCCAAAGTGTGATTTTTAGTTGTATCTGTAAAGTTAACACATTATTAATTAGCATTCTTTTTGAGGTCAACATTTTGCCTGTTGATATAGTAGTGCCCATATGTTTGGGTGGGCTGAGTTGCTGACAGCATTTGTGTAATCAAATATAGAAACATCTTTCCTTCATGTTCAATGACTTGCATTTGTAAGTTGATAGAAGAAAAATTGTACCAAACAATTATCCAACTAAATAGAATTTAAATGTCCTGTGAGGTTTCTTAATATCATTTTAACAGGCTTATATGGAAACAGGCTTCTCTTATGGTCAGCAAAAATATAAATCTTCGATACTCTTACTTCTTCCTGATCTGTTTATCAGATTCTCCCTGTGTTCTGCTGTATGTAATCACAGACTCACAGACTATTCTGAGTTGGAAGGGACCCACAAGGATCATCAAGTCCAACTCTTAAGTCAATGGCCCACACAGGGGATTGAACCCATGATCTTGGCATTATTACAACCAAGTTTAAACCAACTGAGCTAATCTCATGAACAATGTCTCTCTCTGTATTTCACCTCTAGCTTGCACTACAAAACCCCTGTTATAAACTCATTGGTGATGTTTCTTGGACTTCCCTAAGAGGCAGGTCAGTAATTCCAAGGCTGACCCTGCTATTAAAGACCAGCTGACCCCAAAGTTTCCATCTGCTGGAGCACAGGGGCTGAGCTTTGCAGCAGAACCAACAGGGCAGGGAAGGCTGAGTGGCTCTGCAAGAAACTCCATTAGCCCAGGAGTGGCCCTGCTAAACCTCCCTCTGCTGTGCATCAGGGCTCTCACTGGCTGCCACAGCACTCTGCTCTCAGGGTACATGCATATGCCACCAATAAGAACAGGTGATTTTTAGAGCAGCATGAAAAAAGGGTTCTTCTGTTCCCTATAAAAGCTATGGGAGAGAAAGAACAGGGGCTGGAGTAGCCACCTCATTAGCAAAGATATTCTACTGGTAACTTCCATCTATCATGGTATAAGAATTAGCAAACAATGCTAGACACTCTATTTCCCTGGAATTTTTGCAGGGCTCTTGTCCCTCATACTGGAAGAATAATAAAATCTGGGGGGCAAGAGTCAGAATCCACATCTGTTCTCTGGAAGGAAATGTAAATAGAAATGGGATTCAGTTTGCATGTTATCTTATTATATCACAGAGATTAGCATTATGCATGAAATACATTAACCTGACCCCTTCTCTGGTTTCTTTCTCAGCTCATTCTTACACACTCTGTCTGTAGATTAAATTCCCTTCTTGTGTGCAAGTGCACCTGATGCTCCCAAACCTAGAGAAAAAGTGTTGAATCACACGTCAGCACAAAAAGAGGGCAAATAAACCGTCAGTAGAGTTCTTTGAAAGAAAACCTTCTGATAGTCCATGGCATTATCCACGTTACAGACATTTTGCACAGAGCACCAGGATTTGCTGTTTTACCAGCAATGAAGAAACGTGACCTGGCTTGGTTCTTCAGTGTTTACCAACACTGATGAGTAGAGCCCAACAGACCAGGGCAGTAATGTGCCTCTTAACCCAAAGTCACAGACAACAGTTTGCCCTGATTATTCAAGGTGTTTCATTGGAGATCTTTATTCAAAACCTGTAGAATCCAAACAGATCTACTTTACTATCACCCACAAATATATACCATATTATGTAAATCAAATACAAAAAAATTGTTAGAATTTTATAAATCACTACCTAAATGTAGATGCACTTTAAATAATTGATTTCATTTACGTCAAGAGCACCTTATTATATGTTTCCTTTACACTAGGTAATAAACACAATTATCTCAAGTGATAAATTACGAGTGTTCCAGGGAGAACAGCGCGAGCCTCTCTCATTTTTTCACCTCTATTTGAATTGTGAATGTTGTGCCCTTGGCCACAAGAGCACACGATGCTTCCCGGATTTTCTTCCCTTGTGGAAAGAAAAGACTAATGATGTTGGTTCAGGCCTGTATTTTATTTGCTTTATTCATCCACCTCTACCAAAGTTTTCATCTTTCACAGTCTCTCCACAGCAAGTGTGAACTTCACCTTATCACAGATATTTGTACTTACTGAACCATTTCTTGCTGTATTACTACATAAAGTTATGTTAGGTTTGCTCATAAAACCTGAAAAAGAATTTTGTGTTAGACAGAAAAGATCTCCGTAGAAGTTCCAACATGAAACAGCATAAATCTATGAAACAGATGATAAGGACTGAACCCCCATGCTAATACATATTTGCATCTACAAATAAGAAAAGTTAAATGTGAGTAACAGACTGGAAAAAACCTATTCCAGAGTAAGCAACACCAGGTCTGTGCACCTTTTTAGCCTGGATCAGACCAAGTTAACACAATTATTTAATACCCACAGTACTGAGCATGTTGTCATTTCTTTCTCCCTCTGGCTACGATCTACCCTGGACATGCTAAGATACTGTTTCATTTCTCCTGAAATTAATAGATTTTTGAAAAAATTATTACATGTGGGTTTTTTTTCTTCCTGGTCTGTGTATTTTCTGTCAATATAATTTTTGTTTTAAAAAATAAATAAAATCAGCTCTTTAATGAAAAGGATCTTTTCTCAAGAAACAGAAAAAAATATTTCAGTTTCTCAATTATTTCCCATTTCATACTTGAAATCACTTAGAAATTTCACTCACACTCCCTCCCCAACTGGCTATAAATAGGAATTTAAAAAGCAACCAAACAAACCCAGAGCCTGTTTCCAAAAAAAGAACAGTAGAGAGCCAGTCTGAAACCCAGGAGATGGGCTGGGAGCTGGAATAGCAGCCAAGAGAGTTGTATCACCCACAGTCACTGAGAAAGGAGGTATTAGCTGCAGACACAAAGAATGAGAAGGATGGTTTGCATACAGTAAGAATAAATTGACTCTAGAAATTAGTAAATCTGCACAAGTTCTACAATAATTTACATTTAATAAATGTGGGAAATCCAAGTGGGGAGCTAGACTGGATGACATCCTTAGGTCTTTTCCAAACTACTTCTTAGTTCTACAGGAACAAGTTCCAGAATAGTCTATTCCACAGGCACTCTCTGCCATACTTTGTAAAATTTAGTCCATGTTTTGATTTGAAAAGCTCAAATATATTTTGGTCTTTAACACTGATAAGAAACAAACACCTTCCCCCGCCCCCCCAAATTCTTTTGCAAGTATTTTGCTTTAGTCCAGAAATATCCATATTGATTTTTTTTTCCAGTTCTCCTGCCTGATGGGTGCATCATCACATAACTATTGATAAAACAGGTTTACTGACCAGCACTCAAACTTCTAAAAGAGAAGAAATACCAAATGATTCTCATGACCAAAAATACTATTTCTGTAAGAGCTCAAATAGATAGTCAAGGAGCAATGTATGCAAGAGACCTTCAGTTTTGCTTGGATCATTACAGCAACCTTTACAAGCAGCTGAAATAATGGTATAAAACTTGGTACCTAATAAAAATACTTGCTAATAAAATTGTGACAAGTCAATAGAAGTCTTTATGAGGTTTTTTTGCTGTTAGGAGATTCTGACAACCTGCAGTTGTGTATTGAATTCATTTACTGCTCAGAGAAAAATCTGTAGGGCTTTCTAAGATGATGGAAGTGCTCACTGCCATCTACATCTAGTTTTAGCTATTCCAGTTAACCCTCTTCCCAAACTTACAAGGCTTCCAGCTGACAGTTCTATTATAGGAAGAATAGACACATCAGCTGTGGGTGACTTTGAATAATGCTGCTGCTTAGTGCCCTCAAGAAATCACATGTACAAGACTCAGGTGGCCAGATTTGTAATATAAATGAAGCCAGGTGTCAAGCTGCTCTTTTCAATAATGAGACACTCATTTGTCCTCAAAAGAGCTGGAAAAACTGGATAGATACAAACCCAAACACAGTGCCAAGATCACAGACTCCCAGCTGTTTGGGGCTGACAGGAGGGCTGATGTCTTCAAAACCTGCAACAGCAGCATCTTGAGTTTGCCAGTGAGAGTTCAGCTTTAAGACAGGTATTTTAAATGGCAATAGACTACCCTCAGCTTAATGAAATGATCCTTAAATATTACCTTACAAAGCTCTAGCAAAGCTTGTTAGCTAATATGCACACCCTATAGAAGGACAAAGTATAAACTAAGTTGTAAATTCTGCAGTACTGTAATTCACAGAATTGTACATCACAAATTACAGGATTTCAGCTAACTTTCTCCATGCATGTAGCAAAACAAAACAAAACCAAAAAAAAGATAGCTTTACAGAAGTACATATGGGGAAACAGTTACTGTAATTACTGTTCTCATTAAAAAAAGATAAAAACCTGGGGGCATTTTGGACACTTGGTACAACACACTAAAGGCCAAGAACTACAGCAGTTGAAGGCTGCTTTTCCAGAACAGGGAACGTGACCACAAACCAACCCCAGCTTTAGTTTTAAGTAGCCTTGTATTGAAAAAAAGCCTCCAAAATCCTCTGAAAGTCCCCATATTAGTACAAACAAAGCACCAAGGCTCATGGGCAGAGCTGAACAGAACACCACATTCAATGCAAGGTCTGAGTCCAGCATGGCTCTTCCCACCTTTCTTTCCAATCCCATAACCTGCAGAGCCTGAAACCCACCTCCCACACTGTCCTCTCTTCTGGTGCACCTTCCTGTGACAACAGTTTTGATTCCTTGAAAGGAGCCTTTTCCTTTCCCAATTCTCAGCTACACAGAGGCTCCTTTGCTTTTTTTCAGGCATCAGCCAGTGGAATTGCAATCTTCCTCTCAGCCTGTGCATTCCCCTCCCCAGGTACACACAGATGCTGCAAAACCCAGAACACAAGATTCCAGACAAGGTGAAAAGGAGCCTTCCCTTCTGGTGCTCACCCACTCCATCTCCTACTTAGAGCACACAATATGGTACTATCAAAGTCAGGGAGCCTCCATCTCTTGCACAAGTGAGATGCCGAGCACTGAAGTCAGGAGCCTAAGGGGACATTTTCCAAGATCACCTCATGCAACCACACTTGTCTGCTGAACAGGGCAGTTCTGCTCCCCTATACAGCCAAATCCCACTGGAGACAATCCTGCTCCCTGCCTGCCATCCAGTCTGAAGGTCAGGTGGCTGCAGGGCAAGCTGAACCACTCAGATGATCTGCTGGAAAATGTGTGGGGGTTTGAGGAGTGTGGTTTGATCACTGAAATGATCTGACTCTGGTATTGCTGAGTCACCACACACTGGTGGGAAGGCCAAGCCCAGGGTCAGGACTCCATATTTCTGCTGCTGCCCAAAGTCAGGCCAAATTTGATGGGAAGCCGCGTGCAGAGGTCCCCTACACACTGAAGGGAAAAGCGGCTTCCAGAGACCCACTCAGAGCATTTCAGAAGGAAGGTGACAAGGTCTAAAGA
Organism: Hafferia zeledoni; assembly: GCA_035583235.1. Lineage (NCBI taxonomy): Eukaryota > Metazoa > Chordata > Aves > Passeriformes > Thamnophilidae > Hafferia > Hafferia zeledoni. The sequence continues at coordinate 391,031 of JAWWEV010000169.1, read as the reverse complement.
TCTTTTTAGCTATTCAGAGTAATCTGACAGGGGGAAAACTTCTGTCAGGGCTGTGATTCACCTCATTTTGGTCAAATACACAACCCTCAGGAAACGCCTATTTCTATTTATTGCTCAGAAGAGGAGTATGAGATGATTTGCTCACCTCCTCATTTCCATACTCTGAATGTCTAAAGATAGAGAAGATGTATCTCCCACCAAATATGTTTAACTGAATTCAAACAGGCTGACAAAGGACAACAGCCTTCCTAAAGGGGAAGATGGACAGAAGCAGCAGAGCATTCCCAGCTTCCTCTTCATGAAGCTAAAATCCATGACCAAACCACAGCCTATTTCTAATGTTACAACAGGACTACTTCATGAAAATATACAGCATTATTTGAATAGCTAACCATTATTTGAACAGCAAACTGTGTTGTTAATTTAACAAAAATCAAAACCAACCTGGTTTCAGTGTCAAAAAAATATTGGTTTTCTCTTTCTCATATTTGCTAATTCTTACTGTGCTTTCTTTGGACTGTGCCAATGCACCAAATGACATCACCACCAGAACTTCCACCAGATTAAAACAATGTTCGCTAAAGAATGTGTCATGGTATTGACAAAAAAATGCAAGAAATATCTATGCATAGTGGAAAGATTAAACAAAGTAAGTGCAAAGTAACCATGTAATATTTAAAAATTTTGGTTTATCCATCTTTCCATTTCACAGAAAATCAATCACCATTATTACTTCATGGAAGGCAGATATTGCTTAAAGATCTGGAAGGTATTTTAAAAAAAATATTAGTTTAAGACTTTTATTAAAGGGACATTTTTACTTAGGTGCTACTGTCTATCAATACTCCTGACCTGCCACGAGCCAGCTGTGAGCAAAAATCTGCAAACAGGCTTAATCTAGAAATAACTATCAGTATTTTCTTTTTGTTCAGCATTCCCTCCCACAACTCTGCTGATTCCGATAACAAAAAGCACAGAACCAAATTACAAAGATTTTGATGTTGAAAACTCCATCAGGCCAATTGCAGTCTTTGTTTAATTAGATGGGTAACAAATGATGATAGTTGTGTGTAACAGGTGCAGGGTGAAGCCTAAGCCACTACTGCAAAGCACACTGAGGTATGACGGATCTAGAGGCTGTCCAACAAGCTTCAATTGTTTAAATTCAGTTCATAAAACTTTTTTTTTCCATTGCAAATGCCAAATACTCATTTTGGGGTCACAGACCTGAAGGAAAGCTGAGCTCTTTGCTGAGCTCTTTGCATATCAGGCCAAACCTGTCACTTAAAGCTTGAAGGATTACAAACTAAGGTGCATCAGCAACACAAGTGGAAACTGCCCTTGCAAGTGCCCTTTTTCCGGTGCCCAGTCACACCCAGGAGCTGCTGGTGCCACCAACCCATCCTGACCCACAGCGCTACTCAGCACTTTGACAATTTTTCCTCTATCTAAAGCTTTGCTTTAGCTGTGTTGAGGAACCCGAATTCTTCCCACCTAGAAACATTCTCCACAAGATGCCACGTTAAACACTATTTGAAACAGAAAAAGATACTATTTAATTAACACTTAACAGATACTGAAACACTTCTTTGCAGAAGAGCCTGACCTATCAATCATATATAGCAACAATCATCTTCGTGTTTGAAAATTACACAGACTTCATGTAGGAGAGAAAAGTGGGACCAGTTAGTTCCTCTGCTGAATAGTAATGAACTGTTCTGTCTTGGACATGCAAAATGTTAATAAGCAATGAGTAATTAGTTAATTTTTTAACCAGCCCAGCAGCAGTTGACAGAGCTCTCTGACAGCACTAGGACATGGATGTCAAACCACAAGGCTACAGAGAGAGCTACGTGCTTTTCTTTGCTCACACACGCTGCAGTTCAGCACAGGACAGTCAAACAGGCAGGATCCTGTGAATACTGATTTCTTCAGTCTTCTAACAATATAGCTGTTTTCCACTCTGCTAGAGGAGAAAGCTTCAAATAATTGCATTATAAATAAGTGACTTCCTTTTGAAACAACTTAAATGTGAAATTTAGCAGCTGATCTCTTTGCTGCTCCATTCTAAGGGTATGTGCACTTTGGATACTTCAGTTATGGAGACACAATCCATCAAGAACAATAAAAAAACAGTGCAAGTACATAATCTCCTCTTAATCTACCTACTGCTGCTGCAGCCTGTAAGCTCTCAATGACTTTCTGTAAGCTTAGCCCTAACAGTTTAGTTGTTCAATTGTAATTCATATTTGAGTCCTGGAGAGAAACGTAGTCTTTGCAGACATGAGATCTGCATTCTGGAAATTAATGCAGTTCCACACAGTCAGAACTGCATACAACTTTATCTCTAAGGCCAAAGATGGGCAGTAACAACTCTCCAGTTAGTTTTCAGTATCAAAGCAGAATTGCCAGTGAAGCACCGACCTCTCCTTTGTTGTGTTGGGAGAAACGAAGCCACCTGTTTTACACAAAGATAGATGAATGGATGGAGCATTTATTCCATAACAGTGCATAGCAAAGACTTCTGCCCTCCACAGATTACTAGTAGAAAGA
>JAWWEV010000169.1:337459-379362 GCA_035583235.1 Hafferia zeledoni | reverse complement strand
CCCTACTGAGACTCGAACTCGTGACCTTGGGAGTCAGAGACCGGAGTGCTCACCATTACGCCACGGGACCGCCTTTGTATAATAACTTTGTACATGTTTGCCATTTAACTCCCTGACCAGCGGTTGACTTGAATGACTCGATCATTCTGAAAACCCTTTTCCCACCTTCCTTACCCAAGTGCTGACAGCTACATGTCAGTCCTGCAATAACACCATCTATTTGGAACCTTCACCCTGAGTTCACACCATCCATCCCTCCAAACGTGTGTCTCTGTGTCTATCACTACAATACACAGTTAAACCAGAGCACTAGAACCAGCACAGCTCAAACTCCTGGGGGAACAGAGAACTTTCTGAGTGGGATTTCTGTTAAGAAAGAAGGTTATCTGAACCATTTTCTCAGACAAAAACCAAGAGGAAAATAGCCTTACAATTTTATGCATATGCATCAAGAAAGCTGTAACCACCTCCATGAAGCACATTCTGTCAAAGTGGCTTCCTCAGAAGCAATCACTGTGCTGCAAACCCTGCGCTGGGATCCGCCAGGGTGGAACCGTGGAGCGCCACTGAGGGGAGTTTTATGCCCGAGTATTGACGTACATTATGGAACCATCTGGCTGTCTGTGGAGTGTGGGCAAAGCAGCAGGTTAAGCTATTGGACAGAAACATCAATGCAGTGTGCTGGAATGCTTTGCAGCTGAAAGCATTTGGTAACCTACCCACTTGATATTCAAGAGACTGAGCTCACATACAGGAGGAACAGAGAAGAACAAATATGAATCAAGCTGTTAAGCTTTGAATTTGTTCCCCTTAAGGCAGAACAGCACCAAAACTATAATTACAATAAATTATATAATAAATACAAATATTTCTCCTGAACCACGCTATTTAAGATTTCAATCATCTATTTTTAAAGCATTTTGACAACTAAACTGCACCAGATTCCTGCAATGCCAGTTCATTTTTAGCAGCAAATAGATCGTGCAGCCAGCACGACCACAGGCACACACACAGACTCCAGGACAAGGTCCAAGGGTGCCTGGTGCTACTACACATTCCTGAAGGTGGTTTGGAAAAATGCAAAATGAAAATTAAAGTTAAGTATACAGCAATTTTTTAAGGGGGAGATGTTTGAAGATCAGCATCTCTACACATGCTAACAGAGCGGGGTGCCTTCAGCATGCAACACTAGTGTATGGCATGATGCTCCAACAGATCTCACCCTACGCACAGGTGGAGATCCCACAGCATGGGTAAATCATTCATTTAAAAAACAAATGAAAACTGACCCCATTTAATTTCATCTCAACAGCCTTTGCTCTCTAAGACACACTTTTATGTCACTTATCCATGTTGAATCAAACTATTAGAATTATACTTTGATATTTTCATTAGCTATGTAGTTTTCAATGTACGTCTATATTTTCATATAAGAGTCTTCATTATAAGATCCCATGGGGCGGTTCTATTTTGCTGCATTTTTTACTTTTTATAATACTTGAATTTTTACTCTTTGTTCTTCTACAACTATCTGAAAGCATGTTTGTGGTGCTCTTATCTTTTCTGTTTCTCCACTTCCTCAGCCTGTATCTATTCATCCATATGCCTTGCCTAGAGACAGCAATACATGCACCTGATTACCATGTAAATTCACCCAGGATGTTTAATGAAATTGCTCTTGCTGCAAAACTCACCTAAGATGACTCCTCCTCAGCCTCTGTGACAGAGGGCTGTGACCACATTTCCCTTACTCACTAAGGACACAGCCTGACCTGCCCAGACACTCCCACTGAGTCCAGGCCCTTCGCTGGTGCTGCTTTCTGTGACTGTTCCTGATGTTTTCACCATGTCCCTCTGGGCCTTGCTTTTCAACCATGACTTCTGTGCTGGACTTTGACAAAACTCATTTAAAATAAAAGAAACAGAATGAGCTTTTTTGGTGAATATCACTGTTGCATCAACATAAAAAAAACTCCACCACAAAAAACTCCACACCACAAACCCACCAGAACCCTCAGTTGGCCTTCAACTCCATGTCTGAGAAGACACAGAATCAAGGAGGAGAAACAGTCAAAAATAGGATGCATGAACTGCTCTGTTTTAAGATGTTATTGGTACACCTGAGTAAGAGCCACTCAATTGTGATATGTAATGCTTAGATTGTCTTGACTGTTAGGAACCAAATCAAACACAATCTTCTAAATTTGTATTTTACCCCGCCATTTATTAATTTACTTCATTTTTTGTTAATTTGTAACTCCGTTTCGGCTACAATACTGGCTGTTCATGCAAATTCTGGGTTGAGGTCACCCACAACATGACAACTCCTTAAAGCTCACTCTCAAGGTCATGCACAAGAAAGGGAAAGATCAATTCCTGACCAGCACATGTGAAACCTGCTTTCTGAATGCACCAATATATCCAGTTATGCAGATGGTTGAATTATAAGTATTTTTAATATGCACCAGTGACAGTTCTTATCTGTAAGTAACCAAGCAACAGCCCTGAGAGAAAAACACAAACAAGAGGCGGGGGGAGATGGATTGTTTCACCTAAATTTTGATACAGCTGCATTTTGTACAGCTGGATATGGCTGAGAAATCCTCAGAGCATTAAAGAAGGGTTTTTTCCACTGAGATGTTGTGATCTTACAGTTAACATTATGCATGGCTTTGAAATGAACTGTCACTAGCAGCATAAAACCCTGGTTGCATCAATTATTAAAATTAATGACAGCGTTGTTACTCCATTAAATCACAACATGAATGAGAACAAAACAGCATTTCAATAGTTTTGTGTTTTCTTTCAAAACTAAAGTAGGCTCATGTCTGCTATATGGAAATTCAATTTTTAATGATACTTACATGATTCCTAATAAACTTATGATATATTTTCATTGGTTTATTTAAGAAAAGTTGTAATATCTTGAACAGAAATTAATTTCTAACTCCCATTACCATACAAACCAACATTTTCACCTGTTAGCAGTGCCTCATTGAGACTGTTATTAACTACCTAAAGCAAATATACACCAATTTAATTGGTTAGCAGAAGGCACAGTTGTACATTCCTAACTCAGATGTACATAATGAGATGATAAAATCACCTTTAGAATTAAATTACATTTCGGGAGTTTTAGTATCAATTTTCCATTTAAGACCCAAACAAGGATCTGCATTTTGATGATGACAATGTCATTGTTCTGAAAGAGGAAAAAAAACCCCAAACTAAAGAACCAAAACCCCCACTGATGAGTTTCAGCATCCCAGGTGAGACAGAATCAAGCCAGCAAATGTCAAATACATCTAGATTTTAAGAAATGGCAGCTCTATACCCAAGTTTTCTGATTAGTCACTTAGCCTTAAGAAAAACTTCATTAAAAATTTTCCTGAGTTATTCCCAAAACACAGCACCAGAATTTTGACCTACACTTTTATCACTCTTATTTAGACATGCTGACTAAAAGCTACTTACCTATATAAGAGAAAAATAACTTTAATATGCCTTTGTTTTCCTCTGTGTCAGCATATGTTTTTCTGATGCTCAGTGAACTGCATCCCAAGTTGCCTGTAAATTAAAATTCACTATTTATTTTGATATGAAAAGGCGTTAGAGAGGAGTGTATGAAATGCTTTTTTGACCCACATTCAATTGCCCCAAATTATTAATTACAGAATGTGTGCAGTCATATGTCATGTTACAGATTCGAAGATAAGTGGCAGTCAGTTTAATTTAAAAAAACAGCACGGGTAAAGTAAAGAGAGTGTCCTTTTAAAGGTTACATGTTAATCACAACTGAGTGAATGAAGAATTTGTCTCCCAAGACAAGCAGCGAGCTCCTCTGATTTGGCAGATGTCAGCCTGGTCCTTCCTAAGGCCATCCTCACTGAGGAGTGTTTGGCTACCGCAGCTAAAGCCAGTCCCACAGATTTCCTTCCAACATCCATCAGACAGGCAGACACAACCAGAAACTGCAGAATTATCCTCATCTGAAACAGGCTGGCAGAGCAGCAGACATGCAACTTTTACACATTTCCTCTCAGGATCCTGCACAACTCCCACAGCAGCTGCTCTCGTACCCCTCAACCATGATGGGTGGGAGAAAACACTACATGTGTGGGTGGAGTGATAAATTTAAGTCAGCTTCTTCCCTGACTTACATGAAGCAACTACCTTAGGCCTCCGGTCTTGTCTTTGCCAGCACAGCTATGCAACTTTCCAAAACCTGGAGCCAGCAGACTATTTGGTTTTACTCAGCAAATCCAGTTAAATATTTCCTCACAGTCCTATGCATGCTGGAACAGAAAAGACTTTTCAAAACAACATAAATTTAATATTTTAGTGGAGACAAAGCCTTCTAAGGTAACTATAGATTGTTTTCTTTTAGGTAAGGGATTGACAGTTGATGTCTTATTCCCTCAGGGTATCAGAGGAACATCAGAAAATGTCTGTAGTCTACTGCAACTAGGAGAAAGTCTCCAAAGCATTTTGGTTTGCTGTATAGCTTTGGGCATTTTCGTGCACTGGCATTGTCTATTAACAACACTCAAGTGTTTACTAGACAGCAGCTTACACTGAGTAACTTTATTTCCTCCCAGCCTGTTTTGTACCTCACTACCAACTAGTGACACTAATACTCATTAGGTAAACTAGGGCAGTACAGAATATTTTTGAATTATGCAACAGTTCCCAATACTTCAGTGTGTTTGGGGATTTTTCTGCTGAGCAGGGCACACAATAAAGGAGGTATGCACACACAGATGAGGCTGCAAAAAGGAAGGTACCATATAAACTATTCAGTACCTGAAATGTACTCCAGTGAATGAACATCCATGTGTTAAAAAAGAGAAGTTTAACACTGCATTATCGCTCTAGATAGCTATATTAGAGCAATTAGAGTCTTAAGAGCATTCACATGACAAATACTCTCAAGGGCCTCTGATACCCTAGACAATGATCAATTTTTTTAATATTCAGCATAGCAAGGATTACAATCATCTGTACTTGTGCTCAAAGTTAATTCTCTGTGCAAACTGGAGTCTGAGGGGAAAGGAGAAGCTAATTAATATAAATTACAGAGGCAAGTGACAGGACTGTTGAATTCTTACCCCTGCAAGGGGAAACAGACACCCTGAACCAAAGGAAGTCAATTAAACATGAAAGACAATCTGAATTAATGGATACCCCATTGCAGATGCTTACTGAGTCAAAAAAAGACAAACTGATAAACTGATGTACCAAGGGATGCCTTTGTTTTGTGCTTTGTAAGCAATTACAAGTAAACCTTGTCAATGCTCCAAGTCAGGAGAGAGCCAAGCGTGACCAAGTGAGGGGAAGAGGCTCACGGAGATTAATGGACCATGTCACACCCTCTGCCCTGCACTGGATACTCCTCCAGTTACAGGCACCATTTCTTTTTTTTTTACTTGGACCAGGTGGAGAAGGAGTTTCTGTTTGTCTGTGGTGTACAACCCACACACATGAACAGGGCAGGACTGTGCAGGTAGAGGGGAACACTCAGCACATGGGAGTTGCTTATTGACACAACATTCATTATCTCTGTAGTGTGTGCTGCCATAAACCAACACCATATCTTGTGAAAGGTGGCTAGTTAACCTTGTCCCTATCTCCAGACGATATCAGAACCTAAGAGTTACTGGACTGCAAAGGGGCATAAGGTGACAGTCACAGTGGGAAAGCAGAGGGATAAAGGCTGTTGCCCTGGAAGGACATCCCTTAAACCTCCAGCCAGCTTCTAAGCTATTCATGGCAAAAGAGACCATTCACACTCCTGTGTAGTTCCACTGATTAAAATAAACACTGGTGATATTTGAAAAGTAAAGGAGTGATTTCCACACAGCTAGATCACTTCTCTTGGTGGGAAGTAGAACCACCCAGGTCTCAACACAATCATTCTGGACTCTCTTCTAGATATTTGCAATATACGCCATGACAAAAATGCAGTATTCTCTTTCTCATTACTTAAATCAGAGAGTAAAAAGATATGTCAAAAATCTGTATAAATTAACAATCACAAAGTTGGAGTTTGGATTAAAAACATTATTCTTCCTGCTTTTAAACCTTTTTGATAATAAAATGAAAGAAGAAATCATAGATTTTTTATAACTCATGCTATGGAACATTCTTAAAATAGTAGTACTTGAATTTGCATCAACATTCAAATTTTTCTTGTTAAATACTTAAGCCACACACTGATATTATTACTCAAAATGTTATTCTAAATATCCACAAAAAAATTCTGTTTGCTAAGATATTCATAGCATGGTCAATACATGAGGCTGCACCCAAATCTTACCATGGCCCAGCAAGCCCAGAGATGATCCCTGGAGGCTCCAAGTCCTGGTTCAGAACAACAGAATGTATATTCCTGATGTCAAGGGCTCCCACCTGCTGGAGATAGCACTGCACTGCTAGAACCCTGCTCATGCTTGTGTTCGTTCAGGCTTGGTTGGGATCCCTAAGCAGCACATGGAATTTGGATCTAGAGAGCCTTCAAAGCAAATTCCAGTGTTGGGGAAGCTCAGAAACATTTGGCCAACTCCACTCCTTGAACCATGGCCCAAGCTTCGGGCACAGCCTGTATCGATGCCAACAGCCCTCCTGCTGCCCAGTTCCAGCCTGGCAGAGCACACTCCTGCGGCTCCTGCTGTGGAGGAGGTGGCAGAGCACAGCCCTGCTCTGCCCAGGCAGGAAAGCAAAGAGAAAGAAGGGAGAACACCCGCAAAGGGCAAGCAGGGACACACAACTTCAGGCAAACACATCTACCTCAGCAGAGTTACAGGACATTTTTCTTCCTGCTGTTGCTGAGCTGACTGATAAAAGCACCCTGAACTAACTTCATTTCAACTCACGCAGTGGTTGACAGGCAAATTATTTTAAAGACAGCACAGGTGAGCTTTACTTGAAAGACACAAAGCTGCTATTGGAACCCTAAGGACTGCAAGGGAAAAAAAAACCACCCCGTAAAAAGAAAAATCTACCAAAAGCCAGAAAAAGCAAAACAAAAACTCACATGCAGCCAAAAAAAAAGTCAACCAAGTGAACCAGGTAAAAATGCAGATGAACTGGTGTCAGTCATTCCTGTACCAGCCATAAATACTCCAAGATAAATCCAAAGACCTCGTTACTGGACTGTACAAAATGTAGTGTATCAATGGCATGGTATATTAATCCAGAACTGTAACAGCATTAACTTAGAAAGTCTCTGTGTTTCCCACTGATAGTGGTCAATACATTTACAATTCACACTGCCACATTTCAATTAAATTATCTTACAGTAAATATACTAAAACCTCCATTACATGATGGCATTTCAATTTCAGCTTCCAAATGCTCAGACTCACTTGTGAAAGGTAAGCTTGGAAAACAGTGCCACCTAATGCTAAAGAGCATAAAAATAAAAACTAATAACTTTAAAATATTATGTTGTGAATTCTTTTTACACTTATTTTCCTCACAATTCCGTAATATTCAAAAATAGCTTAAATGACATTTTTAAATACATCTGTCAAATGATATAACAGATTTGGAAAGCAGCATTACTAGTTCAAAAATATCTTTTATGAAAGAAAGCATGTCTAGTTCAGGTGAGTGAGAAGTACTTGTGCTTGAATAGCAAATTTCCAGACTACTGTGTTGCTGCCACGTGGCTTGAGAGCACTAGTAAATCTAAGGAGGTGATCCAAAATAGATCCATTCCTAATCAGTAAAAAATAAAAGATGACAAATAAAATTATTTACCAATCATATTGAACAGCTCTGAAGAAGATGCAGAATAGTGTTGTCATTAGCCACAGTTTATAAAAACACAATCTCCAGTAAAGCTTTGAAGACCATTCCATGGTGTTCCCCACCAGCTTGGTACAGTATGTGCTTTTAAGTGCTCTCTTACCAAACTTCCTGATGCAGGAGAAGCAAAATAAGCAAGATGCTAATCAACAGAGAAAGAAACTGGATGAACATTTTCTAGAACAAGTTCCTGGGCATCCATCAGCTTTGAGCAGTGTGGAGGGAGGGCTTTCCCCTCAGTGCATTCCACCAGAGAGCTTCCCAAGGCTGGTTTGACAGAGCAGTGAGGGGCGTGCACAACTGACAAGACTGCACTTGTTTTCCATAAGCTAAACTATACATTAAGAGCTTACGTACACATAAACATTACCCTGACTGAGACAGAGGTACTACAGTAGTGACATAACGTCAAAGTTCATTGCAAGTTTAATCAACATGAGAGAGCAAAGAAAGCTGCTGCTTTATAGTCTCAAGTCATTCACATATTACAATTCAGCCCAGAATATTAGAGAAATTCATGGTGAACTGAATAAATGTATTAAAGTTGCAATGTGTTAATTCAAATTACATGAACAGAGAACTGGCATGAGTTTTAAGCCATTGGGCTTTTAACCCATTGTTCCATTTCAGATTGTGAGAAAAATGCCATTTCATTTAGAAATACAAACACAATACAAAATCATATTCAAATAAAGCACATGTACTTAAATGACTTTGCTGCCAAGTCATTAAAGTGTTCAAAATTCTTTCCAAGGATACCACAATTTTTGATTTTAATCCTTCCATTGCTTATTGTATACAACAACACTCTCCTCCAAGCTCATCTGGTGAGAGGTTGTTTTGGTTTTTTCCCCAGTTATCCTTTGCTAAAATACCAGAAACATAAGTTCTCCTTTTTTTTCAGTATCTGTTACAGAACTAACCCAAAGATAATAAAAAGGACCATGACCACAGCCACTATATCATAACCCTATTATGGGCAATACTTTCACAGCAAAAAGCTAATAGTTCCACACAAGATTAATCTGATCTTACTTGACAATTAGACCGATAATCTTCAGCAGGCCCTGCTAGGGAGAACAAGAATGGATGTGGATCAAGAAGTGCCATTCTTCATTTCCTTTAACTGCTATGGAATGCAGTAGAACATCTATTAATTGTGTGGGGCTTGAATGATGTTGATTTTCTTTTTGAGGTAAATACCACTCTGGATTTAATACTTTTATATATTTTCTCTCTTTTGTAAATAAACTTTAAATATTTTACAAGGGTTGTAGTGAGAGGAGAAGGGGGAATGGCTTTGAACTGAAAGAGGGTAGATTTAGATTAGATACTAGGGAGAAATTCTTGGCTGTGAGGGTGAGCAGGCCCTGGCATAGGTTGCCCAGAGCAGCTGTGGCTGCCCCATCCCTGGAAGTGTCCAAGGCCAAGTTGGAGGGGCTTTGAGCCATCTGGTCTGATGGAAGGTGTCCCTGCCCACAGCAGTGGGGTTGGAACTAGATGTTCATTAAAGGTCCTCCCAACCCAAACCATTTTATGAATAAGACTCTGCTTTGGAGGCTCAAGGTACATGCTTACCTTTGAAACCCAAAATGTCTTACAAACATCACACCAAAAAGCAGACGTGGCTAAAACACTGAGAAGGCATCTGTCAGAAAACTGAAGTTTCTCCAAAGGAAGTGCCCAGGATCATGAATACTGGCAGGCTAGATGTAAGAACACAGGCAAAGAAAAAGGACACAGAAAGTGGTTTAAGATCAGCTTGTAAGACTAATAAAACCTAGTAATATAGCCTTCTTCAAACATATGCAAAGCAGAACACCTGTTTAGGAATCTGTAGAAGCAGCTTACGTTTAAGGTGTAAAAGGAGGGCTCAGGGACATGATATTATGGAATTTTTTTATAAAAAACCCAAACAAACAAAATCACAACAGTTTTGGTTAATTTTAAATTCAATTTTTACTATAAGACAGCTTAAAGATACTCCCTCATAGGATGCCCTCACAGTATAAAGCGTATCATAGTATTTTTCTGTCCCCTTCAGATCAAAGGGCTGCTGGAAGACATTATAATAGGAGATAAGAACTTTGAACACTAACAATGACAAGTCACTGGGCACAGATGGTACTCACCTGTGACCTTCTGGACAGAGCTACAGTGAAACACCTGAACAGCTGATTGTGCTGTGGAGCCTCTTGCTTAAAAGTGCCCAAGCACAAGTCACACATAAGGGATCCATCTTGAAAAACAATTCAGAAGAGAAACAAGTGTACACTAAAGCTCAGTAATGCCTGTAGATGGAGAAATGCTAGAAACTATTATCAGGGTAATTTTGAGTACACAGATAGGTGCCATATATTGGGAAAGAGTCAGCATGGACTGTGTCAAAGAAATCACACCACGCAAATCTATGTGAATCCTCTGAAGGAGGTGGTAGGCATATAGTGAGAGAATACTTAGTTGATGTAGTATTCCAAAGAAGCTACAAGAAATTAAGTTGCCATGACTGGAAGGAAGAACAGAAAGAAGTATTTACATGACTAAATAACTAGTTTCCATTTATAAGTAGTTATAAGTAAAAAACACAGTAAATTGTAGTAAGCAAAAGGATCTTAAAATTCTTTCCTTTTTCTTTTCTTATGCAGTTCAGCAATGTACCAATGATTCTGTACAGAGTTCTTATCTTCCCAAATCCCACTGTTGTAGCAACATGGATTTTTGCTAAAACCTCAGATTCCTACACAGTGAATTTCCTTAACTTTCTTTCAGGGGACCCCAGATTTTCAACCCTGCCTTTCCTTTATGATCTCCAAAGATTTAGTCCTCAAATCTACATAGTCCCAATGCTCAGATAGGCTTCCAAGCAATTGCACCAAAGCTAATGCTTGCAAAAGAACTTGTTTTGTGATAAAAGACCTACCTTTCCCACCACAGTTCAGAACAAAGCTGTCCAAATTCTTATGCTACTATTCCAGAACACGACTTCTAAACAAAAGCAGCTGCAAAAGGTGCAATTCTGCTTTAAACTTCCTCATAAGGCTGTTTACCTGGATAGATACAGAAATGTCTGTCTGCAAGTCAGCAGAATTCACCCAGCTCTCTCCTTGTAAGATAATGAACTGGTCACAGGACAGGGATTTTCTGCAAACAATGTCACCACAGTGAACCACAAGATGAAAGAGGGGAGCGAGAAGCCTGTTTGGCTTCTCTCAAATGTTCTGTGATGGCATGACTGCACAAATTAGTAATGGCATTAATCAAAGCATGTTTATTTTTCTCTCTGTCATATAAAAAGTGAATAACCCCAGATACAATGTTTGGTTTAGTTCCCATGCAGTATCTGCCTAAAAGAACATGATGAACGAAATGGTTTTAACAGTTCTGCAGCAAAGGCAGCTTTCCACTATTCACTTCTGGGTACAGTGTGTACTTAACACATGAATAGATTTTGCAATATAAAAATACACATTAACATGGTGAACTTTGTGTAAGTTCCATATAGTAGAAAATGTATGCAGGTTTGCTTGTCTTTCTATAGAAAAAATGGTATAAATTATTCTGGTGGTTTATAGCAATTTTAAAATATATTACCCCTAATACACCGTGTTCCATTATGAATCATCAGAGGAAGAGTGTTTTGATGATGTATTCACAGTTTACAGGCTCTCCTGATGAGGCAGATAATACACTGATGTAATGCATTCCAGGGATTTAGCAGGGAAAAAAATTCACTTTTGTTCTCTTTAGGTGATTACACATGGACATAGGCTATGCTTAATTCACCCCTGCTGACATCAGAATTTATAAAACTAGATATGCAACAATGTCATGGCGGCAGGAAAGGATAAAGACCATGTCTAGCAAATACATAATCAGCATGTTTATTTCCCTTGCATCTTTGCATGACCTGACCTATGAGTTACAAGAGGGAGCCCTGATTCCCATCTCCCTTCAGCAGCAGCAAAATTGTTACAGCTCAACATAGTACATGATGCAAGTGCACAATACCTTCCCAAAGGCATTCATGTGTGCTTGGTACAGTCACCTGAGGGGAGAACCAAGGAATTAAAGCATTGCAATACTGCAGCCTGAACCAAAGGGAAAGATAAGCTCTATTGTCAACTTGCCTCCCTAACACTTCTTTAAGATCTATTCTGAAGAGATGAAATTAGCTTCAGGTACAAGGAAGAGGAGGAACATGAAGGGGATGGAATTTCAGACTCTGCTCTGTTGCCTTCCCAGCTAAAAGGAAAAGGAACCCTTGGCTTTTACCGCAGTACAATTTCCTTTCGTAAATCTTTTACAAGCTGGTAAATAATCAAATAAATAATGTTCTGGGTAAAGCACAATTTACATCACTCTACAGTCAAAAGCAAGACTATAGCTCCTTCAGAACACAAAAGTACTCTGTAAAGCACTTGAACATTCCAATTTAGTTCGCTCTGATTAAGAGCTTGGTGTGACATGGTTTCCTGATACTCAGGATATCCACTCATCTGCATTCAGTTGTTTGCAGTGTTATTCCTTTGCTGCATCTCCCTGCACAGCCCTAGGGTTTGCTCTGTGAAGCCACAGTGCTTGTTTCACCCAGGGATGGCTGTCCCACAGCTGCTCCACATTCACAGTGAGCTCAGAATGCTGACAGCAGCAAAGCATCAGGGAACAAGCAGCTCCCTTGTTAAGCAGAGGTTTCTAACTCTCACGTTAGTGCCACTGGTGTGACCAGGCAAAATCAGATGCAGATTGCAAGTGGGAGGCACAGGGGATGAGGATCATTAGGCTGCATCTCCCACTGTGCCTCAGCACTAACTCACACGTTCCCAAAGGCAGCTTTCCTCCAATTCCCTAACAAAATATATGGGATGCAGATGTTAGTCTTGCACATCAGGTCCTGCAGCAGATGAGAACCTGAAGCACTACTTGGAGCTGAGAAATGTGCTGTCTCCTCAGTTAAACATGAGCTATGGGTCTGCCCTTATCACATCTGCCTGCGAGAGTCCAGCTTGCCCCATCCCATGGTGCAGACAGGCAGTGTCCCTTCATTCATGTCATGGCAGCCTCTGTCCCCAAATACCTCCCAAAGACATCAGACTCATTTTAATAATTATATAAACATTACTAGAAGTATAACCCTATTTAAATCATATTTCGGATCACAGAAATATTTAAGTCCCTAGTTCTGGTACAACCACCTAAGGCACAACTACTGACACATTTGATACCATGGGGCATTAAAAACAGATTCTTCTTTTTGATCATTGCACTGAACCTGTCAAATTTGCATTATTAAGCAATAGTAATACATGACAGACTCCTAAATGCCCATCTAGTACACTGTTCTCACTATCTGACACAGTTATTAGTATCAACTAAAAATGGCCATTACTAATTTGTTATGGAGTAACTGGCCATGGAGCAATTCACATGTTGCACCCATTTCCTACCCACAATACATGGCTTTTTCAGAAGCTAATTCTGATTTAAGCCTTGACAAGACTGCCCTGTCTTCAGGAGCTGTAATGAAAAGCAGTTCCTGTGCTCTGTTTCTTTGTGCACAGAAGTAACAAGAGAACAGCACAGCTGCTGTTGATAACTAAGGAGAATTTTGACTCTCAAGCTAAATGGGAAAGCCTTTATGACTGCTTTGGGTATCAGACATCTACAGAGGGAAAACAAAACAAAAAGCAATGAGTAACAGGGAGATGATCCTATACTGTTTGACTAAAACAGTGCTAGGATTATACGTTCGTTATTCTACTCTAGTAACTATTTCTATACCATTCTTCCTCTTGTCTTTCAGATGAACAGAGATTATTCTATTGTTGAGATGCACAAAGCCCCACTGAATGACCCTACAGCAGCAAATACAAGTACTAAATCAACACCTTACCACTTTCCTATGGTGTCTCTTCTACTTTTTTGAGAATGATATTCATATTCCATTTAATGAGGCACATACCCAAGCACAGCAATCAGTACTTTGTGCACACATCCACAGTAAATGATTTCTAGGATCAACATGTCATCTTAATAGAACTGCCTAGCAGAGAGCTAAATACATCCTTGCTCATTTTTCAGAGTGATTATGTTGTATCTCAGATAATTTTATCACTAATGATTCACTTTAGTCAGAAAGGCAGGAATTTCAGCAGGAATTCAGTTCAGTGGTAACAGAACAAACCTGATCTGAAATTTTTCATGCTTTGGGCCTCATTTATATGAGCCCCTTGATTTAATCCTTGGTAGGTCTGATACAGAAATACAGAGAAAGGAGAGACAGAGGATAACTAACTCAGCTTCTCAAAACTACCTCCAGCTTAAATGTTCTTCTTTCTCATTAGAAAGCTCATCAGAATCCACAAAGGGAAGTTGATCTGTGAGTTGAGCTTATTCCACTGTAACAGGCAAGTATCTGCAAACAAAACAGGTTTATGTCAGTGCTGTCTCCACCACAACCTCCAAAAACAAACTGCTCAGTGGTTATGAAGACTGCACTGGAGCCAGCCCCTTTCCCAGAGGATGCAGTTGTGCCTAAAGCCCACTCCATGAACACTGGCCAGCCTGCCAGTCTGAGCTGTTCTGTGGGGCTGCACTCAGCCATAGCTTTATCTTGTGCATTACACTGCTCTCAAAGGTTTTGTTTTCCTTCAGAGTCTTTACAGATCTCCAGTCTGCAGTTAGAGTTCCTCTCATCCCTTTACTGATAGAAAGGCCAATTTAGAGGAGTTCTTTATCCCTGCATCCTCACACTGTTAGACACACAACAAACTGATCGTAGTGAAATACTTCCCTATCTCTGAGTTCACTGATACCATTTTTCAGACACACTCACAAATTTATGTGAACTTTCCAGATGCAAAGGAGAACAACAACTACTAATCACAACACCAGAAGGTTTTTTCAACAGCTTTTCACATTGTCACAGTAAGAAGCAGCTGTAAACTCTGAGTGAGCCCCCCATGTACTGTATCTCCAGCCCCATGGAGCTGGAACAAATACAGCGTTGTATTTCCATGACATATCCTTTGCTTTCAAAAACAAGCAACGAGTTTAAGAGAGAGGGGATTTATTATATCACACAGAGCAATGGGGATGGAACAAGAGAGGTAAAGATTTCACACACACACTCGGGTACTGGAATAGGTTACCCAGAGAGGTTCTGCGGTTTCCATAACACTTCTAGTAGATTGGACTAGAGCTCCCTGGAAGTCCCTCCCAAACTGAGTTATCCTATGACCTTTATTTCCCTTTTTTTATGGAATGTTTGCTCTCTATTCTTAGATATACAACACAACTTTTTCTCAGTGATAGTCATCAATGGTTTCATTCTATTGCCATAAACAAAACAAATATTCACAAAAAAACCCAAATGAAATCACTGAATGGTTGGAATACAGCTTTTAGAGACAAATGTGTCATCTACAATAAGCAGGAAGAAAGCAAGAAGCAGAGACTGAAGTAGCAATGTACTCAGGGAAACATATTTGAAATCTAAATATCTGTGCTCAGTTGTCACGCATCATTTACAGACTGGCAGAAAGTGCAGCAGTCTTGATTTTCCACCAAGGCATCTCCTACATTGCCAGTTAAGCAGGGGGGCAAAGAGGAATTTCAGATAAATCTGATGGAAATAAATGTGCAGACTTCATACTGAGCTGAGGGGTTTTTTTCCTGTAAACAACACTAAAAGTGAAAAAGAGAGCAAGAGAATAGTTGCTTTTTCATTATTATTTGGACAGAAGCAGTTAAGTGAGAGAAGAAAGGGAGAAAGGTCCTTACTCAATGTCTCCTCTCTCTCAATTGTAAGTGGAATTAACGAATTACAGTCCTCCCAGCTGACTTCTATTTTCCCTCCTCAGTACCCTAGTCTTTCTCCAGACTGGTGTGCTGCTCTTGCCATTTTCAAGGCATGTTCTGCAAGAAACTATTGCTTACTCAGCTGGATAAAAGCCTCTTTGTGTTCACTGAGAGGACAAGGCCAAAACTCTAACTACAGGACAAGCTATCCTGAAGAAACACCCAGAATACATTTTCAGCAAAGCCAGGAATGGGGCTATGACAAGCAGCAAACACAATATGACATAACCATCTTTTGGATGCCTGGAAGAAAACAAGCGAGTAGAAAGTCTTACCTTAGTGTACCCTCCTGATACTGCAAATACAGCTGGTTCCACTGCCTCAGGATGGAAAGGGGCAAAAAAGAATCTGCATTTCAGGCAAATGGTGGTGGCACACCCTTGACACCCAAAGTCCTAAATGAGGAGTTTACTTAGTTGCTTTTGGCACAGAAGAACATACAGGACTCAGCTAAACACAGAGTGGGAACACTGCCTTGTTTCCTGATAGCTTTCCCTCAATTCTGTGATTAGGGCGAGGTATTCCACTCATCCAGATCCCTGACTTAACATGGAAGGGGAGAAAACAGACTAAAAAAAAATATCCATCCTGGAACTGGAGAAGTTTTTACAGCTAACTGACAGATTCTGGCCAGGAACTGTCCGAGGCTGTGACAGCTCAAATGTAACATGGTCTATACAGCAGTTACTGCAGACCCACTAACCTCTTGGTTTCAGTAATAGCAGCACCTAAAGTGACTGAGCATGCCCTCAGATCCTCTTTAAAAAGACTGCTAGCCCCAGGCACATTGATGTTTTCTCTGCTTTTGCTGCATTCAAGCCTACACAGCTAAGCCAGCATCAAGGTCTGCAAGGTCAAGAAAAAAAGTACCAAACTGTGCTGTTATTCTGGAAATACCCACTTCGAAAGTTGTTTCTTACATTTCTTTTAAAGACTATACTTTACTCCAGCTCTGTAAACAGTCACAGGGTCAGGCAAGTACTCACAAGGAAAGACAGACCTGAATGACATCCAGAAACTCTCACCAAACCAAAAGGATGCTCAATCAAATAAACATGGCTCAAAATCCTTTTCAGGTGACTCAATACTTTTTCAGTAGACTCTATAAAACTAGTACACATTCACCATTCAGAATCATGATATAGGATTCAGGTTTATCAAATTATCTTACAAAAAGAAATTAATTGAAAAAACAATGGCAAATTATGTGGCTGGTTTGTAAATGGATTAGAGTAGCAACAGTGCCAAAATATTTTGCTCCAGCGTATTTTACAACAGCTGTAATAAACACATGGAAAAAGTGTCTGAGGTAGAAGTAGTATCTTTCACTAGACCCACTGGCATTCCTGGAAAAGGCAGACACTATTCCAGATATAAAAGCCCATTTCATGCCAGAAATAGAAGGCACAGTTTCCAAGGTACACAAGTTTAGCTGCACTGATCAAAGTTTAGGTACTGACTAAAACATTTTTTAAAGAAAGGAGAATTTAGAACAAACAAACAAATCCCAGCAAAAACATAGCTTAAGACTGTTGAGAACTTAAATCTGACCATGCTGCAGGAGTATTTCGTGCAGAGTAAAATAACGTGGATAAATGTAAGAGAGTCTAGATACAATAACCAACCAGTTATCTTTACTTTTCAGCAAAGGACATACAAGGCAATTATGTTCTCAGTAGGACACACATTAGATGTTTCTTTTGGTAGGAATAGTAGTTCCAAAACCCTTTCAAAATTGTACATAAACAGCTCCCCTTTGCACAAACACTGCAGCTAAAGGTAAACCGAAAACCCATTCTAAATTGGGCAAAACATCATTTACATTTTTTTCCTACTTCGAACAGGTGAAATTTTTAGTTTGCCATTAGAACATTACTGGTTTCTGAGCTCTGTTCAAGAGCCTGTACTGTCCCTCCAATTCTTCTTCCTCTTCTCCTTATCTATATAAACTGCAGTTAACATCTTTTTGCAGAAGAATCAATGAGTCTGATACATGTAGCAACCTGTTGCTGCAAACTAAAATAGTCCCTGCTTTACTTGAGAGACTATATTTACAAAACAGAAAGTAAAGTATATGTAATTTTTAGTTCCATTATGTAAGAATTAGTGTGGTTCCTTTTACAAACTCTTGGCTGCATTAGGGAAATATCAATACCTTTCTATCATTTTTAATGATGTTGCAGGGTCAGCTGAAGCTAATGAAGTTGCACCCTGGATTAATTCAGACCAATTAAGACCGCAAATTAATTGAAGGCTTTTCACTCTTGCACAACAACATCCAACCTCTGTGTAAGCTTCAACTGCTGTGTGCTCCACCTCTCTGCCAGAACTGTAGCCCCACAGCAGTGCTGGTTGAAGCAAACACATGTGTGTGCCTCAGCTGGTGCTGAAGCAGCTGAGAGTCCAGAGGATCCTCAGGGAATTCAGGCTGGAATGCAACTCCCATCTCCAGGCACTGCAGGGGGACCAGCAACCCTGTACAAAAGGATGCACGTGTAACAGTTTCAGCCAGAACTGCTACACCCATCAGGGCTGCCTGTCCACAGCCCCAGAAGGGTAACAAAGGTGATGCACATGGATCCCTCTCTCTGTTCTCTGTTACTCAGCAGGGCACTGCCACGGAACAGCATCCATTCCTCTCTGATCCTTTTACATGAGCTTTTCCCAGCTGCCCTAACTCCCATCTCATTCAAGTCAAGGAGACTTTGACACTTAAATGCTGATGACTTTTCCCTTTTACCTGTAAGAGCATTCAGGATTTCACAGAACTCCTCAGAGGTACTACCCACTGCCTGGAACTTGGAGCACTGCAGGGTGTATCCCCTGGGCTTCTCCCTGCACTTCTGCAGAGATGTCCTGCTCTGGCTGTGCATCCAAACTCTGCTGACACACTGATGGGAAGCATCACTGCCTCGCTCAAGCACAAACCATCCATCCAGACACCACACTCTGCAGAACATTTTCTTAATTCATACCACTTGTGGATGATTTATATTTTCATGTCTTTTAGCAAGACACAAGTTAGGCCGCTCAGAGGGACAAAAACCTGACAAAATTAAATCAGAATGTGAGAACAGGTAGAATTTTAAAAGGCTAATTTTGAAAAGCTGCATCATACAGTCAGCCTCCACAATAACTGCCTTTACTTTCACCATTTCAAGTTAATCTTCAATGAATTTTAATTCTCATTACCAACTGTTTCTGATCCAGGGTGTTCTGTGATTGTTTGAGGGTTTTCTTTTTTCATTCTTTTCCTCCTGATGGACATTGCCATGAGAACCACAGTGAAATGCATTCCTCCTACTCTGGTAATAAGGTATATATTCGATTTTGAATTATAAAAGGCAACACTTTTTTGGCGTTGTTACTTTTAGTAACACAAATCAGGCCAGCTGGAGATGTTATCTCTACCCTGGAGAGTCTTGTGCAATGTTTTAAATTGTAAAGGGAAATAAGTGATCCTCGATTTTATGACAACACAATTCACAGTGACTTCTGCTGGTATTATTTTTCTGGGAATTGCTGCACACTGCAGACTAACATAAACTTCTATGAGCACCTTGAGAGAAATATGCATTTAAAAGTTTATTTAGGCAAGGTAAAAGATTACACTGAGAAGAATACATTAGCATACACTAAGCAGAATAGAGCCAGGTCTCCACTCTGGCTTCATTTTCCTCATGTGTAAGTGGACAAGTTATTTTAAAATTCCTACTTCCAATTGGATGCAAAGTCCTAATCTTCACATTCCAGTCAAGCCCAAAAGACAGAAACACAAATTCTTTTGTGAGAATAACTGAAAACAGTTCTTCCTGGGCCCCATGAGTGACAACCTGAGTGACGTTACTGTAACTGGGTTTTATTAAAAGTTTCCAAAGTAATTTAACAATATTGATACTGAAAAATTAATTCCTCAAGCCAAAATAGGAGTAAGCATCATGAGGGGTTCTGTGACCTTAGTACAGTTTAGATTCTGGGATAGATGGCACAAACTGAAAACTAGCAACTACAGTTAAGATTGGAAAGTCTGAAGGAATAACACTGACCCTTTGCAGAATTCTTGTATCTTATTTTAAATAGCTTCTGTAACACCACTCTGCCTGCCTGCCATTTGACATGAAAATGCACCTCTCTCCTAAACAACTGTTTGCATGCCTAACAATTACAGTGATTTCCAAATCCGTGTGGATTTCATCAAATTGCCCCACTGCCTGCAGTCCAATGTAGAAAACAGCTTTGAAAGGAAAATGGCCAAGTTCCCTTTCCACTGATAAGCTTTACAAGTAGATCTGTGGATACTGTCAGAGAGGGAGGAGAAGAACAATTTGGAAACAGCACTGAGTAGTAACTGGTGGCTGAACATAGAATTATGCCCTGTCACATCATCATATTCCCAGTTCTTGCTAGAACATATATTCCCCCAAGTCCAAGAGATTGCACCCAAGATAACTATCTCAATTCACTTCCAGTCTGCATTCCATCCATAAAAGGACCATAACTAAAGCTCAAATAAAGGTTCTGACAACACATTACGTTTCTAACAGGTTCTAATACTTTTCCCCCCTCACAAATAACATATCTATCTTTTTTAAAGCACAGAGACTAATTTGAATAGACATCCTTAAACAAATGAAATTTAAAGTCAGTCATTGTCTCACAACAGAAATTATATAAACTGTCCTTTTTCCACCCGTTTGTTTCACTTCCCTTGCTGTATTTTCCAAACATTGAAAATAATATTAACAGTATGGACAGACAGTTAAGATAACTCTATCTTGTGGCACAGCTGGCAAGAAGCAATGCACAAAAATAATGTACTAAGAGTTCCTTCTGCAGTAGGAATTGGTATTTTGATATTAACTGTATATGAAGAAATTACACCAATAAATTTTCTTCACTCAGGAGAAATACCAATCTAATAGTTTTGTAGAAATGGCAGGAAACTGCTGAAAAAGAAACTTCTTTCTCTGGGGAATGTAGAAAGAAGTGGACTTGTGTACCATAGACACTTGAATTTATCCCTGTATCTGACTTGAATGTTATATATTCAAATATAAGATTTGTAGATAAAAGCAGCCTTCTCCCCAGTGTCTTCCCACCTCCACAGAAACATACACAGCTACTCCATGAAAAGAGAAACTAACTGCTTTGACTGAAAGTGAGGATTTTATTTTTCTCATAAAATTTAAGAGTCTTCTGAAAAAAACATATAAACTAGATTTCCAGTTTGCTGTTTGTTACTCAGTTTTAGAAAAAGTGTGTTTTCATGTACTCTACCCTGAAGTGATGATTAATCATTCCATCTTTTCCCTTGAATGGAGTTTGGAATAAGGAATTCTAGAGAGTTCTTGTGTATAAGCAATTGCACAAATAAAGCTGACAATGGAAAAACAGTAAGAGTAAAGAAGTTTGGGACACAACATGGTTGGTGTGCTTTGTGACTCTCCTAACAGAGGGGAGATCTACACCCTATATTGCCTATATACTTCATACATAGACAAAGAGCACAGCTCAAAGCATAGTTTAAAAAGTAATTTTCCACACAGGAAACAGAGAAAGGAGTTATATTTGGTTGGCTTTGTTGGTTTTTGCTTGGTCAGGTTTTTTCATATGCGACACAGATTTTAATAAGCTTTAGTTAATTGCTTCTGAAGGGCTCTTGCTGGACCCAATCCCTACTCTGTAAGAATGTAACAGGCATAAGATTTCTTAGTAATATAAAACAATTTATTCCCATTTATTCCCAACACGTGTTCAACAGCTGCATTCTTCTGAGACACTGAAATATGGAGGATAATGGCAGAAATTAGTGTAGCAGAGCTGTCCTGTGCAAAGGATTCAACAGGAAGGAGCACAGGAGCCTGTGTGGGAGCTGTGCAAGTTAGCAGACAAAGCTCAAAGTTTTAATAGGACAACAAAGATGACACAGAAAAATAAGGTACGAAAAAAACCCTTGATGGCAGAAAGAGAATGGCGCAAATCTCCAAAGTCAGCAAGAAGCTTGGAAACAGTGACCTCTCATTGCCCTGTTCTGTCTCTCTGCGCTTCAATTCCTTAATTTATTCTGGTCTGACAACTGCAACCTCAGTGTTCTTGAAGCAATCAACAAGTCTATTGCTCAGAATGAACATCAAACTGATTGTAAGAGCTAAATGGTGGTTTGTCAGGCTGCCAGAATGACTCTCTAAAGGAAATACATTATTACAATTTTAGCTAGTCCATTAATGTCACAAGTACCACAGGCATCCATTTTCCTGTGTCAGTGTTTGGTGTGTGTACCTACTTGTGGGATGAAAGATAAACTACTGCTGGAACTATCCTGTTTTACTTCTTTCAGCTTCCCAACATCCTCCCACAGGCACACACAAACTCTGCTAGATCTTTCACGTTGCAGTCATATGCCAAAGCCTCCACTAAGATCAGAGCCCCAGTGGGCAAGGCACAGTCCTTGCCTCAGAGAGGTTAAATAGCCAGGACTGCAAATGATAAAGAAATGATGGAGGAACCTAGAGATAAAGTTACTTGCCCAAGGTCGCAGAGCAGGCAAGAAACAGAACCTCTTTCTCCTCTTCCCTTCCTAATAGGTCACATTTTCTTCCACCTTTGGCTGAACGTTCTTCTTTGCTGCTTCTCCTCAGTTATGAATAATTCATTCTTCAGCTCTTAGGTCAAGGTTTCTGGTCACATAAGATAACATTAACCAGATAGGAAGTCTTATGCTACCACATTAAAAATACCAAAATGTATTGTAAGATCAAAAATATTCAGGCAAGAATGTTGCTGCTGGTTTCTTTATCCATATGCATTTAAAATGGCTTCTTCTTTACTGGTACTGGTGTAATTAATTTTGTCTCTCTCTGCCTGCCCATGGCAAGGACTTAATTCTGCAATTCATAGCTTGAAACATGAAGAAATCCTGCATTCAGATTATCTGCAGCATTTCGCTTGTCCCATAAGTATTTTGAGTTTGTAGAGATTAATGCAAACCTGGTAACAAAATTCAGTAAAGGCAAACTGCAAATTCTGCTGCTAACAAGAATTCCTCACTTTTACATGCAAGATTGGATCACCCATCCAAATTATATGGAGCCTGAAAGAAATTCTAACCAGTGACTTTCTCTAGATAAAGAAAACTGTTGAATTGACATTAAGTAGACTAAGTTACTGCATTGAATATATTTCACTGATCTGATTTCTGGGAGTGCTTGATGCAGCTCCTATTGACCCTAATTGTGTGAATAAATTGACACTTTAAAAATAGAGGCTGTCCATTGCTCCATTACCCTAAATCAGTTTGTCAAAGAGAGTGTCCTTTAGCTACCTTCTATTAATTACAGTATAACATCCAATATAGTTGTAAACATCATGCCCTAAGCCTTTAATAGAAATGTTGGTCACATCATCTTCTGTCATTCTACTTGAACTCCACATCTACATTATCTACTTTCCTGGTTACATTTTCTTTGAAGTGTACAGAAAAAACTACCTTATAGTTTTTATATCAGCCAGGAAAGAAAGAAGACTGTGTGATGATTACTAAGGAAATAAGGGTACAGTGGGCAGTGAGGATGAAAACAGAAATAGGATTTCTTTCTGTTGTCCAACCTGATGGTGCACATCTCCCACAGAGAGTTGTATCCCTTGAGATTTCTGGTCAGAGTGGCCTCTCTTGCCCAGCCATCAGCCTCCAGTGAAAACTGCAGGATACTGGGATTCCTTTGCCCAAATGTCCTGACTGTTTGAGCAGAGGCTGGTGTGAGTACAGATCATACCTAACTACTCTCTAACACTCACATAAATTGTATCATCTAACATTAGATCCTGAAATACACCATACCAAGTATTTCTTAATAGCACACTTTATATAATAAAACTTCAGTGTAGCAGAAGGTTACAGCCCAGTGGAGAACAAACAGGTGGATTGCTATAGCAACAGTATGAAACTGCTCCAAGTGAACTGGATGGGAGTGAGAAAAATGCACGAGATGTCCCAGTAAGAAGTCCGGATGCTGATGGCCAATTGCAATTCACCAACTCCCAACTCAAAGGCTGCTCAGCCCCCTTCAGACTCCACAAGTGATGAGAGGGGCAACAAACCCCAGACAGAGAGGTGGCTGCCCCTTGGTCAGGAGGCAGATGGGAATGTACAGCTCTGTTGGGTTGCCACTGAATACTGTGACAAACCATGTGATAAATTCTTGGGTTCCAGAAAATAGGCAGGTTGCCCTGAATAAATCATAATTCTTGTTCCCAAACAATTTTGCTCACAACAAATCCTATGTCAAAAAGTGAAGAGAAACACAGAAACAATGAAGCCACAAAGCCAAAGAAACATGAATCTTCTTGCTGAACAGGGACTTACTGAGCAACATGGTATAAATTGCCTTGTATGTTACTGCAGAACTGGACATAATGACTTCTGGAGATTGAACTTCAGAGTCTACATCATTCCATAATCTATATTCAAAGCTTGCCCTGCCCTTAATTCAGACCCACATATTACTTCTCTTGAAGAGAAAAGGAATGGAAAAGAGATTTGAAGGCAGAAAACTCCCATTATTTGCTCATGTTTAAATGAAGTGAATTTTCAAATAGGAAGTAGAAATAGAATACAATTCATTTTCTCGAAATCTATTTCTAGAAAAGCTCCTGTCAGTTTTTCCAAAAAGAATTTCAGAAAATGGTAGTGGCTTTTTCAGATCTAAGCAAATAAATGCCCATGATGTCAGGATTAGAAGAACTAAAGAGAGGGAGCTCCTACAGAGAGGAGAGAGGGGAGGTGTATGGTGAACTTATTTGCTGTTCACTTATATTGGAAGTAGGACTTAAAAGAATTTAAAAAAATCTATGCAGCCTTAATTATATATTCTTAATCTAAAAGCTTCAAATTTTCTGCTATTTTCCTTTAATTCAAAACATAAATGCTTTATTTTTGCAGTAAGTTTTTCCTGCTGCCTTGTCTTTTGAAATCCAATAGCAGTGTGAGCAGACAGTACTAATTAGTTTGCAGTCATTAAAAAGATAGGCTGAAAGATGGACTAGCAATAAAATCAAAACATAGAACCATATTACTATAATAAGTATTTGAGCTAATACTATATATAATTGAAACATTAATGCCAGTTTAAGTTTATAGAATCTTGAGAGCCTTATGTTAACTTCATAAAACTAGAGACATCAGGAATTAGATAATAAATAATAGGTGCTAAATGTGACATTTAACATCTGGGCAGAAAAAAGTTGTTCAAAAATCTCTCCACAGGTAGAAATTGCATGTTAAGCACTGAACTGCAACTCTGCCCTCACGATTTTCAGCTCTGTGCTAACATAGGATGCACAGGAGGATGTGCAGCAACCCTTTGCTGGGAGCTGCTCCTTAGTTTTAAGTCTAACAAAAGCAATCTAAGCCAAATAAACCCTTGTCAGCTGGAGGGAGAGGAGGAGAGATCTCACAGTGTCCCCTACTACTGTTGGACATTGGCCTGAGTGGCCAAAGTTACAGTCAACACTTGTGGTGAATTAACTACTTTGCAACACACAGGAGTGAAGAGAAACAACCATTACACACAGGAAGGACTATTTGAGTATGAGCATATATTACAATCCCTATTGAAAGTTCTATGTGAATACCCCTTTTCTGCCAAAGTACTCCTGTTCATGTGCCTGAAATGAACAGGACTCACTCATTTCAACTGACACAAAAGCACAGTGGTATTGTACCTTTACATTCCTTAAAAATGTTAGGAGGAAACCAATGTGAAATGGTTCAAAAACTGATGTAGGAGCCTCCAAAGCATTTTTTCTGAAAGCATTTTAAGGAGCATCCAGGCTCTCTTTCCACTAACTTCATTTATGCCAGCCAAGAAAACTCAAATCTTCTACTGGCTGAAGTCCCTACAAAATCTGGCTACTGCTGTACCCAGTCACTCTCTGGTATTATTCTTTAACTAATTTATGACCCAAGAAATGCTTACACTCAAACACTCATGACAGTTTTAGCACACTAATTAATATAAAAAGGCATATCAGAGGCATACATAAAATAATTTCTTGCTTGCTTTAGAGCAGGTAAACAAAAAGCACATAAACAGACTTTTGGGGGGCTTGGATGAGGTTGCAGGGCACATGGGGAGAGACACAGCACAGCTTTTGGGTAACCAGAAGCTATTTCCAAGTTTTTAGTTTAATTTATTCCATGCTATAAGAATAAATATCAAGGAATGCAGTTCATGTTTCAACCCTGCTGTTGCAGAACTTGGAAAAACCCATAAACATCTCTCAGTTCAGTAACACCATAAGGAAACCACACATGAATTTTTGTCTAAACAAACATTTTGCAACTAGAGTAACAAAACAGAGGGAAGATAAGCCTTTTACCTTATTCTTAAGTGCCAGAAGACCCAACAGTGGCCTGCAACTTCTGGGAACAATTTTCCACCAAACACAAAAATATTTACTAGTCACAAAAAAAAAAAAAAGAAAAAAAAAGGTCATATTCATGCCCATCACCAATCTGAGTCCCACTTAACACTCAATACTCCATTCCAAGTGTGACACCCCAAACCTGAACTACTTTGAAAACGGACTGAAACTCATTTATTTCCAGAAACTTCAACTTCATTATTTCTCCACTCTATGAAATAGTTCCCATGAATATACTACAATCTAGTTATATCTTCATAAACAAAGAATTAAACTATGGTAATATAATTAATGCCAACCAGGATATATTTGTGAGAAAAACATCTCAACTAATGTGATGAGATTAATGGTTCATATTAAAAAGAAAATTGCTTGATGTAGTTAGAATTTTATGTGGATAAATTAGACCTGGTACTTCCTGAAATGTTGGCTGAGAACCTAAAATGAAACAAAGTCAATATACATCACGTGCTAATCAAATTAAAAGCTGATTAAGTGACAAATCTCAGTTGAAAGTCAAAGCAGAAAATTCTCATCAGGAGAGCAGGGTTTTTAGTGGGCTCCTGCAGGCTCTACAGGCTTTTAATAATTCGCTTTTTACAATTAACCACCTGATGGGAAAAAATAACAGTAAAATCTGGAGATGAGGCTGAGGAAAAAGTAAGCAAGAAGCAGAGTAAGTCATGGATGCACAAGCACAAATAGCAGTGGAATCCAGAGCAACAGACACTTCCCCACTACTAAATGCAAACACAGGCAAACACTTTGGCCCACTGAATGGTGGGAGAAGGAACCTCTCTGAATCACTGTGTCACAGCACACCAGGAGCAGCTGTGACATGCTTTGCTCTTGCTTGTTTACTGTATTTTATCCTCTTACAGAAGATGAACTTCAGTTCTTCAATGTTTTTCATTTTAAATGGCTACTACATGTGTGTGTGGTGGGGGCTCATCACACAACACATTTGTACAATAGGGTGTTCTTCCTGGGGGTCAGAAATAATGGCAAAGCATGCTATTTACACAAAAAAATTAACATGTTGTCATAGAGATTTGTTTCATTTTTTTATGGATCCAAGTCCCCCTCAAGGTGTGACACTCCAATCACCAGCAACTCCTTCTCTCCAGCATGTTCCAAAGGACTGGGACATTAACTTACAAAAAGCTACAACCCAAAATCAGCTGAAGGCAAGTAAAACTCCCCATAAGTCAAAATTCTGTTATTTAATTCTCAAGATATCACTGTAATTTCAATGTTATTTTTCTCTCTTACTATTAAACTTGTCTTAAAAATATCCAGTTTGAAGAGGGCCATGGTCAACATTTTAAGCATCTCCAAAACCACCACTGCAGATCTGACTAATACCAGACAAAAACACAACCTCTGTGCAACCTCAAGACCATGTGCCAGCAGCAAGATTACAGTGAATAAGAAGCCAAGTATGTGCACACCCATTTCCCTCACCAGAAACACTGCAGACAAATTATTCTTCACATACTTTGCTTCCAGCATCATATTTTTTAAAAAATTCCTGTAATACCACAATAGATACAATAGAAAATACTTGCTAGCAAAGAAGTACTAAATTTGCAGAACTAAAAATTAATTTTTTTTTTTACTATAGTCAAAAGTCTGGCATAAAGGCTTTTCTGAAAGATAACAATTGTTCTTTCTTCACACAGGACCATTTCATAAATAATAAATCATATCATATTCATTGGCACAGGATGCCCAGAGAAATTGTGGATGCCCCACCCCTGGAAGTGTTCCAAGGCCACATTGGAACCTGAGCAACCTGGGATAGTGGAAGGTGCCCCTGCCCATGGCAGGGGGTGAGAAATGGATGATCCTACAGGTCCCTTCCAACTTAAACCATTCTATCGTCATATTAGTTTAATACAACCTACTGTTTGCTTCCAGAGCACAGTTCTCAGCACTCCGTTTATTCAGCTACACAGGTTAAACAAATGAAGGGGGTGGAGGGCATGGGGGACATATCTCAGAAGTTAATTAGAGGTATAATCAATTTTGAGAACTGAAATGGGGTACCCTTGCTAAGTCCTGCCAAAAAGGTGGACTCTCATTCTCACCCTCTGCCCTCAAACACTTGTTCACAGCCCTCCCCACATCCTGGGCCTTGGGCACCTGCTGATCTGACAGACAGAGCAATCCCAAATATCAAAACAACACCTGTCATCTATCTATTAAAGGACTCTACAAAGTACCACTTCTCAAGTTATTTAGGGACCCAAAGAGCCCTATATATGTGTAAGTACCTTTCCAAACCCAGACCTTGCTTGTCAAAACTCTACAATGTTCAAATGAACAATGGGATTCAAACTCAGTATTAAATGGCACATATGCTTCAGATATGACTATAGCCATTAGTGTTCCTATCTAATATTCCAGCATCTCCTGTGCTAAATTATTTCCTGTAACTGAGAAGTAATTATCACAAAGTTATTGGGTTATCAGACTTCTAATGATGTTATAATTGCTTTCATTATACAATTGATTTGTCACAAATGCTCATATTACAAATATTATTGACCTCCTGCCACTCCTATAACATAATTAAAGCTGCAGTTCAGCTGAACACATTGCCCTCCCGTGATGCTGAAGGCACAACAAAGAAGCCACAAAGCACCTGCAGAGTCACTTTGTGGCTCAGCAGCAGCATGAGACCCAGGGCAGATGTTATTTTGCCATCTATCCTCCCAATTTTTACTTTCTCCATACTTCACCTTGGTGTTTCAATGCCTTAACTCTGCTTCTTTATTTAGCCACGCTTCATTTACCCCCACTGCATCATATTTCTCTCCATGTACAGAACTGACTTCCTATTCTGCAGTTTTCCTCTGGACGCTCACTACACTTGCACCAAAACCAAATTAGTTTCTGCTTTCCTTTGCCTGGTATTTTTCTTTTTGATTAAGTAAGAGCCCAAATAATTCACTTCCTATTTTTTCTCCTGAGTGTTCAACTTCTGCCTTTTAGCACAACTATTTTCCCCCTTCATTTCTCTCTGGAGATTTAGCTGAATCCATCTGAAAGTCCAGACAAACAGACCAAAGGAAGTACAAGTACCCCATCAGTCTTGTTTTAGCAGTGCCCCCACCCAAGCCTATTAAGTTTGGTAGATTTAGTAGGGCATTCTTGCCTTCCACAAGCTGTTGTGCTGAAATAACATGTGAGCTTTGTGAGCAACCTTTTGCAAATGGGAGCCCTAAAATCTAATACTGTTAATACATTTATTCAAGGTTGCTACTTTCAAAGAAACCTAACCAAGACCCTTGTTTTTCTTGTCTGACAATTGAAGCTTAATTGATCAAGGCTAAAATGCCTGCTAGCCACAGGGAGTTAATATAGTTCGCACACTGACTCCTGAAAATCTACAGGGTCATTTAACTACCCATCTGCCTACACATCTTTTCCTGTATCTCAGAGATGTCCACACTTTAAATGACATAGAAGATTAAAAATGCAGAATGAGAGGGGAAGAAAAAATGTGTTTAACATTATTCTGTCCTCTACAACTATGCAAACATTATTAATCATTGAGGAACAGGAAAACACAGTACTATTAGAAAACAGATGTTCATAATAGTAGAAATTCTGCAGTGTGAGAATTAAAGTATATTTTTCAGGTAGTAATAAGGGAAGGTAATACCAAGAAAAATAATGCTGAAAGAAAATATCTAAAATACACAAATCATTAAAACCCTAGAGGTAAACCTTGGTCAAAATAAAGAAAAAATAATAAATATTTTAGAGGTTTGAGCATTTCTGGCATTTAAAATACTGCATTACTAAATGAAAAGGAAGGGGGAAAAACCCCTAAAAGTTACGTAACAAATATATGAATCACTTTTGTCTGAACTGAGAAACTAATACCTACTAAGTCCTCTAAAATGTCTCCATTTTTAGATATAATTCTTGTCTGTGTAGGAATCTGAAATGCCATGTCAGAAGCAGACTATATCTGACTGCAGCAGCAGAATAACAGCACCAGACTAGCACTGATGTTATTGCACTGGTGTAGAGCAGGAGCAACTTCACTGAAGTCAGGAAAATGAGAACAGATCTGGACTATCATTCAGTAGCCCCATATCCATTTTCTGATAGGCAATAAGAACATTAAGTAGTAAAGTTGCAGAAGAATTTTCATATTTCAGAACCCATACTGTAATTCTTTGATGCTCTTCACATTATGTCACCATTTAAATGTTTCCAATCACCATAAATTACGAATATTACACTCTAAGAACATAGGGCCAGCTATGTGATGGTTTCTATCAGCAGAAGAGGTGTGTAAACAGGTGGGAACCAGCTGTCTCGTATTTATCCTGCACACCACTCATTTAGACCACAACAATGACAGAAACTATAGGAGAAACACTTTTGTGAAGCAAGAGCTACAATCTCTACTGTAAAATTCAACTTTATTAGTAATGACATTTGCAACTTTCCAAAGTGTTAATCTGCTTAAGACAACCACCAATGCATGAATATATATGGTAGCCCTATCGACTTGAAAAGAACAGGAAGCACCTTATAAAGCACAAGGCTTTAACAGAACACCTTCAGAAGAGACCTACGGGCCAGACAACCTCTGCTATGGTACTCAGAACAAACACAGAAGATCTGGGGCAGGAGAGTCTGGCTCTAAAATACAAAGCTCTCAGGTTAAAAAAAAAAAAAAAAGCCTACGTCACAGAAACATTTCTAACTGCTACTGTGCTACCAGTTGCTTAGCAATGTCCTCTGCTTTAACAAAAAATTGTCTTTTGTTCACAACAAGGTGTCTTACCAAAGTTAGTGATACTTGTGCTCAGGCTTTAGAGTCACTTGGCAGGACAGCTAAGCTCATCTAGGAGATCACTGCACACCCAAGAGTCTGTCCTACTGCTTGTCTCTCTCCAGCTTGCTCCACAACCAGCTGTGCAGTCCTGTCTCGCTCCATGCCCTCCACAATGCACTGCCCTGCCTGCACCATATCCAGCTGCAGCCACAGGACACGGCAGTGACTGCTCCCACCTTGTGCATGTGCTGGTGGCACAGCTGAGCGAGCTGCAGCAGCTCCTGCAGGGGAGCAAAACCGGAGCCACGCACAGGCTCAGTGTGGAGGGAGTGGGATTGCACCTGGTAGCTGGCACAAGCTGTTGCATCAGTTTAGACCTTCTCCCCCAGCGTCAGCCGTAAGGAAGGGTCATTGGGGATTTGATTAAACCTTATATTCAAAGAAAAAAATGTTTTCTTGTCACAATAGTGGAGGGGAAGGACAGTACTGCCAGACTCCCCACGTGTAGGAGCTCTCTACAGGAATTTTACTCTTCAGAAGAATAATTTCTCTTCTCAGCACAAGTGGTCTCTAACTGGCTGATGACACTCCATGCAGGGAGGTGGAAGAGTTCAGGCAGTGCCAAAGAAACTCATTAAGCATTTTTTTTGCCAGCTTAGAGGCAGACTTTTAACAAAAGAATTTTCTTTTCATATGCTCCCTGGCATATCAGTGTTCTGCCCATGACTGCACAAATAAATTTAAATCCTATTTCCGAGGCATTAAATTTCTCTCCAGTGTGTTCCATTTGGAAACAGTTTAGGGAATATAGGGCTAAAATAAGACACACAAACAAAGTTTCAACAGCAGGACCAAAATTAGAGACCTAGTTTAAAAATATCCAAAGAAAGTTTCTTTCAGAGGATTCATCATTCATATAGCAAGGCATGAGATGATGGTGAAATATCCATGTGTGTGGGTTTTTTTTAATGCAAAGCACAATACTTTAAATTATTAATTTATTTCTCCTTCCTAGAATCCTGAAATAGTATACCATTGAAACTCAACTGAACAAAGACACATCTATTTTAAACTCTATCATGAACACAGGAATAATTTTTTTCATCTCAGAACCCCACTTATATAACAGAAGCAATTGCATTTGGTGTAACAGTGATTCTGAATTAAAGATGCCAAGATTTGAAACTACTTACTATTAGAGATACTTTCCTCTGTTTTAATAAGTTATCTGCTAGTAAGAAAAATCAATTATCTTTCTAGCTAATAATTTTACTTAAAAAAAAAGAAAAAAGTAGATTATTATTGATGTTATTTTCTTACTATTCTGAGTTAAAGAATGTCTTTCAGGAATATAGTTCTTTATTTTGTGGCAAATGATGCAATAAACTTTCTCCAGCATGATTAAGTAATTCTTAGTTACATGATCACATCAGTACTGTAAGTTCTTCCATATCAGATTCTTGTACATGTGCCCCCTTTCACTTCCACACATAATCTAATGACCACTGCAAAATCCTCTGGATACTGCAGTCCATCCTTTCAAAGAGGATATATAGAGAAACTGACAGAGGATTATTGATTCCTATCAGATGTAATTAATCACTCTGTCAAGTTCAACTCCTTATTCCTGTGCTAAATTCAGGCTCAATTGGTAATAACCACTCTTGACCAGGCTCCTGTCAAACTCTACAGTACGTGTTACTGTGCCATCCATCAATCCATTACATATATAATTGCCCAGATATCTGTATCTGTAAAGATACAGAAGAAAATTGGGGTTGGAATACATTCCTCATACAAAGCAAGCCCCTAAAAAACTGAAAGAACAATGCAGCAAACTACAACAATGACAGCATAAATTGTAATTTACAGAGTTTATGTGTTATTTCCCATGACATCTGAAAACAGGTTCTGCCAAGTTCAACAGGGGATTACAGTCATTATTAGTAGCCTAATGACACTATATTGGAAGGTGTGAATGGTTGCCACCAAGGAAGCTTGGGATCAAAGG
This sequence comes from Hafferia zeledoni, assembly GCA_035583235.1. NCBI lineage: Eukaryota > Metazoa > Chordata > Aves > Passeriformes > Thamnophilidae > Hafferia > Hafferia zeledoni. Next base: position 346,462 of record JAWWEV010000169.1, on the reverse strand, counting down.
CAATCCCAAGACTTTAATAAAGCCTGCAGCAGTGCATCTCTGAAAGCAACACACAGGGTATTTGAAGCAGCTGCCAACCTGTGAGCTCCAAGCTTGGTAGTGCTTAGGGGCAGTGCCCCTGACTAGATGCTCCAACTTTGGGTCAGCCCTGAAGTGCTCAGACACCAGGGAATCATTGTATGTCTATCAATGACAATCAGCGCTCTAAGAGTCACCAGCAGCCTCTTACACAGTCCCAACATTCTGGCAGAGTAGGCAAAATCTCTGAGGTCTGTAATACTAGGTATTATTTCTGCTACCCAATCGAGATAGTGGCTCTATTTCTGAAATCTTGACATTTGAGGTTATTTAACTTGAAGTGGAAAAGTCTCCCCCTGATCACCAGGAAGGCATGACATCTATTAGCAGCACAGTAGTGCAGAATGGAAAGTCTCTTCAGAAAGTTTCCTGACACAGCATAGAATCAGGCCAATGTATTTAAAATACAAAAGATGACAGGAAAAGTTACCATTGACTCATTTAAACAAGTTACCCACCCCTTGTACCAGATAGAAATGGGAAAACTATTGAAAATCTAAACCTGAGGTTCTCTGGCAAAGCTCATAGGTACAAACCATCCATGTACTTTGAACAACTACAATCAGCTCTAGGTAACAAAGACTCCAAGGCACTCTCAGGCCTTTACATCCTTTGAAGCCCTCAGAAATTTGCTAAAAGCAGATGGGTGTTTTGCTATACAGCACTTTGTATGTTGGTTTCTTGGTCTATACGACAGTGAAACCATTTCACAAAACAGCAGATTTATATGGCAACTTTCTAGACTTTAAAGAAAGTTTAAAAGCACTGAAGTGCTGGTAAGCAACTTCCAGTTATCAGATCTGGGTTTTTCATGCAAAGTTTCAACTGGGCTGGAATTGATTGAGGAAAAAAGGATCTTATTTAAAATTTAAAAAAAAAAACCAAAACCAACTAAAAAGCTTTGCTAATGACTGCTGTCAATAGGGACTTCATCCTTCACCTCCACAGTGGGTTTGTCTTTGTGCAAGATCCACTAAACAGGGTTTTCCCCCAGCCCTCACAGTAATATACATGAATGACCCTCTCTAGCACATCTCAAGCATCAAGGAAGAGATGCCCCCTCACCCAGCAAGAGCACAGGAGGAAATGAAAACTAATTTCAGTGAAGTCATGCATTAAGTGACTATGGTCTTGAAATATTTTGACTTTATTTCAAACATGGGGATAAAAAAAAAAAAAAAGAATTTTCTGCAGACAGCTTTACTTTTATAAGAAAGAGATCTCTTAATGGAACAATTTACCTTTGAAAAGATATTTCAAAAGTAATCTTCTCTCCCAGACTGTAATTTACAAACTATCAGGTTTGTTCATGACAGACAAAACCACTTGTGGTGATGAATCACACCAAAGGCATATTGGCAAAATAAGGTTTTCCAGATCACTTCAGAGAGGAAGGGGGGAGGAGAGTTATCAGCACACTCTGGGAGACTTGAACTTCCCCTGGTTTTACATTCCTGCTTTTCTTTGTACTCAATTCAGGATTAAGAAACTGCTCAAATCACTGTGCAGAAACACACAAGTCTGTATTTCTACTGCACAGCACTGGCTTTGCCCAAACAAGAGCATCACTTTTAGATCACTAAGTAGTAACTTCAGTATTTCCAAATTATTGGTTTGTGCTAAGAAAAAAATAAAAATCAAAACAAACAAACCAAAAACCTTTAACATTTTCCCCATAAAATAATTTAGTCTTGCCAATCACCTTCTTGGAAAATCTAAAATATCAAACCTAGGTGAAAGGCATGAGAGCCCAGGGGCAGAGCTGTGTGGGCCAGTCCCCTGAAACCCATGGAATGCAGCTGCTGATGGAGACTCACAAGAGCCACAAATCTCACAGCTCTCAAAACACAATATTTATTACAACATTAGGGCTTTTTCAATACTGCAGTAGCATGGAGGAGAAACAGTAAGCTGCAAGAAAAAAAACTGCTCCAACTATCTCAGGAATGAAAATAAAGCAGACCAGAGGAAATACATGAATACATGCCTTCACACTATGAGGTAACCACTTCCAAAATAACTAGCTCTTTATAATTTTTTGTATTTTGTCTTCCAAGTATTTCTAAAAGCACAAACAGGAATTACTTCAGGTCTAATTGCTCTTCAAAATATAGTTTTTCTCATCAAAATTTCATAGTTTTATATATTTTAAAGCTTATACAGCTGTACTATCTGACATAAAAAGGGACAAGTGACTATACCTGTCCCTAACCAACTACTGCATTTGTACAAGTCTTTCTTTTGCTGTCTTCAATTTAGTAACTATCATCACTGCAGAAAGAGGTTGTCATTTTTCTTCCTTCATATTTCGAAATTAAATCCTGCATATTTTATATTTAACTCCTGTTTTGTTATTAATTAGCAGATTTGTAATGCTGACAGCCAAGACATGCATGCTTTGCAGCTCCTTGTAACTGCTCTAGCAGAAAGAAAAGGGAAAAAAAAAAAATCACCTCTCAGTCTTTTTGGCCTTACAGCTCACTCATCAAGATGCAAACTGTAAATATCTCAGGAGGTTTGGTAGTAAAGAATCACACAATGAAGAGATTTCTGCTGAACTCCTCACTTCAGCCCACAAATGGGCATGTTAGTTGTGCCTCACAGTACACACACTGGAGTTTCTGTATCGCTTTACAGCTTATATTATTTAAATATGTCTAAAGAAATACTCTGAAGTGAATACTCTATACACTTTAAAATCATAAGTATGAGCAATTAGGTGAAAGATATAAATCTTCCACTACTGAAAAAAATGAGTAATGTGTCTTCTAACTAATGGACTGCAAATGCTATAAAAGCCTCAGGCTTACAGAAGTGTTCTCTTCCCCAGCCCCTAGAGCTTTCCAGATAAATATCTAATTATCTGAAAGTACAATTTCAATACATGAATAATCTCAGCCGTTGCTGTAAGTAGATATCGACACATTCCTACAAAAATATCTTCACTGGCTGTAGAACCCATTTACACTCTTTATGCTTCTTGTGTGTTTTAAAAAGCACATTTTTTAGGTCTGCTATCAAAGACTACACATGTTCTGATATATAATTTTAAACTGCAAGAATTTAAACCAGTTAGAAATCACTCTGGAATTGACATGAGGCCAGCAGAAGCTATGGGGACCTGCTTTAGGTACAACAAAACAATCATAAGTCACATCTGAAAGTTTAATAAAATTCTTCCAGACCGAGCAGCATTTTAACTATTCTATTAAATAGGAGATAGTGCTTATAAAAAAACACTTGTACTTAGTAATACCATTAAAGAAAACCAAACCCAAGCAATAAACGAGAAGGGAGGAGTATTTGGAAATTAAAAAGAAAGTTAAGCCTAAGAAACAAGTTAGTTGATATATTGAACCCACTACCTAAAAAAAGTTTACTCTAAGCTTTTTGGTTAGAAGTGAAAACTCAATTCAATCCATGCCAGGTGATACATCCAAGGCAGACCACTCAGATTGTCAAGACTGTTCTGGTTAACAGTCTTTTGTTGGCAATTTAACCAACAAAAATCTGAGGAGAATGTATTTAGGCAAACATGTAACAGTAAAAGCATTCCAGGGTAAAGGAGGTTTTCTATTGTTAACTAAAACTTTAAAATATTTATATATTTATATACATAAGCAGTACATAAAATAAGGTGCCTGAAGAATGCTTAGAGGAGGGAGAGATTTCCTAGTTTGTCCATGCATCCCTACTGTCCATGCCAGGCTTCTGTTAAAACCAAAACCACCAAGTTTCTGCTGAAGTGAACCTGTGGTTTTCTCTAACAATTTTACAATGACATTTCAGAAGCAAACTCAGGAAAAGGCAAAGAAAATTGGGCACTCTGGTCTTGGTCTAATCTGACTGATGTTCAAAAATGGTCCATTTTCATGTACAGTACATTGCACACTTCAAAAAATCAGCATTTGGTGACTGTGTCCTTTGATGCCAGAATTGCACTCTGTCTCTCCAGACTGATTGTTGAGCCCTTTCACAGGATCCAAGAGGCAGCATCTCTGAACTCATTTTATTCCCAAAGGATGCTGCAGGGCTGAATGCAATGGAGAAGGGCAAAATGAAATACTCACAGCAGAGAGGGTTTGGTTCTATGAGGAGGACTCAACAAATTTAAAATTAATACCAACATCCCAAAGTTGGAGCTAAAAGCCATTAGCAATATAAAGCTTAATTGCTGGGCAAAATCAGACTTTAGCGCTGCTCAGTATGTAACTGAACACGATCCACTGTGATTAGCAAGAAAGACACAACAATAAAGATGGGCTGTTCAGTCCCTGGAAATAGTTTTTCAAGTAGAACATATGGCTAGAACTCTGTACATCTTTCCTTTACATAGACAATGATTCCATTTTTGAAGTTAAAGGCAGTACTTCAGTTTGCCATGTCAAAAAAACAGTAACAAAAATATTGTTGGCACAAACAGACCATCACATCCTGTATAGACAGATGTGGTTTGGGAAGGGGTATTTTGCTAAATAAACTGCTTAGTTAATGAGTTCATGAATAAGAAATAACAGCATAGTGATTCGTGCTTTGACTTATTTTAAGAAGAGACTGGCCAGCTGTCCAAGAACACTGTCAACAGGTGATCATTTTGTAAGGCTGACAGTACACTGACCCCCTTTCAAAAGCAGTAAGTACAGTTTGTCATCTCAGGAAACTTAAATATTTTTGTAAATAAGTGTTTTGCTAGCACGGTGAGGCAAGCTTACAATCCTAGCTTATTTTGCTTTTGCAAGGAAACATGATCAACATCATAAGAAACCAGGAATATTTTACTGGTTATAACTTCTATGAAGTCTGACTTCTTGACTCAGCACTATAGCTCCTACAGTCTTTACAAACTAATTAGACATGTTATGACACTCAAAAGAAATGCAACTGGGGGATTCCTCAGTCCTAATAAATCAACCATGTCATTTTATTTGGTGCCTTCTTTCCCTATTGCATGTTGTCAGTGACATGTATCACATCAATTATTGTTTCTTTGACTACATTTGTTCCAGGTCAAAGTAAAGCAAAAAAAGAAAAAAAATTACTCTATTTGTCATCATATTTTATTTTGTAATAATAATATTTTTATTCCATGTCAGCTTGTAAGATCAATGATCGGTTTCTGAAATTCATTAAAGTTTGGGTATGTGACTGTCATGCAACTCTTGCAATAGCCAAGCCTCCTAAGTGGTCAATAAAATTATGCCTGCTTTTCCTAACCAATACTAGAAAGGGTGGTGGTTACAACCTAAGGCTGACTAAAGTGAACAGGAGGCTTTCTACTGATTTCTTTCCTTCCCATCTTAGTTTAAAAAAAAAAAAAAAAAAAAAAAAAGGGAAAGAACAACAGGAATAGGAGAAATCTGATGATGAAGACAAGAGAAATGGGATTAACTGGACAGCTTGAAGAGAATGTGGAATAGCTCCTTGCAAAATAATTTTCATCTACATCTGCATAGATGTAGAATGTCTTGGCACCAAATGCAGGAAGATGGGAGATATTCCATTTCCTCAGCAGCTACAAAAGGAGGAGCTGATGGACACACACACAGAAGTCCTCCAAGCACAATGCCCTAGTTTACATCACTTTCCACAGAGCCCAGTTCTCACTGATGTATCATGAGGAATCTTATTTATTTACTACCCTAAGCTGAACTTTGTGTCAATAAAGACAGAACATTCACATAATATACAATCATATTCAATTCTGATTTGAATTTAGTTCATGTTTTTTGGGTTGGTTTGAGGTTTTTGAGGGAGGAAGGGGCTTGGGGGGGTGAGGTTTTTTTCATTTGTTTGGGTTTTTGGTTGGTTGGGCTTTTGCGGGGAGGATGAGAGAAGTTTTTTATGACTTAATGTTGTAGATCCAAGAAAATGAGAGAATGAACTTGGAGCTCCTCCAAAAGGGTGGCAGAACACTCAGAAGAGGATTCTGAAGATTTTTAACTGGTGAGATTGTATACAACACAATAATTTCTCATTGGCTCGCTATTTCCCCTAGAGAAAAAAAGTTGACCTTCTCCAGGCAAAATGAATCAGGAAAGGAGTGGGGAGAGTCAAGATAGGTAAAACATTCGCTGTTCTACTGGAAAAGAATTCCAAAAGCAGAGTCTTCCACATCAGGTGGGCAGGAGAAAGAAAGTGAAATCACCTCCTTCCCATCTTATGTATATATGCAGCAGGCAGAAAGAAGGAACAACGACACACCATGGAAAAACACTCTAGTCAGAAGTAATCAGGCACAAACATGCACATCATTAGAGTGCACACGTGGACACCAAGAAAAACTGTACTTCTTAAAACAGCATGCAGGCTCTGTGAAATGGATTCACCACTCCAGAAGAAGATTGCTCCAGCCCCCCTGGTTAACAAGTGCAGATCACTGCTGGGACACATAATTTAGCAATCTCTCTGAGCTCTGCTGCCTTGGGTGGTTAATTGGATAGTGCCATAGTGTAATTGCACACAACTGTTCAGTGTAAAATCCTCAGCTACTGGAATAAAGAAGTTCTAGAAAAATAAAGAAAAAAAACTCCAATAATTGTTTTAAAGTAAGTTGACAAGATGTTTTTGCCTCCACTCCACCGAGCAGACTCCTGCTTTTCTTGTCTGCTGTAAACTTATGCTGCTCAGCATGTCCATTCTCTGTACGTGACAGAGACAACCTTAGCAACACAAGGAGACAGTATTAGATACTAAATTGCTGAAGTTTCAAACAATTTCTTCACTGAGATTCAGTCACTGCTTCCCACATGTATTCTAATAACCCACAATTACCTAGCTAGTTTCAGATTCTGAACTTTAAATAAGTATAGTAGCTGTTGGGTGCTTTTGGGGCTGGTTGCAGCGCAGCAACACCTTGCATGAAGGCAAACATTCAAAATACAAATGAACTAAGTAATTAATTGTTGCAGCAGATCTAAAGCCACAGGATGTCATGTGTGTTGCTACGGTGCTGAGAGGAAGGAGCAGAGAGAATTACTCACCAGGGCCCATGTCTGAATGGCTGCTGTTTGCCCCTCAGCAGTGAGGGCAGCAGCCCTGTGGTCCACTCAGCAGCTCTGCTGTCTGGCTCTGTGCACACTCCTGTTTCTGTGATGTTTCTGAAAGTCAAATGCACACAAAGCTGTGGAAGTTGACAAAAAATTGGAGCAACTGTTCAGCACACCAGCTATGACATACAATGCCTTCAATACCATAATGCACAATTAATTCACCTCAACCTGTTAATGCTTTTTGATGCTGATTTACACTCCTAACAATCAGACACTTCCTAAGTGAGTCACTGTATCTGTTTACTGGAGTCAATCCTTCTCTCAGTTCCAACATTTTAGATCATAAAGATCACCAAATCAAAACTACAATTAATGGTGTTGAGGAAAGTATTTATTGAATAAATACATATATAATTACTTTAAACAAAGCTGGCATTTTTTTCTGTTGATAAACCCACTCTCCTGAGCCTGTTCAGTAGAGAAAAAAACTGGAGTTTTCCTCTGGGAACCTTCTTACATCTCCAAACCTGATTGGCATCCTCTTATTCTTTCCTTGGCACTTCTTATGAACAGTGCAACCATTTTAATCTCCTCCCACTGAGGCAATGGTTAATTACAAAATACCTCCAAAACGCTGTGCACCTGAAAAGGCAAGACTTGAGCACATGCATGAGCAAGAGAATAGACAAGGAGAAACAAATAAAAGCAGATTAACTTTATGGATTATCAGGTTGTTTCAAGAATTACTGGTATCAGAACTGTATTCCCACTGAATCTGCATTTGTTGGGAATTTCCACTGCTGCTGGGACTAGCGTGGTGCACTACAAATGACAGTGACCTTTGCCAGTGTGATTTATATTGCTGTGTAACTAAAAAGCAGTAAAGCATATGTAGTTCCCCCATCTGTATTCCAGTCTTCATTGTTGGTTTACATTTGCTAGAATTTAATTAAGTGCAAAGATAGAGTTGATGATTCCTAGTGCAGCAAAAAAATTATTTTTTTCCTGAAAATATTGCTACATCATCTGATTTTATACTAGAATAGTTGGCAGCTACTTCTGTAATTAAAGCATAGAGTTAAAAATATGAATGCTGTTATACTTAATTAGATATGCTGTATAGTTTTTCTTCATCAACTAATTTATACATAGATTAAGGCTGTTTTATTATGCTATTAACGTATTTTACATATGTAAAAATACATTTGATCTGAAAGAAGACAACTTGCAGTTAAAAGCAAGAAGAAAATTAATCTGATTAAGTTCAAGTTATTTAAGTCAATAAAAATGCAGCTAAAAAAATACCTCATGCCAGGATTATTAGCCAGCAGTGATGCTGCTGCAGCAATAGTGGTAAAATGTTCCATCAGTGCACTCTGTAGCCATGGAGTGCTGAGCCATTTTAGATCTGCCTTATCCAAGTTCATCTGCTTCTTTTTTCCATTTTTTGTTAATTCTATGCACAGTTACTCTGCAGTGCATCTTGATGTTTTACATTACTGGATTCAGACATAGCTTCTAGCACATGTTAATGTCTATTCTTAGGGAAGAAGTGCTTGGAATATGGATGCTGAGAAGAGCTAGACTGTGTTCAACCTCAGAAGAAATCCTTATCACATGATGTGTGGTCAACCATAAACCATCCATCCCCCATATTTCCCATGGGGTATCCATCTTTTTTGTCAAAAAAAGGCAAGAATTTAAATTTTAATCAGTAAGAGAGGCTGATTTGAATCCACCTTGAGCCCAGGAAGAGGACTCCTCCTTCAGGCTCTCACTCCCACACCAACCCTGTGCAACATTTTTGCCACCACCTCCTCCTTGCCCAGACCCACCTCTTTAAGGGGCTGGAGCGGGTCCAGAGAAGAGCAACGAGACTGGAGAAGGGACTGGAGCACAAGTGCTGTGGGGAGAGGCTGAGGGAGCTGGGGGTGTT